>CM075964.1:9371672-9521672 GCA_038048745.1 Coluber constrictor foxii
CAGGGTAGCTGTTTTGCCAATGAAGGGAAATAGTAGCTGATCAAGGAATAACAGAATAATAGGGTTGGAAGGGGTGCTGGAGGTCTTCTAGACTGACCCGCTGTTCAAATAGGAGACCCTATATTATTTCAGACAAATGAAGGTCCAATCTTTTTCTTAAAACCCTCCAGTGATGGAGCATTCCCAACTTCTGGAGGCAAGTTGTTCCACTGATTAATTGTTCTCACAGTCAGGAAATTCCTCCTTAGTTCTAAGTTGCTTCTTTCCTTGATTAGTTTCCACCCATTGCTTCTTGGCCTGCCCTTAAATGCTTTGGAGAATAGTTTGACTCCCTCTTCTTTGTGGCAGCTCCCGAGATATTGGAACACTGCTATCATGTCACCCCTAGTCCTTCTTTTCATTAAACTAGACATACTCAATTCCCGCAACTGTTCTTCCTATGTTTTAGCCTTTAATCCCCTCATCATCTTTGTAGCTCTTCTATTAAAGAATAATATCTATATTTTCTGGTTACCCTTACACCATTGAAGATTTTCTACTGTCAAGTCAAAAATGCACCCACCAGTCCTGTTAGCAAGTGTTGCTGATAATCTTCATCTTGAAAAAGAGGAGCTGTTCTTTCTTCTGAAAGTAAAAAAGAGAGAGGGAGGAAGGGAAAGAGGGAGAGGGAGAGGGGAAGAGAGAGGGAGTAAGAGAGAAGTGGGGGAGAGAAAGTGAGGGAAGGGGAGGGGGAAAAGAGGGGGGATGGAGAGAGAGGGAGAAGGGAAGAGGGAGAGGGAGAGGAGAGGGAGGGGGAAGAAAAGGGGGAGAGGGAAGGGGAGAGAGAGAAAGAGGGAGAGAGAGGAGAGAGGGAAGGAAGGGAAGAGGGAAGGAAGTTAGGGCAAGAGAGAGACAGAGAGGGAGGGAAGGGGAGGGAAATGGGAGAGAGGGAGAGAAGGAGGGAGGGAAAGAGAGAACCAGGGAGAGAGGGAAGGAAGGAAGGGTGAGAGAGAGAGAGAGAGGAAAGGAAGAGGAGGGGAAGTGTGAGAGAAGGAGGGAGGGAAAGAGAGAACCAGGGAGACAGGGAAGGGGAGGGGAAGTGGGAGAGAAGGAGAGAAGGAGGGAGGGAAAGAGAGAACCAGAGAGAGAGGGGAGAGAGGGAAGGAAGGAAGGGCGAGAGAGAGAGAGAGAGAGAGAGCCAAAGAGGAAAGGAAGAGGAGGGGAAGTGGGAGAGAAGGAGGGAGGGAAGAAAGGAAGGGCAAGAGAGAGAGGGAGGGAAGGTGAGGGTGAGGGGGAGAGGAGGGAAGGAAAGAGAGAGGGGGGAGGGAAGGGAGAGGAAGGAGGAGAGAAGGAGGGAGGGAAAGAGAGAAAGAGGGGAAAGGGAGGGGAGAAAGAGGGGAGAGAAAGGGAGGAGGGAGCGAGAGGGAGAGAGAAAGAGGGAGGGAGAGGGAGTAGGAGGGGAAGTGGAAGAGAAGGAGAGAGAGAGAAAAAGGGAGAGAGGGAGAGAGAGGGAAGGAAGGGGGGAGGGAAGGATGGAAGGGGAGAGGGAGAGAGAGAGGGAGGGAGGGGAGGGGGAGAGAGAGAGAAAGTCAACAGCTAGTTTAGAGGACATACGCTATATTTCAATATTGTTTTGCAAACAAATGTCAGTTCTTAACTTCTTCTCAGTGTCATTCCAAACATTTCGACATGTTCTGATTACCAGCAACGCAACAACAGAGATTAGAGATTTCACAACAGGTTTCAATTGACATCCATCTTCATGGGAGATGCAGAAGGAAATGAACAATGCATACACGTGGTTCTCAGGTTACGACCGCTCGTTCAGCGACCCTTCAAACTTGCAACGGCACTCATGGGGGACTTATGACAGGTCCTCCGCGTTCTGACCATTGCAGAATCCCTTTGGGGGACATAATGGCGATTCGGGAGGCCGGATCACGGTTATGTCATTGCGACAAACTGTGGTCACATGACCGCAATTTCCACTGATCCCCTGCCAGCTTTTCGCAGGTGAAGTCAAGATGGAAGCTGGCAGGTATTGGAAAGTCAGGGTCATGTGACTTTAAATATTTCCACCGAATAACAGATTGAAGCACAATAAACGCAACACCCTGGTGGCGCAGTAGTTAGAATGCGGTATTGCAGGCTAATTCTGCCGACCGCCAGCGGTTCGATCCTGACTGGCTCAAGGTTAACTCAGCTTTTCATCCTTCCGAGGTCGGTAAAATGAGGACCTAGATTATTGGGGACAATATGCTGACTCTGTAAACCGCTTAGAGAGAGCGGTAAAGCACTGTGAAGCGGTATGTAAGTCTAAGTACTATTGCTATTCCGCTATTCCTTCCTTCCTTCCTTCCTTCCTTCCTTCCTTCCTTCCTTCCTTCCTTCCTTCCTTCCTTCCTTCCTTCCTTCCTTCCCTCCCTCCCTCCCTCCCTCCCTCCCTCCCTCATTCTCCTTCCTGGTGGTGCAGAGGTTAGAATGCAGTATTGCAGGCAAACTCTGCCTACAGCCAGGAGTTCGATCCTGACCTGACATTAATATATTATAATATTATAATATATTATAATATTCATTACGTTAATATAACATAATGTGTCTGATTTTGCTGTTATAGCCAAACATTATGTTATTTTTTTGAACTATTTCCACTTCTCAAAGCGGTAGATATTATATCAATTATAACAGCACTTGGAAGAAACTAAGAATTTCTTCATAGGCTATGCTCGTATGTATAAACATATAAGGCAATATGTATAAACATATAACTTCCTGAAAATCAGTATCTTGATGTTCTCAACACATGTGCCACAGCCACTTCCAATCTACAAGACCCGTAAATAAACCACAGTTTATCTATATAAGCCACCAGCAACCACAGGAAGCAGCTTCTCTACAAGTGTATACAAAACAATATGGTTAATCAAGATACGTTCAGCTGCTCTCCTACAGAGTCCAAAAAAGGAGCAACCATATTCAAGGAACTATTTTTTTCCTCACCACAAGTCAGGAACAACAAAGTCACAGAATTTGTGGAATGTCCTTTCCCTGTTTTTGAAGTTGACGTTTATAAGTTACAGATGGTACAAACTCTCTGAAGAAGAAAAGAAGGGACGCTGCCTTAGAAGAACATCTACTCTTATCTGAAGAGAGATCTAAGTGAGCAAAAGACTTCACTTCCTTAAACAAAACGACTACCATATTCCATGTTTCACCTCACCGAATTTACAAGTTGAACTAGACAGGTTAATTTATGGACTTAGTTGGAAGGGACCTTGTAGGTCACCTAGAGTCTCAACATCTATTTTATAGTGTGGTGACCAAATCTGGATGCAGTACTCTAGGTGTGGTCTTACTAAAGCTTTAACCGAGTGGTATTAGTACCTCACGTGATCTTGATTGAATCCTGCTGGTAATGCAATTTAGGATTGCTTTTTTGGCTGTCGCCGCACACTGTTGGCTCCTATTGAATTGGTTGTCCACTAAGTCCTCAAGATCTTTCTCAAAGTTACTGCTATTAAGCTTGGTTTCTCCAATCTATATGTGTCTTAACTGGCAAAGCATCTCTGGTCTGCTCTCGAGTTGCAATAGGCAAGGGGGATGGGAAAACGGCGAAGCAGCACAGCAGCCAAAAAACAAAAGCACATCCCAGACATATCTCTCTCAAGGCTGTCTCCCAGGGTTACCCACAGCAGCCTGAGGGGAATGATCTCTACAACCCGTGGAATTGCTCCGTTGGCGAATGTGACTGATGACACACCCTGGAAGGAGGGGGGAAACAGGGTCAAGCCTGAGCCGTAAATTACGTGGGGTCAGAGTTGGCTTCATTTGAAACGACATGAAGCTCCTATTGAACAACTGGATTTCTCTTGAAGCTGATTTCTTTTGAAAAGGAGAGTAAGAAATCTATGGACCTCCAGAGACTGGGAGGCAATGGCCCTCAGCACTGCCATAATGAAGGATGGTGCTACTGATAGCCTTTTGAGATCAAAAAAACCCACTCATCTTACCTGTTTCCCACATATGTAACCTGGAAAGCACCCTGGAAGAAAAGAAGCAATGTTTCTTAACAGCTTCAGTGAAGGATGACTTTAAAAGGCCAACATGTTCTCACCTAGGTTTCCCCAGCAGAACTAAGCCGAGTCCTCGTCCCAATAAACTCCTTTTATTTAATTCACAGTGAATTCCTCTCCAGCAAAGTCTTTCCTCTCCCGCAGTCTTTCAAGATAGTTCACAATTACCGACCTTTATCAGGCTGGGAGAGTGGCTAGGCCGAGATCTTTCAGACACCGCGATACTTGGCAAGAAAGCAGGAATGAACTAATTGTCTCCTGCAAACTCCACTCCCTTTTTGCTCCTCTTTTATTCCCTCTGGGTGGGGACATTCATTGTCCACCTGTGGCCTTACTCCCAAGTCGACCCTTGTTCTTCAGCTGTTCCCTTCGTCTGGCAACTCTGCGCATGCGCACATTGGGAACAGGCTCCAGCTATTCATCTGCCTCACTGATGCCTGATTCCGAAGGCAGCTGATAATTGGCATATGGCCCTGGCCCCCTCTCTGCCTTTGACGCAGAGCCCTCATCAGAGCCTTCCCCAGACTCCAGGACTGGCCCACGTTCCTCCCCAACCTCCTCATTGTCTGAATCTGCTGCCAAATCCGCTGGCGGGCCACAACACTATGCACCCAAGAACTATACAGGTAGTATTCAACTTACAACAGTTCGTTTAGTGACCGCCGCTGAAAAAAGTGACATATGAGCTTTTTTCAAAATTAGGACTGTTGCGGCATCCCCACGGTCATTGATCAGAATTCAGATGCTTGGCAACTGACTCATATTTATGATGGTTGCAGTATCCCGGGGTCATGTGATCCCTTTTGCGACCTTCTGACAAGCCAAGTCAATGGGGGAAGCCAGATTCACTTAACAACCGGGTTACTAACTTGGCAACTGTGAAGTGTTGCTCCACAACGGTGGCAAAGAAGATCGTAAAACGGGCAAAATTCTTAACAATGCATCACTTAGCAACATAAATTATGGGATGAACTGTGGTTGTAAGTCGAGGACTACCCGTACTTATTGGTTTGGATAATAAAACCCAATGCAAATGAAACTAGGATCAGAAAGGATTAGTGGGGAAGATATTATCAGGCCTAGTGTATCTGGAACAGCTATCTATATTCTTCATGAATGTGGCTGGGAATATGGTTATGTGAGTTACTACCATTTGGAGGAGGAGGAGGAGGAAGAGGAGGAGGAGGAGGAAGAGGAAGAAGATGATGATTATTTGCTTTTTAACATTCACTACTTTTCGGAGTATAAGACGCACCTTTTCCCCCCCAAAAAGAGGGTGAAAATCTGGGTGCGTCTTATACTCCAAATGTATAAGATGCAACCATCTTCTCAAACGGAAGTTTCAGAGGCTGAAAAAAGCATCAGAAATGAAGCTTCAGAAAAAAAGCCTCCAAACAGAGCTTCAGAAAAAAAGCCTCCAAAACGGAGCTTCAGAAAAAAAAGCCTCAGAAACAAAGCTTCAGAGGCTTTTTTTTTTTTGAAGCACTGTTTCAGAGGCTTTCAGAGGCAGGAAAAAAAGTTTTCTCTAAAACGGAGTTTCAGAAGTTTCAGAGGCAGAAAAAGAAAAAGAAAAAAAAAAGCAAGGCACAGAGCTCACAACCAAGGAACCTGTTGCTAAAATTCACCTCTGGGAACAGCTGATTGGGGGGTATTCCGGGAGGCCGATCCACCTGCCAATCAGCTTTTTTCATATTTTCCTCCCCAAAAACTAAGGTGCGTCTTATACTCCGAAAAATACGGTAATATCAAAACTCAAATCAAGCCATATTTGGAAATCAGCCAAGCTGCTCTCAAAATATTGAATTAAATTTCACGGGATATTCTGCCCAACGCAAAGAAACGTTTGGGATAAGTCCTTTGGACCCATGTTATATGCATATAAAATACCTGAGCCGAGGTGGTGCAGTGGTTAGAGTGCAGTACTGCAGCTACTTTAGCTGACTGTTAGTTCAGCAGATCAGCAGATCAAATCTCACCGGCTCAAGGTTTACTCAGCCTTCCATCCTTCCAAGGTGGGTAAAATGAGGACCCAGATTGTTGGGGGCAATATGCTACTTAGCATACTGTCTTTGGTGTAAGCCGCCCAGAGTCCTCGGAGAGTGGGCGGCATAGAAATATGACTAATAAAATAAAATAAATAAATAAAATAGCATTTTTTTAATCCTGCAGGGCCAACAACAGCTTCAAAAGTCCTTTAAGCAGTTTCTCGTGCCTCCATTCAAAACTGCTACTTCTCTAGTATTCATTGAAAATACCCCTGAGGTTGACAAACACTAATCAAATAATCCGTTGAAGTGATCGGTAGAGAAAGTAGAAACTGAGGATGGAAAAAGTCAGGGTGGTGTAGCTGATCGATGGACTTTTTAAGATGCTGAGGAATTAGATTTTCTGAATCCCTTCCAGAAAATATTGTGGTGTTTTGGGGATGTCGTTTCATAATGGAGTTTTGAGAACTTTGGACAACGGATCTATTTAAAGCCATTAGATTTTGTAATAGCAAATATTGTTGTGGCCTGAGGAGCTGGCAGCAGAGTCGGACAGCAAGGAGGCTGGGGAGGAACATGGTTGAGTCCTGGAGTCTGGGGAAGGCCTGGACAAGGGCTCTGCGTCGGAGGCGGAGATGGGGTTAGGGCCATCTGGGAGTGATGCGCGGACTCCGGAGCCCCTAGAGTCGAACAGCAGAGAGGCAGATGAACAGGAAGACCCTCTTCCTAGTGCGCGCATGCGCAGAGTTGCAAAAGACAAGAGCAGCTAAAGCAAAAGGAACGCCTCAGGAGTAAGGCCAGGAGATGATTCGCCTTTCCCATAAGGCTTAAAAGAGAAACAAAGGCACTTGGGCCTTTTGCAGGAAAGCAACGTTGCTAACTCTGTTTCCGGTCGGCATCTCTTGTTTGTTTCTGAACTTCGTGGGGCTTTGCCAAGTAAAGCCTTTGGCAGAGTATCAAAGAAGGTTGATGATTATCCTGAAGGACTTCTTCTGAAGGACTTGTTTTGCAACTAATTGGGACTCAGCCGGGAATGAACGTAATTCTCAGCTATTACAATAATATAGGTTTGTTTGGGACTAATTGTGTATTGTAATGACTCAGTAAGCCTAGGTCTCAACAAATACCTTTCCTTTAATGAATGCCAGGAAGAGGATGGACTCACTTTTTCGTGTTTTCAAATATACTTTTGAGGTAAGATGTCCTCGCTGCCGACTTCTGAAAGAAATTGTGAACAAGGTCATGCAAAATCGTCAATTTATTCACTCGATATTTAATAAAAACTGAACTCCAAAGACAGGTGGCCCTTGACTTGCAAACATTTGTTTAGTGACCATTTGAAGTTACAACGGCACAGAAAAAAGGGGCTTATATGACCGTGTTTCACACTTACGACGTTTGCAGTGTCCTGGGGTCATGTGATCACCTTTGCACGGCCTTGTAACAAATGAAATCAACTGGGAAGTCAGGTTCCCTTAGCAACTGGGTTACTAATTTAAACAATTGCAGTGATTCACTTAACAGCAGTGGCAGGAAAGGTCATAAAACGGGGTGAAATTCACTGAGCAAAGGTCTCACTTAACAACGGAAATGTTGGGCTCAATTTGTGGCTGTAAGTGGAGGTAAGAACCTGCATTACTCTTTACCTATGGGTCAAGTAACGTTATTTCTCAAATTTACAATTTCACTACCGAAAATTTTTTGTGCGTTGCAAGATTTGCACTGGAGCAACAATAGTCTTCCTGAGATCCGGCCCAGTGATCTGAGGTAAATTTTTGTTTATTCAAACCCACAAGATTGTTGTACCCGTTTCTCTGAAAATAAGACTGGGTCTTATATTAGTTTTTTTTTTTAAAGATGCATTAGGGCTTATTTTCCGGATAACTCTTATTTTCGGGAAAATACGGCATCCATCTGACTATCTTAAATTAATCAAATACAAATTTGATTAAATAAATAAATAAATAAATTAACTGGAGCTTATTTTTAAGGTAGAACTTATATTACGAGCATCCTAAAGAATCATACTAGGGTCTTATTTATTTATGAGCCATGGTGGCGCAGTGGTTAGAGTGCAGTACTGCAGGCTATTTCTGCTGCCTGCCGGCTGCCTGCAATTTGGCAGTTCAAATCTCACCGGGCTCAAGGTTGACTCAGCCTTCCATCCTTCCAAGGTGGGTAAAATGAGGACCCAGATCATTGAGGGCAATAGGCTGACTCTGTAAACGGCTTAGAGAGGACTGTAAAACACTGTGAAGCGGTATGTAAGTCTAAATGCTATTGCTATTATTTTCCAGGTGGGTCTTATTTTGGGGGGAAACAGGGTACCTGGATTAATGAATCTGGAATAGTATCTATCCCGCTCAACAAATTAAAAGCAGGAAGTCACTTACCTCATCAGAAAGCAGTTTATACCATTCCCTCCGCAGCACTTTGTGGCTGAAACTCAAAGGCGTTTCAATATATTTCACACATTCCAGGTTCACGTTTAACTTCTCCCAGAAACCTTTGAAGTTTCGCACCTCAAATCAGCAAATGAAGGGGAAGAGAGAGAGAGAGAGAGAGAGGGTTTTCGGTAAGAGTTATTTCCTCTTCAACATTATTAATCATGGTCTACAGGTTATCCTTGACTTACAACCATTCGTTCAGTGAATGTTAGAAGTTAAAGGTAAAGGTTCCCCTCGCAAATATGTGCGAGGGGCGGTGCTCATCTCCGTTTCAAAGCCGAAGAGCCAGCACTGTCCGAAGACGTCTCCATGGTCATGTGACCCACATCACTCAACACCAAAGGCGCGCGGAACGTTGTTACCTTTCCATCAAAGGTGGTCCCTATTTTTCTACTTCCATTTTTTACCTGCTTTCGAACTGCTAGGTTGGCAGAAGCTGGGACAAGTAACAGGAGCTCACCCCATTATGCAGCACTAGGGATTCGAACCGTTGAACTGCCAACCTTTCGATCGACAAGCTCAGCGTCTTAGCCACTGAGCCACCACGTCCCTTGTTAGAAGTTACAACAGCACTAAAAAAAGGTGACTTATGCCCATTTTTCACACAACTGTCGCAGCATCCCCAGGGCCTGGCAACTGACTCATATTTATGACAGTTGCAGCATCCTGGGGTCATGTGGTCCCTTTTTGCGACCGTCTGACAAGCAACGACAACGGGGTAGCCAGATTCGCTTTACAACCATGTTACTAACTTGACAACTGCAATGATTCTCTTAACAACGGTGGCCAGAAAGGTCGTAAAATGGAGCAAAAGTCACACGGCGACAGAAAATCGGGGCTCAACTGTGGTCATAACTCCAGGACTACCTTTAACTCATTTTTGACATGGATGTCAGCGGGAGTGAAATTGCTGTTCTGTTGAAGCATTGCTTGGGGAAGAATTATTTCTCAACGTCTGTAACACCCTCTTTGCAGAGATGTGGATAACAAACAACTAATAAAGTTTTTAAAAGTGTGATAAGTACAGTATCTAAAATGAGCAGTGTTGAAGGAGATTAAAATTTGAGGACGAGGACTTGGTGTTTAATTTATTTACTAGGCTTATATTCCCATCTTCATTTTACGCAACTCAAGGTATGAAAGATTTGTGCCCCTACATGAAGGTCCAATGATACTGATTTATTTCTAAAAACCCATGCATAGAAATCTCAGCTAATGGTTAGCGCCTGCTAGGAATTAGATAAGTATCTACAAAATTCAAGGAGGAGTTGAACTACTTGGACTAGTTGGACACCTCAGAAGTGAAAAATACAGCTAGTTCTGACAGGTTCTGGAGAATTGGTAGCAGAAAGTTTGAGCAGTTCGGAGAACCGGTAGTGGAAATTTTGAGTAGTTCAGAGAAACGGCAAATACCACCTCTGGCTGGCCCCAGAGTGAGGTGGGAATGGAGATTTTGCAATATCCTTCCCTCAGGAGTGGGGAGGGAATGGGGATTTTGCAGTATCCTTTCCCCGGAGTGGGAAGGGAATGGGGATTTTGCAGTATCCTTTCCCTGGAGTGGGGAGGGAATGGAGACTTTGCAGTATCCTTTCCCTGCCACAACCACCAAGCAAGGCCCACAGAACCGGTAGTAAAAAAATTTGGATTTCCTCACTGGGACACTTTATGATTCTTGACGAATATATCTTGTCTTTTTATGTGAGAGCTTATGCACCAAGAGAAATTCCTTGTGTGTCCAATCACACTTGGCCAATAAAAAAATTCAATTCAATTCAATTCAATTCAGGGCTAGGGCTAGGGCTAGGGCTAGGACTAGGCTAGGCAATGTAGGGATTCTAGGCTGATCTCTCTTTTGACTCCACCTTCCAGGTTCGGCCCACTGCTCCTCTCACAACATACAGAACGCATCACCTATCCCAGGGGTGTCAAACTGGCGGCCCGCGGGCCAGACACGTCAAGCACAGGCCACATCCACCCCAGCTCCGCAAAGGGAGAAAACGTCATGTGACGGCGACGTAACACGCCAAGTTTGACATCCGTGATCTATCCATTCCATTTTACTGCAGAGCGAAAGCTGATCACGTTTAACTTTGCCCTTTCGAAATGACAAGCTTTTAACCGCACCCTGAGACAGCCGGCAGCTGCAACTACGCAATCCTTTTCTTTTAAAATCCAATTTCCTGTGAAGTACGACCGTCCCCGTTCTCCTACGGTTATAATACCAGTATGAAACCTACCACCTGGGGTGCTCAATTCCCTTACAAATGTGCTCATCCAGCAAAAATTGCAAACCAATCAGTTGCAATAAACTACTGGGCAACGGCAGGCAAAGGAAAAGGCCGCCAGAATTCATTCTATGACAAATTCCTGCTCAGAAATCATCAGTCAACTGTTCCAAATGAATTTGTCTCCCTCAGTTAACTGGAACTGCTTTGTTGAATGCAGCTAGGATTGTCCCCATGTGTAAATGTTAAAGATGTGATGTCATGATGCAAAGCTATAGAAGACGGCGTCGTTACTCCTTTGCAAGAAATACTCCTCGTTTGACATAACCATGTAGAAAGAATTACAGTAGAACAGGAGTGACCTCAACTGGTAACTTTAAAAAAAACCAATTGCAAACTGGTTTATAAGTCAAACTGGTTTCAAGCCATTTTTAATTCTGGTCTGGAATCAGGCAGTGGATAAGGCCTGTAGATTACTCCTAAAATAAGACCTCCCCTGATAATAAGCCCAATTGGGCTTTTGAGCGCATGCTCTAAAATATACACATACACATTATAAACCGTAACAATTATATTATATATATATTATGTATTATGTATATGTAAATGCATATTATGGTATACAACTATATTATTACTATATTTTTATTTACTTTACTTTACTTTACTTTATTTAGATTTATATACCGCCCTTCTCCTTACGGACTCAGGGCGGTGCACAGCCAATTAAAAAACAAACATACAAAAATTAAAATTTCATAAAATACAATACAAGTGGCCATAAATTAAAACTAACTTCATATTAAAATCAAACTCTAAAATGATAAAATACTATAGGAATCAGGCTATTATGCAGACTTACCTTTAAAGAGGGTAACGAGATAATGTACATTTTACATAGGATTCCGGGAATATCCTACAAATGTTGGAATAACAAGCGTTAACTTTTCAGGCAAAATACATCAATGGAACAGAATGGTTTAATTTAAGCTGAAGAACATCTGGCCTTCAAAGAGAGAATGACCTCACCTTCTAAACCTCCATTTCGGAGAAGCATGTTTCGTAAAAAATCAATGAAAATATTCTTTAACTGCCCCCACTTTAATTTTTTTTTTTTTTTTTTTACAGATACCAGGATATCGTACCATGGTTATGACTATAAAAAGTCATACGGTGAAGATTCATGATGACCAAGGAGAACGTCTTTTTGGCTCATTCTTAAACGAGCCATTCTTATGTTCTTCTTATGCTCCATAAGCCATTCTTAAATAAGCCATTCTCCCATGAGCCGTTCTTATGTCATTCTTGTGTTCTTCTTCTTGTTGGCTCATTCTTAAATTCTGTGATTATTGGAATCGTAGAATTGTAGGGGCAAAAGGGACCTTGAAGTTCTTCTAGTCCAACCTGCAAGAGACCTTATTCAGGGGTAGGATTCAGAAATTTTAGCAACCGGTTCTCTGTCCAGTTGCTGGGTGGGCATGGCCATGCTGGGTGTGGCCTACTCAGCCTCCTGTACTGGGGGGAGGGGACTGTTTCCGCCGTCCCGAGGCTCAGCAGGCTTTCCTTGAGCCTCTGGGAGGGCGAAACAGCCTCCCCCGGGCTCCAGAGGGCCTCCGGAGGATGGAAACGGGCCCATTTTTGGACTTCCGGTACTTCTGGTAGTCCTGTTTTTCGTCCTCCCCAGGCCCCGGAGGCTTTTCTCAAGCCTCCGGGAGGGCAAAAATGGCTTCCCCCGGACTCCGGAAGGCCTCCAAAGGCCAGAAATGGGGCCGTTTCCAGACTTCCAGTAGGCCCTTTTTTCGCCCTCACAGGGACTCTGAGCGGGCCCTGCATTTACCTGGCATCCAAAATGTGCCACGTGGAGACTCCTGGGAGGGGCGGGGTGGGAGGGGTCAGCCAGTCCTTGCCATTACCGGTTCGGCGAACCAGATAAAAATTAACATCCGATTCTCCCAAACCAGCCTGAACCAGCTGAATCCCACTCCTGACCTTATTTCATCCTGGACAAATGGTTGTCCAATCTCTTCTTAAAATCCTCCAATGATGGGTTTGTCCCACCATTTCTGGAGGCAAGCTCTTCCGTTCCATGGATTCATTGTTCCATCAGGAAGTTTCTCCTCAATTCCAAAAGGAACCCAGATTTGTCTCTGAATATAATGTTAAGACCTCCCTCAATTCAGATTAGATCGTTAGACCATCTCTTACCTTCTTCCAGTTCAGCAGTGACGTGTACGGTAAGAGTTTATCCAGATGGCTGGATTCCACACACACTTTCCAGTGTAAAGAAGCTGAGAACATAGAGACAAAAATAGGCTCTTGACTGCATCAAGTAAAATGCTACACGTCTCTGTGAAAATCAGCAACACTCTTCGACATAGCTCTATTTGCAAGGGCGTTCCACTGAATTCAGTGGAGTTTACCATCACTAAATAGGATTTATCTGGGATGCAGTGGCTCAGTGGCTAAGATGCTGAGCTTGTCGATTGAAAGATCGACAGTTCAGTGGTTCGAATCCTTTTTAGTGCTGTCGTGACTTTGAAATGTCACTGAACAAACTGTTGTACATCCAGGACTGCTTATGTCTTTGGTTATTCGGGTTTTCTCCCGCATAAAATTGGAAGTGTTTTTGCTCCTAGAAGCACGAAACCGAAAACACCAGCCTGAAGATGACGAATGAGACTTCATTGAAACGTCGCCAAGACACTTCCAATTTTACACGGGAGAAAACCTGAATAATCAAAGACCTACATACAAACACCCGCGAAAACCTCAGAGAATATATGTGTGTGTGTGTGTGCTTGTGTGTGTGTGTGTGTGTCTCTTTGGTTATTCAGGTCTTCTCCCGCATAAAATTGGAAGTGTCTTGGTGACGTTTCGACAAAGTCTCATTCATCATCTTCAGGCTGGTGTTTGCTCCTGGAAACACGAAGCCGAGAACACCAGCCTGAAGATGACGAATGAGACTTTGTTGAAACATTGCCAAGACACTTCCAATTTTACACGGGAGAAAACCTGAATAATCAAAGACCTACATACAAACACCCGCGAAAACCTCAGAGAATATATGTGTGTGTGTGTGTGTGTGTGTGTGTGTGTGTGTGTGTGTGTGTGTCTTTGGTTATTTGGGTCTTCTCCCGCGTAAAATTGGAAGTGTCTTGGTGACGTTTCGACGAAGTCTCATTCGTCATCTTTAGGCTGGTGTTCTCGGCTTCGTGCTTCCAGGAGACCTACATACAAACACCCGCGAAAACCTCAGAAAACATATATATATAAAATTTGTCTCGTTGCTCCATCTTAATTTACCTCTCCGTTAACTTTTTGTGAAACTGCTACATATTCAGAAAATACATTCTGAAGGATGGATACTCTAATGCCTTGTACAAAGATCTCAAGTATAAAAACACTTACCAAAGATTAGTTCTTGTATAGGATCAAATGCAAAACAACTCGAGGCATTCTCCGAAAGCCACTGGATGATCTGTTAAAAAGAGAAAACCAAATCTGATAACCACCTGCGCGCTTGCAATCACACCTTGCAAAAGGGAGTTGAATTCCCCATGAACTGCTGTCTCGGTTTAACAAGGGCTACATCATCTACTACTACTAATCAAGTACTGAGCCTGGTAGCTCAGCAGACTAAAAGCATTGTGATTAACACCAGCTGTCTGCAATTACTGTAAGTTCGAATCTCACCAGGCTCAAGGTTGACTCAGCCTTCCATCCTTTCTAAGGTAGGTAAATTGAGGACCCAGTTTGTGGGGCAATAAGCTGACTTTGTATAAATATACAAAAAGTATGAAGGCTATTGCTTAACGCACTGTAAGCCGTCCTGAGTCTCTGGAGAAGGGCGGCATATAAAAATCAAACTAAAAAAAAAAGTGAAAAATGAAAAGTTTTCATTTAAGAACTACCACAGATGGCTAGTCCTCGATTTAGGACTGTCGCTGAGCCTGGAATTACAGTTATTGGGTCGGTTGTTAAATAGATCACCCGTGCCCGATTTTATGACTTTATTTGCAGCAGTCATTAAGTGAATCACCAATTCAAACCTTTATTGTTAGGGTACAACATATGTACGTTGAGATTGGCTGAGCCTCCATAGTCATTAATGGAATTCTGCAATGGTGGGGTTTTTTTTAAAAAAAAAATTGCCAGAAACTGGAAGTAAGTGCCCTTTTTTCTCCAAAAAAATTGTTGTAAATTGCAGTCAATTGATTATGAGATTTTTTTAAAAATTTGATTTATATGCCGCCCTTCTCTAGAAACTCAGGGCGGCTTACAATGCATTAAGCAATAGCCTTCATACTTTTGTATATTTTATACAAAGTCAGCTTATTGCCCCCACAAACTGGGTTCTCAATTTACCTACCTTAGAAAGGATGGAAGGCTGAGTCAACCTTGAGCCTGGTGAGATTCGAACTACAGTAATTGAAAGCAGCTGGTGTTAATCACAATGCTTTTAGTCTGCTGAGCTACCCAGAGATAATGCAAATAACAGAGTTGGAAGGGACCTTGGAGGTCTTCTAGTCCCACCCCCTGCTCAAGGAGGAGACCCTATATCCATGATAGCGAACCTATGGCACACGTGCCACAGGTGGCATGTGGCGCCATATTCGTGGGCACGTGAGCATTGCCCTAGCTCAGAAGGCTGATTTTCGAGCCTTCCAGGCCTACTGGAAGTCAGGAAACAGGCTGTTTCCGACCTCCGGGAGGAGGGGAGGCCCATTTTTCGCTCTCCCCAGGCTCCAGAGGCTTTCTAGGAGCCTGGGGAGGGTGAAAACGGCTTTCCCCACCTCTCCCAGAGGCCAGAAATGGCCCGTTTGCTGACTTCCGGTGGGACCGGAAGGCCCATTTTTCGCTCTCCCCAGGCTCCAGAGGCTTTCTAGGAGCCTGGGGAGGGTGAAAACGGCTTTCCCCACCTCTCCCAGAGGCGAGAAATGGCCCGTTTGCTGACTTCCGGTGGGACCAGAAGGCCCATTTTTCGCTCTCCCCAGGCTCCAGAACCTTTCTAGCCTGGTGCTTTAATTACTAGGCCAAACAGGCTCTCAAGTCTGTTGTAACTTTGAACGGTCACTAAGCAATCAGACATAATTCAAGGACTATCTCTAGCAATTGGTGTGCCTAGTTTTGAGAACCGCAATTGTGGTTTCTTTTAAGAATTTTCAAGGGCTCTGTGTATCCACCGCGATGGATTCTAGCGTGTTTGAACGCTATCATTAGCTAGGATTTGCATCGAAAAATGTATTTAGAGGTATTTTAAAGATTTTAAAAAAAAAAACAATGGCTCCAAAGTGTTTTCTATTTTATACATGAAGATAAGCAGACGCCAATTTCCGTCAGACAGCCACCTGGTTTTCCAACTCCTCCGTGCTTCCGACATGTAGTAGGAGACAGTGCAAGGCTGCTAATTGGTCATTATCCGACTTGCTCTTCCACAAAAATTGTAGCAAAGGCTTCGGGCTCATTTCCACGGTAAATATTTTTCCTGTGCTGCGATCCAAGACACTCGATTTGGCTGGGGAACAGACGGTGGCAGCGTTCAGCTGATTCATTGTTGCCTCTTCGCCTGAGGAAAACAAAATTGGACAGGAGGACTTTACAAAGGGTACAGCGGACCCACGTTGAAATCTCCAAGGTCCCTTCCCAAATCCTACTATTTATTCTATGTTCTAGGTCAGGGGTCGGCAACCCATGGCTCTGGAGCCGCATGTGGCTCTTTCATCCTTCTGCTGCAGCTCCATCACTCAAAATATGTGTCACAACCGCCAATATGCAACACCCACAGGCACGCAATTTATTGAACTTTTCAACCCCCGGTAGGCCAACCATGGTAAATCCAAGAAAAGAAAAGTTTCCAAAGAAAACAGAATGTTTAATGGTACGTAGGCAAATTCACTTGCTTTCACTACTGATTTATCAGTACGTTTAATACCCTGTTTCCCCCAAAATAAGACATCCCCTGATAACAACATCCCCGCTTGGGCGGGGGGGTGGTGCGAAAGCTCTACTAAGCAGGTATATACAAAAGTATGAAGGCTATTGCTTAACGCATTGTAAGCCACACTGAGTCTCCGGAAAAGGGGCGGCATACAAATCGAATCAATCAATCAATCAATCCATAAACCCAATCGGGTTTTTGAGCGCATGGCAATAAGGCCAAGCGCTTATTGCTTAACGCATTGTAAGCCGCCCTGAGTCTCCGGAAAAGGGGCGGCATACAAATCGAATCAATCAATCAATCAATCCATAAACCCAATCGGGCTTTTGAGCGCATGGCAATAAGGCCAAGCGCTTATTGCTTAACGCATTGTAAGCCGCCCTGAGTCTCCGGAAAAGGGGCGGCATACAAATCGAATCAATCAATCAATCAATCAATCAATCCATAAGCCCAATCGGGCTTTTGAGCGCATGGCAATAAGGCCAAGCGCTTATTGCTTAACGCATTGTAAGCCGCCCTGAGTCTCCGGAGAAGGGCGGCATATAAATCTAACTAACTAATAAATAAATAAATAAATTTCAGGGTTCAAAAAAATATAAGACAGGGTCTTATTTTTGGGGAAACACAGTATGTGGTGAGAAATTGGCAAACAACAAGAAGTCAAATGTTGCAAGGTATTTCCGGAATAAACATTCAGCCTTTGCTGAAAAATATCCAGATGGAGATGAGAGGGAAGAAAAACCGTTTCGGAATTGATGCAGAAGTTCATTGATTTCAGAAATGCAATACACTATAGTTTTTTTTATAAAGGTAAAAAAGCATAAAGGTAAAAAAAAAAGATATATGCAGTGCTATCTTCATTTTAGATGTCAAAAGGTTTTGTGGCTCCCGGTGTTTTCTTTTCTGTGGGAAACGGGTCCAAATGGCTCTTTGAGTGTTTAAGGTTGCCAACCCCCTGTTCTAGGCTGTAAATGCAGGCATTCCTTTCTCCGAGAAACATTTCTTTTTTAAAATAAAAATACCTGATAGAAAGAAACTGTGGCAGATCAGGTCAGGATGCTGGGTGTCCAGAAGATGCAGGAATTGTCCAGGTAAATACACAGCCACGTAAGAGTCTGTTTTGGGAATGAATAGTTGTGGTGTTTTGTTTTTTTAACATAATCAATCAAAACAAAACCAGACAGAATTGAACTGTGCACACTAGGCGCGTTATTTAACCCTGCGGTATTAGACATGGCAATCTCATTAAATCTAGAACTCAGGTAGTCCTCGACTTACAACAGTTCATTTAATGACCGTTTGCAGTTAGTACAGGACTGAATATAGTGAGTTACGGCCAATAGTGGGTTTCAATTTCGTTTGCTACCGGTTTGCTCGTGGGTGTGTAGGCACATGTGTGACACTTCTGCGCATGTTGAAGACGCTTCGGCGCACACGTGATGCTTCTGCGGTGGGTGGCTGGGTGGCGTCCCGCCACTACCGATTCACCTGATCTGCGGCGAACCGGTAACAACCCGCCACTGGTTATGACTCTGTTTTCATACTTACGACCATTGCAGCATTTCCCATGGTCGCGTGATCAAAATTGGCAACTGACTCGTTATTTATGACGGTTGCATGTCCCGAGATCATCTGACCCCTTTTGCGACCATCTGATAAGTAACGTCAATGGGTAAGCCAGATTCACTTAATAACCACGTTACTACTGTATTTTCCTGCGTATAAGACTACTTTCTAACACACAAAAATCTTCTCAAAAGTCGGGGGTCGTCTTATACGCCGGGTCTCATTCTCCTGTAACCAGGCAGACCAGCCCATAAGGCTCTGACGAGCCTTAAATGGCTCTGAGGAGGGTCGTCTTATACGCCCAGTTGTCTTATATGCCGGAAAATACGGTAATTTAACAACTGCAGGGATTCACTTAATACCTGTGGCAAGAAAGGTCGTAAAACGGGGCAAAACTCACTATTCCACTGTCTCACTTAGCAACAAAAATGTGGGGCTCAATTGCAGTCGTAAATCGAAGACCATCTGCTCATCGTTGAGCAGGCAATCCACAATTTAGCTCCCCCCCCCTTTTTAAAACAATTCCAATATTGTGGGGGTGTTTCGCAGGAAATAAAGCAGCTGAGGAATTCAAATGTTTCCCCTCAAGAAAAATGCCAAGTCTTATGACTATAGGCTATTAAAACGCTTTGTTCTGCCAAGCAGAAGGAAGCCAAGTTAGAAACAATTCCTTATTTGGCAAACCAGATTTATGGGGATCGGGAAGCGATCACGGCAGAGCACAAAGGCAAAACAAAACACGTATGTTCTAGCTTTTCAATGGAAATATCTCCCAAGTGGGCCTTAGATCGTAAGTGTGTCTCATTCAGCAGAAAAGCAGAAAAGGAAGAGGAAGAGCGGGGATGAAATTATTAATTTACCAAGATCCAAAAAAACCAGCTCCTTAATTTGCAGAGAATTCATTTCTTCCAAAGTGGCGGTATATGTTTTACTATAACCTGAAAAGAGAAAGACGCAAAGCTGCAGGTAATATAATTCTGAAAGTGATAGGAATTTAAAAAAAGGTACAGGTAAAGGTTTCCCTCGCACATATGTGATAGTCGTTCGTTCCCGACTCTAGGGGGCGGTGCTCATCTCCGTTTCAAAGCCGAAGAGCCAGCTCTGTCCAAAGAAGTCTCCATGGTCATGTGGCCAGTGTGACTCAACGCCAAAGGTGCATGGAACGCTGTTACCTTCCCACCAAAGGTGGTCCCTATTTTTCTACCGGCATTTTTTACCTGCTTTCGAATTGCTAAGGTTGGCAGAAGCTGGGACAAGTAATGGGAGCTCACCCCATTATGCGGCATTAGGGATTCGAACCACTGAAAAGCTGACCTTTCGATCGACAAGCTCAGCATCTTAGCCACTGAGCCACCGCATCCCTCTGCATGCATTTAGAGGGGTGTAATTGAAGGAGGAGGGCGCGATGGCTCAGCGGTGAAAGACGCTGAGCTTGTCAGCTGGAGAGCTGACATCCTGGGTTCGAGCCCCGTGCTTCATACAAAGGGGTGAGCTCCTGTTCTCATTTCAGCTCCTGCCCACCTAGCAGTTCGAAAGCATGCTTTTGAACTGCTAGGTTGGCAGAAGCTGGGACAAGTAACCGGAGCTCACCCTGCTATGCAACACTAGGGATTCGAACGGCCGAACTGCCGACTTTTCGATAGAGAAGCTCAGCGTCTTAGCCGCTAAGCCACTGCATCCCTGATATGAATTAAAACGGGAATGTAAACAAGTGATCTAGCTTGGGTTTCCATCTCAATTTTACAAAGCGCAGCATCAACTTAAAATGAACCGCTAATTTTGTTGTTGTTCTGCCCAGAAAGATGCAGGGGTGAGTACATTAAACAACAAAAGGATAGAAAAAGCATTTCAAAAATAGGCCTGGTGTTCGGGTGGTGGCATTTTTAAATAGAGAGTAGAACAGAACTTCAAATAGGTAACGGAATTCAAATAGAAGGTAATGTACCTGTTTCTTTAAACAGATATTGAAATATGTGTAGTTTAGAAATGCACTCTTAAAAGTTTGGGCAAAATGTCTCAGTGCCGCAAATTTACAAGTAAACAATTTCCATTGAACATTTATTTATATACTTGTATCCTGCCTTTTATTATTTTTTTCACAAATAACTCAAGGTGGCAAACATATCCAACACAACTTCCTCCCCCTGTTCTGCCCCAGCTACGGACCCCAAAGAACGCAGCACACACAAAGTCTGTACAAACCTTAGTTTACTAAATTAAATCAGTCTTTTTCAAACAGAGGCTGTCAATTAACTTTCTTAACAGCCTACAAGAATCCAAAGAATAAATAATCGTAATCTTACTAGGGTTGGCAGAAAGCCCAGAAACAATTTGCAGGAAACTGATAAGAGAACTAAGATCAAGACGCGAAGAAGAGTGAATGAAGTTTTTCCCTGCAAATTGCTTCAGTCGGTGTTCTTTCTTAAATAAGCTAAGGGAGTGGCCAATTAGCCCCAAGCCTTACTCTCGAGGAGACCTCCTCCTGAGGAGCCACTCCTGCCTTTTGGCAGCTCTCCGCGCCCGTGCATCGAGAAGAGGCTCCTCCTCTTCGTCCTCTTCACTTAAAGGAGCTTCTGGAGGTTTTGAAGGCCCTGGCTGAATCCCTGCCTCTGGCACCACATCTTCTCCAGCCTCCTCATTGTCCGACTCAAGTGCCAGCTGCACAGGCTGCTCGCGCAGCACACCAGTCTCCTCGCTGTCAGAATCAGCTACTAGCTACACAGGCTGCTGATGGGCCACATCACCCCCTATTTTCCCCACAACAACAACCCTGTTAGGTAGGTTGAGGTGAGAAAGAAAGATCGGCCTAAGTTCACCCAATTGGCTATCATGGCTAAGGCAGGATTTGAACTCACGGTCTGCTGCTTTCTAGCCTTAACCGTTAGATCAAACTGCCTCTTCATTAATCAATGTTCAGTGTAACATCTGGATAATTTTGTAAGAGGTGGCAGCATAAACTTACCTTTATGTAGAAAAGCCACTGTATAAGAGACTTCTTTGGAATTCACATTAGCCAAACTATAACACAAACATAAACTTCCTAGAAAGAAAACATACATACAGGTAATCCTCAGATTCTCAGTCATCCAGGTCATGGTTGTCCCAAAGATCTTTTTTGAGGAAGCAACTGGACTTTCTTGGTTTTTCTTTCGAGGACGTTTCGCTTCCCATCCTAGAAGCTTCTTCATCTCTGACTGGATGGTGGGGAAAGGAAGGATTTATATTCCCTCCATTTATAGTCCTTTATATTCCCATATTCCTTCCTTTTAGAGGATGTGGATGGGATGGGATGGGATGGGACGGGACGGGACGGGACGGGACGGGACGGAACGGAACGGGACGGGACGGAACGGAACGGAACGGAACAGAACAGAACAGAACAGAACAGAATAGAAAAAATGAAATGGAATGGAATGGAATGGAATGGAATGGAATGGAATAGAATGGAATAGAATAGAAAATATGGAAGGAATGGAATGGAATGGAATGGAATGGAATGGAATGGAATGGAATGGAATAGAATAGAATAGAATAGAATAGAATAGAATAGAATAGAATAGAATAGAATAGAATAGAATAGAATAGAATAGAATAGAAAATATGGAATGGAATGGAATGGAATGGAATGGAATGGAATGGAATGGAATGGAATGGAATAGAATAGAATAGAATAGAATAGAATAGAATAGAATAGAATAGAATAGAATAGAATAGAATAGAATAGAATAGAATAGAAAATATGGAGTGGAGTGGAGTGGAGTGGAGTGGAGTGGAGTGGAATGGAATGGAATGGAATGGAATGGAATGGAATGGAATAGAATAGAATAGAATAGAATAGAATAGAATAGAAAAAATAGAATAGAATAGAATAGAATAGAATAGAATAGAATAGAATAGAATAGAATAGAATAGAATAGAATAGAATAGAATAGAATAGAATAGAAAATATGGAGTGGAGTGGAGTGGAGTGGAGTGGAGTGGAGTGGAGTGGAGTGGAGTGGAATGGAATGGAATGGAATGGAATGGAATAGAATAGAATAGAATAGAATAGAATAGAATAGAATAGAATAGAATAGAATAGAATAGAATAGAATAGAATAGAATAGAATAGAAAATATGGAATGGAATGGAATGGAATGGAATGGAATGGAATGGAATGGAATAGAATAGAATAGAATAGAATAGAATAGAATAGAATAGAATAGAATAGAATAGAATAGAATAGAATAGAATAGAATAGAATAGAATAGAATAGAATAGAATAGAATAGAATAGAATAGAATAGAATTTCATGGGCCAAGTGTGATTAGACACAAGGAATTTGTCTTTGGTGCATATGCTCTCAGTGTACATAAAAGAAAGATACATTCATCAAGAACTATAAGGTACAACACTTAATGATAATCATAGGGAGCAAATAAGCAATCAAATCATATTAGGAAACAGCCAATATAAATTGTAAGCAATAAAGGTACAGTCGTTCAGTCATAAGTGGGAGGAGATGGGTGATGGGAACGATGAGAAGATTAATAGTAGTGCAGACTTAGTAAATAGTTTTGACAGCTGTCTGCAAGGAATATAAATCCTTCCATTCCCCACTATCCTGTCAGAGCTGAAGAAGCTTCTTGGATGAGAAGCAAAATGTCTTCGAAAGAAAGAAACCATGAAGTCCAGTTGCCTCCTGGAAAAGCCCCCTTGGGAAAACTTTGGTCCAGTTGTCAGGATTTAACCTTTTGAGATACTTTTGGCTTGGATGATTGACGGAGGGTTGCTTCCAAAACTGTGAAGTCTGCTGAGATACAAGCTGACTAGGACAGTGTCCCCCAATCTTTTGGGCACCAGGGACCTGTTCTGTGGAGAGAAGTTTTTTTTCATAGACCAGAGAGGGATGTGATTTCATGCACTGCCTGCAACCGGTGAATGTGGCTTTGCTTATTTGTATGGGCCGCTTCCTGGCCTGCCGTGGTCCCGGTGCCAGTCCATCGACCGGAAGTTGGGGACCCCTGGTCTAGGACAGTGGCGTCAAACTCGATTTCACTGAGGGCCGCATCAGGATTGTGTTTGACCTCAGGTGGCTTGGATGACTGTGGCCACCATGTCACTCGTGGGGGGGGGGGGAGTGTGCCTATGGTGGCCCGAGCCCTCTGCCGGTGAAAACAGGCTCCCGAGCTCCATTTTCAGCTGCGACAGCCTTCTGCAATCCTCTGCGAATGAAAATGGAGCTTGGGGGGAGCCACACGTAGCCCTCACGAGCTCCGTTTTGGGCTGCGATGGTCTCCTGCAACCCTCTGCCAGAGAAAACGGAGCTCGGGAAGGCAGCGCACGGCCCTCACGAGCTCCGTTTTTGTTGGTAGAGGCACCACAGGCCGGTCCAGGATGGCCGGTCCAGGTCAGATCTAAGCACCCCGCAGGCCGGATCACGCATCCGGCCCTTGAGTTTGACACCCCTGGTCTAGGATATACTAATAAGTAGAGGAAATACCTCTGGAGGACAGTGTCAGTCTGCAGTATAGCAAGAACCAGAAGAGAGAATCTGCAAATATGTAACTTAAAGGTTCCCAATGTTTATTTATTTCAAAAACTAGCTTGCTTTTCTTATATACAGACCTGTGTCACTGGTAAAAATATGTACATCCAAAGGTTTGGGTATTGTTTCTTGGTCTTGATAGTAGCTATAATTCAAGTTCACAGATCTAGGAAGAGAAAATACAGGAGATACTATTTCTTAATCCCCAAGAGCTACATTATGGAAGCTGTGGGAAATTTGGGCTTCCAAACTGAAAGTAGGGGCCTGATGATGACAAGTTAGAGAGCTTGTCGAATCGTTGCCAAAAAGAAAACTTTTGAAGTGTTGGGTAGGATTTTAGCCAGAGTTTCAAAAGACCTTACAAAGTGTTTTGTTGGAATTTTGGAGGATCTTAAACTGGGATTTTTGCCAGGATCTTAAGCATTTCAACTTACAGACTTTTAATGATGCGGGAAAACACATAAATACATGAACACACACATATATACACACGCACATATAAATACACAAATACACGTATATTTTTGAAACTCACCTTAATCTTATGTCAGCCATGGAGACCTCTAAAGGTGCTTCGAGCTGTTTAAAAACCAAAAGGCAGTTTTGGGTTATTTCAGCAGAGAGGATTAGAAAGCAACAGTATTTCAAACATAATTGGGAAAAATAATTCCTTCCTTCCTTCCTTCCTTCCTTCCTTCCTTCCTTCCTTCCTTCCTTCCTTCCTTCCTTCCTTCCTTCCTCCCTCCCTCCCTCCCTCCCTCCCTCCCTCCCTCCTTCCCTCCCTCCCTTCTGTCTATCCTATCTATCCATCAATCTGCCTGTCTCTCTCCCTCTCTCTTTCTACTATCTATCTATCTGTCCGTCCATCCATCCATCCATCCATCCATCCATCCATCCATCCATCCATCCATCCATCCATCTATCTTGCTTTAAAATAATGTCTGAATGCAATCAAATGTGGCTTATTTAAATTCTGTTTCACTCTGCATACATGAGACTCATGTTTCACTTTTAAAAATGGATATTGTCCTTTGCATTCATCAGGCCCACATTTTAGATCCAACCCTACCCCCCAATCGCCCCAAGAAAACCCACTCCACATACAATTTATCAGTATTTCCACTACCTACAGAACTTACTATTAGTTTAAAGTCTTTATTGGGATAAAATTGGATGCAATTTAATATGTCCCTTTCTTCTTCCTACAATGAAAAGAAACATTAACGGAGATTGAAGTTCGATCGTCTGTGAAGATAAACATTATCCTAGCGCCAGAAAAATCTAAATTATTATTATTTAATTACAAACTAAAGTTTCTCAACAGATTTTTAATGAGAAATACAGAATTGAGCTGTCCCTGAACAGGCAATGCAATATTATGATTTTTCATTGAGGAAAGTCAACAAATGTAGACTGTACAGTAGTGGCCAAAATTGTAGAAACCTTTTGGGAAAAGAAACTTTTTGAGGTTTAATGAACTAATAACAGTACTTTTTTTTGGAGTTTCAAGATACCGTATTTTCCGGCGTATAAGACGACTGGGCGTATAAGACGACCCTCCTCAGAGCCATTTAAGGCTCGTCAGAGCCTTATGGGCTGGTCTGCCTGGTTACAGGAGAATGAGACCCAGCGTATAAGATGACCCCCGACTTTTGAGAAGATTTTTGTGTGTTAGAAAGTAGTCTTATACGCAGGAAAATACAGTAATCCTTTTCCGCTGCTGGAATGGCCTGGGAATAGCCCAGACCTTAATCCAATTGAAAATCTAGGGAACCGACTAAAGAAACGTCTTAGTCAGAAACGACTCAGCAATGAAACCCAGTTAATAGAAGCCATCATTCAATCTTGGTTTCACATTAGAACAGCTGCAGAACTAAAAAACTTGGTTCACTCCATGGGAAGATGTTGTAAGGCCGTCATACATGCTAAAGGATACCCAACTAAGTATTCACTGACATGGGGATCATTTTTATATATCTCGTTTTTTCTACGTTTCACTTTTCTTCTTTATCCTGCAACTGCTATTCTGATGGCAAATCCTTCATAAAAGTTATTACATTACATTCTTGATTAAATGATCTTTCCACTGATATATAATTTCACGGTACTACTCCAAAAAAAAAAAAAGTGGTGTTATTAGCTAGTTTTAGAAAATACACTTTCCCCAAAAGGTTTCCACAATTTTGGCCACTACTGTAGCTGCAAGTTATTATTATGGCATGTCCAAGTGAATACAAAAACTCACTTAACGAATGTCCCCCTTAACAACAGAAATTTTGGGCTCAATTATGGACCTAGGCAAGAACTACCTGTATTAACTGGTCAGCCATACATTTCATTCTCAAAAAAGTTTCTTGGTTTTCCGTTACAATCGCTTTAACTACCAACTTCAATGGTATCTGGAAAAAAAATCTCTTTATTTTAACGCACGAATCCATTTTCGGTCAAGAAACCAGATTCTGACACGAAACGTAATTTTTATTAACAGGAAAATCTTCGTGGCGGATATTACATTGCTTCCCATTCTCTTCTGGCTCACTAAATAAACCAGACCAGAAATTAATTACACAGGAAGACCGGTGAATCAGGAAGATATTTAACCAAACCACTTCCAAATGTTATCTTGTCTTCTAGGACTTAAAAAAAATGTTTCGGCCTCATTTGCATAGTTTGTGCATGTTTCTATCATATCTGTGGGCACGCAAATGTTGCCCTAGCTCGGCCAGCTGATTTTCAGACTTTCTGGGCCTACTGGAAGTCGGGAAACTGGCCGTTTCTGGCCTCCGGAGGGCCTCAGAAGGGGTGGGGGAGGCAGTTTTCACCCTCCCCAGGCTCCAAGAAAGCCCCTGGAGCCTGGGGACGGTGAAAAATGGACCCACTGGTAACCTTTTTGCCGTCGCGGTGCTTTTTGCCTCCTGGTTTCTAGCCAGGTGCTTTCACCACTGGGCTAAACTGGCTAACATTTTCTTATATTTCAGTTCTGGAACCAATTCTAAAATTTGCCTCAGAATTTCAGTACGTTTCGAAAAACCTTTCGTGGAACAAGAGAGAGAAGACGGAGCAAGATTGTTTCTCGCCTGCAAATTCTTCGAAGTCTGACTTCGATCTCCTTTAGGTAAATAGCTCCGTATCGTTTTAACAGTCACAGAGTTGGAAGGGACCTTGGAGGTCATCTAGTCCAACCCCCGGATCGCGCTGTACTAGGGATTTGAACCGTCGAACTACCGACCTTTCTGATCAACAAGCTCAGTTTCTTAGCCACTGAGCCACCTAGTCAGGCAGTTTTAAGAGGTGGGTCAAAGGGCTACAATTAAATAACCCACTGCATGAGGAATAAGCAAACAATATGATCAAAGGAACCAAAATGTTCTTGTTTTTCACCTTTGTGACAATGTAGAATAGCCTTTGTTCCAGCATATCCCACTGGGACCACATGACATCATCGGCAATTCTCTCTTTCGAAAGCCGGCTCAAATTTTCAATCGTCTAAAAGGGAAGGAAATAAGCACAATTACAGGAGAGGAATAGTACAACGTCTTGTACTATTGGAGTACAAGACGTCTCCAGGGGTCAAATCAAATTGAGTTTCCTTCTTGAACAGAAAGTTGGACTTCAAGGTCCCTTCCAATGATATTTAGTCTATGTTCCACATCAGGAGTCTCCAACCTTGGCAACTTTAAGACTTGTGGACTTCAACTCCCAGAGTTCCTCAGCCAGCAAATTCTGGGAGTTGAAGTCCACAAATTTTAAAGTTGCCCAGGTTGGAGACTCCTGATGTGGAACATAGACTAAATATCATTGGAAGGGACCTTGAAGTCCAACTTTCTGTTCAAGAAGGAAACTCGATTTGATTTGATTTATTAGATTTATATACCACCCTTCTCCCGAGGGACTCAAGGCAGTGTACAGCCATGATACAAAACAATAAACCCTACATTTAAAAACCTAATTAACCCAATTATACAGATTTTGTCCTTCTTAATTAAAACCCATAATTTAAAATACTCCATCCAGATTTTAGTCAGCCAGGCCAGCCTGTTGAAACAACAGGGTCTTGAGGGCCCGGTGAAAAGTACATTGCTTATTTCATAAGCAATGGGGGAAACGAGATTCACTCAACAACCGGTTACTAACTTATCAACTACAGTGATTCACTTAACAACGGAGGCAAGAAAGGTCATAAAATGGGGCAAAACCTAACCAATGTCTCACTTCACAACATAAAGTTTGGGCTCAATTGTGGTCATACATTGAGGACTACCTGTAGATTAATTGGACAAGCGAGGATCTTTGGAAAAAAACTACATTTAGAACAAAACTTGGATATTTTTTTCACTCTGCCCAATCTCATTTCAACCCCAACCAAAAAAGTCCAAAAGGAAGAAAATTAAAACATACCACTCTGTCTCCTTCTCTGACAGTTCTGATGTCCAATTTTTCGGCATCTTAAGAAACATAAATACAACATTAGGTGACAGATATCAAGGTACAGGGTAACAGGTATATCAAACGTTATTTTAAAAATCTGTACATTTGGTCCATATTTGTTTGTTTCTGCTCTTGGGGTTCGAAGGGTGTTGCGAGAGAGGTCGAAAGGGCAAATAACATTTTTGGAGTCTCTTAATGACCCCGTAATCCCTTGCATCGGGGTGGAGTTGGGTCAACTGAATGGAGCTGAGTATTTACTGGCCAGATGCCCTTCCTGTTGCCAACGCAGAGTTCGCAGCAGATAGTTTCACATTGTGCAAAAGGCAAAGATTAGACTAGACTAGACTAGACTAGACTAGACTAGATCAACTCAAATTTCAGAGGCAGTCTTTGCTACTAATCATTACTAATCACCTGTTTCAATAAACTGTTTCAACTCCTACCCTCAGAACGACGCTACAGAGCACCAGAACAACTAGACACAAGAACAGTTTTTTCCGAACGCCATCACTGCTAAACAAATAATTCCCTCAACACTGTCAAACTATTTACTAAGTCTGCATTACTATTAATCTTCTTATCGTTCCTATCACCCATCTCCTTCCACTTATGATTGTATGACTGTTGCTGGGATCCTTAAGATATATATTGACTGTTTCCCTATGACTATGATTAAGTATTGTACCTTATGATTCTTGATGAATGTATCTTTTCTTTTATATACACTGAGAGCGTATGCACCAAGACAAATTCCCTTGTGTGTCCAATCACACTTGCCAATAAAGAATCCTATTCTTTTCTATTCTATTATTTGCATGACAGCATATAAACAAGAGGGGTGCTGATGCTAGAATAGAATTTTTGGGGCGTCAATGGGGAAGCCGGATTCATTTAACAACTGTGTTGTTAACAACTGCAGTGATTCACTTAACAACTGTGGCAAGAAAGATCGTAAAACGGGGCAAGGCTGACTTAACAGAAGTCTCAGTTAGCAACAATTCTCAGCTCAATTATGGTCGTAAGTTATACATCACAGTTTTAAGGGATTCTCTTCCTGTAACTCCAGATAGATAAGAATCAAATTGCTACAACTTTCTTAGATGTTAAGAAAACCTCTGAAATGGAAAGTAGGAAATGTATCCTGAAAGTTATGCCACGCTTGTGCTTGTGGAGGTTGGGGAGGAACGTGGGCCAGTTCTGGAGTCTGGGGAAGGGCTCTGAGTCAAAGGCAGAGATGGGGGCCAAGGCCATTGATAGTTCTTTGCTGCCTCCGGAGTCTCCAGAGTCTGACATCAGCAAGACAGAAGAACAGTGGGAGCCTGTTCCCAGTGTGCGTATGCGCAGAGCTGCCAGGAGGCAGGAACAATTAAGGATACAGGGTCGACTTGGGAGTAAGGCTTGGAGATGATTGGCCCCTCCCATAAAACATAAAAGAGAAGCAAACAGGACGTGAGCTTTTGCAGGAAGCAATTAGTTCATCTGGTCGGTAAAAGCTTCGGGAAAGTTCTCTTTGACTCTGTGCTAAGTTTGGCCTTGCCCTGTGTGGGGCAATTAGTTCTCTGGCAGCATTCCAAGGGAGATAAGGTGGGTGTTTGTAAACACTTCCCTGAAAGACTGTTTGAGAAGCCTTTTGGACAGGGAATGACAATAATTCACAGCCGCATGAATTAAAGAGGTTTGCCGGGACTAAGGTTGTGCTGTACACTTTCTAAGGAAGCCTAGGACAGGACAATAATGATCTTACAACATTGGAAGGCGAAAGCTACGCCTGATCTGCAGCAATTATTGATACCTGTCGTTTTACATTTCGAATTACAAATGCTGCAATTGTACAATTACATTTTGAATTCGAAATGTTGAATTACATTTTGTGGTTCAACAAAGAAGAGAGGGAGAAGTTTTCCAAGCAAGGTGGTTGAAATTTTTGCATTGCCCTGCTTAGAACTTAATCTCCCAAGCTTTTTATTTTTTTCAGGTTACGTTTGAATAGTATCTCTGTATTATATCACGGGTGTCAAACTCAAGGCCTGGGGCCCAGATGCAGCAAATCACCGGCCCATGGTGCTTCTGTCAGTGAAAAGGGAGCTCGGGAGGGCCGTGCATGGTCAAACTGGCCACACCCACCCTGGCCATGCCCCCCCCAGTCCCCCCATGGTCAAAGACAACCCTGATATGGCCCTCAGTGAAATTGAGTTTGACACCTCTGCTCTATATTGTATGCATATTTATTTTGATTGATTCAGCAGGATACAATTGTTTGAAGAATTCATCCTATGTTACTCCTGCCCGTAAACCCTGTTATTTATTATTTATTTATTATTATTTATTATTGCGATTTATATGCCGCCATTCCCGAAAAAGGACTCAGGGCGGCTTACAAAACATCAATCAACAATACAAACGATGTCGACTGGCGGCCCCTAGGGGAAGAGCTTTCTCTGTGGGGGCACCTACTATCTATCTGGTATGAGCTCCCCCTGGAGATACGGAATATCCCGGATCTGCGCACCTTCCGCCGCACTCTCAAGACCTTTTTATTTCACTAATCTTTTCCCTCTTTTCTTTTTAATATGCAAATTTTAAATTGGTTTTTAAACGATTGGGGTGTTTTAATTTGTCTGGGCCAAATTATTTAATTTGCTTTTATCCTATTTTTAAATTTTGTATTGTGTATTTTTATTGTTTGGCTGTTCACCGCCCTGAGTCCTTCGGGAGTAGGGCAGTATATAAAACAAATAAACATAAACATAAACAAATCACAGTAAGAATTAAAATCCCCATTAAAACCAGATTAAAATTATTTCATTATACAAACCCCCAACAGATCAGTTTATTCGGAGCCTGTGTAGCGTAGGGGGCTAATGCCTCCTACTAAAGGCAGCAATTAACACCAGCTGCCTGTAATTTCTGTGAGTTCAATCCTAGCCAGGCTCAAGGTCGACTCAGCCTTCCATCCTTTCTAAGGTGGGTAAATTGAGGACCCAGTTTGTGGGGGCAATAAGCTGACTTTGTATAAATATACAAAAGTATGAAGGCTATTGCTTAACGCATTGTAAGCCACCCTGAGTCTCCAGAGAAGGGCGGCATATAAATAAAAATAAAATTAAAATTAAATTAAATTATTCTGAATCAACGTGGGGAAAACAAGGGGAACAACATGCCAGCCGCTTTTCTAATATGTAATTCTGATACGTATGTCCGTGGGTTTGCATTCCCCTATTGTCTTTTAACGCATTAAACCTAGAACCTGCCCAGGAACCTGTCAATCAAAATGCAGAACTGAAAACACTTACATTTATCTTCTGAAATGAGTAAGAGGCAGCTATCTGACGACGGCTTTTTATCTGTAATCGGATATAGGAACTGAAAAAGAGAATTGTTCAGAGATTTTTAAAAACTATTACGGTTTGCCGCTGACATCGCATGTTTGTCTAATGGAGTCTCATCCTATCAACGTAATTACTTTTCCGCTCTTATTGCATCGGCAGATAACCGCCCAGCTGCCCTGTTTAGGGTGACCCACTCCTTCCTCCATCTGGGAGCGCGGGACGACCCCTTGCAGGGATGAGCTGAGGATTGCAAAAGCCCCCTTGTCACGGCCGTTAGATGAGGCAACTATATAAATGAGATAATATTTTAAATACCTAGACTGAACAGCCAAGAAGCAGAGGCAGACAGAGATAAAGATCCAAGGGAGGAATATGGGAGGCAAGTCAAAAGAAGCATAGCAATTAAAGTATTGAAGCGGACAAGAGATGACGGATAGATGATTTCTCTTTTCTGTTGTTGTGGTTTGCTTTTCCTTTTCTCTCTCTTTCTTTTCTTTTTTTAGTTAGGTGACATGATTAGAAGTGAGGTAGGATAGAAAGAAAACGTCTTTTAATAAAGGGTGACATGATTAAAAGTTAGAATAAGAGATAGAAATAAGAGAAGGGGGAGTTTTAGTGTATACACTTTTATATAATAAAACAAAAGCAGTAACAAGAGAAAGCATGGAATAATTGAATAATGACAGATTGCAACTTAATATAAATGTGTATCATTATTAGAAATACCGTATTTTCCGGCGTATAAGACGACTGGGCGTATAAGACAACCCTCCTCAGAGCCATTTAAGGCTCGTCAGAGCCTTATGGGCGGGTCTGCCTGGTTATAGGAGAATGAGACCCGGCGTATAAGACGACCCCCGACTTTTGAGAAGATTTTTGTGTGTTAGAAAGTAGTCTTATACGCAGGAAAATACAGTATGTAAATTGATTGAATATAATAACTATGATTAATTCTATTGGTTTTATTTGCATTAGAATGTATGACATCCAGGTGCCAAACTGTTCACGCATTGATATGTTTGTTAAAAAATAAAAAGACTGAATGACTTTATTATTAAAAGACAAGTCCCATTTGGGAGCCATATGTAGTACAGGTAGTCCTCGACTTACGACCACAATGGAGCCAACATTTCGGTTGCTAAGTGAGACATTTGTTAAGTAAGTTTTGCCCGGGGTGAAATGTAAAATTTGTTACTACTGGTTCTGTGGGCGTGGCTTGGGGGGTAATGTGACTGGGTGGGCGTGGCCAACTTCTTTTTTTTTTAACTTTTCAAAGCATTTTTTCTAATGCTTTGAAAAGCCTCTCTGACAATCAGGCAACTCAGCTGGGATCATCAGAGACTTTTTTTAAAAAATGCTTTGAAAAGGCTCTCTGACAATCAGGCAACTCAGCTGGGATCGTCAGAGAGGTTTTTAAAAAAATGCTTTGAAAAGCCTCTCTGACAATCAGGCAACTCAGCTGGGATCATTAGACGCGTTTTTAAAAAATGCTTTGAAAAGCCTCTCTGACAATCAGGCAACTCAGCTGGGATCGTCAGAGACTTTTCAAAGCATTGTTTTTACCACCTCTTCAGCCAAGAGGTTGCAGAAAAAAATGCTTTGAAAAGCCTCTGACGATCCCAGCTGAGCCGCACAATCATCAGAGGCTTTTTTTTTTAACTTTTAAAAGCATTTTTTCGTCGGAAGAGGTTGTAGAAAAAATGCTTTTAAAAGTAAAAAAAAAACCTCTGATGATCGTGCAACTCAGCTGGGCATGGGGAGGAGGGGGGGGGAGCAGGGATTTTTGCTACCGGTTCTCCGAACCTGACCTGCCGCCATCGCTACTGGATTGGGAGCATTTCACCCCTGGTTTTGCCCCATGTTACGACCTTTCTTGCCACAAGGATCGCTGAAGTTCTGAAAATTAATAACATAGTTGTTAAGTGAGCCTGGCTTGTCAGATGGTCACAAAAGAGGATCACCTGACCCTGGGACACTGCAACTGTCATAAGCACGAGTCAGTTGCCAAGCGTCTGAATTTTGATCACGTGACGCTTGGGCTGCCACAATAGTCACAAGTGTGGAAAATGGTCACGAGTCACTTATTCCGGTGCAGTTGTAACTTTCAATGGTCACTAAATGAGTTGTTGTATATTGAGGATTACCTGTACAAAGCTGCTTATTAGGCTTAGTAACAAAAAAAAAATTTACAATGCATTTAGTGCTTTCTAGCAATGTGCTACCATACAAATAATTTTATTTTTTCCCTGGAGGGAAAAGGTTAGTAAAATCACTTACTTGTACTCTGATGCAACTATCCACGGCCTTTAAAACTTTCACATTATTAAGCGGGTGAATTTCAATTAGTAAGGTCAGACATTTAGGAACTGGGATTAAAAAAAAAACACAAAGAAGAGAATATTAATCCGTAATTCAGTGGTTTATGAAGTTCATTTAAGAGTGTTTAGATCAAGGGTGTCAAACTCAAGGCCCGGGGGGGGGGGCAGATCTGGCCCACGGGGTACTTAGATCTCTTCCATGGGGCCACTCTAGAAACAGTGAAGGACTGGCCCGCGGAGCCTCTACCAGTGAAAACAGAGCTCTGGGGGGGCCATGTGTGGCCCTCCTGAGCTCCGTTTTTGCTGCAGGAGGCTGTCGCAGCCAAAAACGGAGCTCAGGAGCCCGTTTTCTCTGGCAGACTGTTCGGGCCGCCACAGGCGTCCCCGACACGAGTGACATAGAGCTGGCCACGCCCACCCAGGCCACACCCACCCCGGTCCCGAGGTCAAACACAACCCTGATGCGGCCCACAATGAAATTGAGTTCGGCACCCCCGGTTTAGATAATTCCAGTACCTGTTTGAAAAAGGAACCTTTTCTCTTCCTGTGTTGCCTGAAGGAAACTGATGGCTATTTAAAAGAGAAAAAAAAGATATTGAAAATGTAAAGCATTGAATCACCATCCAAGCTGACACCAGCCAGAGCATAGAACAACTCAAAGAAATGTGGTAAGATCAGAAGATGTGGAAGGAACCTGGGCCACACAATTGCCAAGAGTCGGACACGGCTGAACGGATAACATCATCGTCACCAGTGGTGGGATTCAGCCAGTTCGCACCACTTCGAGAGAACCGGTTGTTAACTTTCTGAGCAGTTTGGTGAACTGGTTGTTGGAAGAAATCATTAGGGCAGAGAACCGGTTGTTAAATTACTTGAATCCCATCATTGATCGTCACCAAGTATTGAAAATTCAACCAGAGCTTTTATTGAGGAAAGTGCAACAAAAGTAACCGTTCTGCAGAAAATGGAACCGTGGAGGTCATGTAGTCCAACTCTGCTAAGGGCCAGGATCCAAAACAGCATATCTGAGAGATGACCATCCAACCTCTGAGAGATGAGTTGAGGAGAACTCAATGCTACATAGGGAGGCCTGTTCCATTGGTGGACAATTTGCACGGTCAGGAAATTCTTCTTGAAGTTCAACAAGAAGGATAAACAATTAAGGAAACTACGTATGTCTGGCCTAATAAAGAGAAGGATTAGGAGTGACATGATAGCCGTCTTCCAGTATTGCAAGGGCCATCACAGAGAAGAGAAGATTGACTTGTTCTCCAAAGCAGCAGAGGGCAGGGCAAGAAGTAACAGATGGAAAATTGTCAGAGAGAGATCCAACCTAAAACTAAGGAGAAATTTCCTGACAGAGAGAAAGATGATTAGGGGACTGGAGGCTAAAACATATGAAGAACGGTTGTATGTCTAGTTTAATGAAAAGAAGGACTACGGGAGACATGATAGCATCTCAATGTCTCACAAAGAAGAGGGAGTCCAGCTATTCTCCAAAGCACCTGAGGGCAGGACAAGAAGCAATGGGTGAAAACTAATCAAGGAGAGAAGCAACTTAGAACTAAGGAGAAATTTCCTGACAGTGAGAACAATTAACCAGTGGAACAACTTGCCTCCAGAGGTTATGAATGCTCCAACACTGGAAGTTCTTAGGAAGATGTTGGATAACCATTTGTCTGAAGTGGTGTAGGGTTTCCTGCCTAAGCAGGGGGTTGGACTAGAAGACCTCCAAGGTCCCTTCCAACTCTGTTATTCTATTCTATTCTATTCTATTCTATTCTATTCTATTCTATTCTATTCTATTCTATTCTATTCTATTCTATTCCATTCTATTCCATTCCATTCCATTCCATTCCATTCCATTCCATTCCATTCCATTCCATTCCATTCATGGTGGAGAAGCAAACGATCATTGCAGGGCAAATTTCCAAACACCTGAAAAACTTTATCTGAATTAGAAATGAGAGCAAAACGGGAGGGATTGTCATGAAATTTGTCAACATCGAAGGGGTCCATATCAACATACAATACCCCTCAAACAGGAGGACTTACCTAACAAGGTCTTTTCATGATTGATGGAGCAGCTGATCACACGCAGGTCTTTTTCGAAAGTGTACAGGTGCTATTGAAAAAGAAATGGTGGTAACCATATATGTTGGCTTTTGGTATCACCAAAATGGCGGTGTATTTATTACCTGTGGTAACCGGGGTTCCCAAATCAAGCTAAGTCACAAATCGCATCACACTTGGGTTTAGCTTAGTACGAAGGTGCACAATTCAGGCACAACCTGCAGAGTGCTCCTGAGGGCCGGGGAGGGCAAAAAACGGATGTGAGGAAGCGAAAAACTATTTTTTTTCCCTTGTTTTCCTCTTTGAAATCTTGCGCGTCTTATACTCTGGTGTGTCTTATAGTCCGGAAAATACGGTATCTACTGCTATTTTTTTTATGGTTTTGCTGTATACACTTACATAACCAGACCTCATGCTTGTTAATTTCATTGCAAAAGATACAATTTTCTTGGAAACAATCCCGCCTGCAACGTTAAAGCAAAACATTTGATTATCCAACTTCATTTAATCCTCACAGAAGTCAAATACAGCAAATAAAGCATACCTGATTTTTTTTATTATCATCGTCATACAATCCAACATTGGTGCACTCCTCAGGTCCCTACAAAGAGAGAAAATGAGCGTTACCAGTTTTATTTTGGTGTTATCTACAGTTCTGGGATATGCCTAAATTTAAAAGTTGGTATCTATCGTTAGAAAGGGCTAGAACATTTGAGGCGACTTAATTCCTGTATGTCAAGCTACTCTTGGTACATTAAAAAAAAGAGAGAGGAAAAATAATTAAGGGTTGTTTTTTTTAAATGAAAAAGTAAAATTACTAAAAAAAATAACAGAAAGCTTAGAATTCTATTTATGCCATGGCATCTTTCAATCTTTCAATGCTAAGAAAACCTCAGTTGGTTTTAATGCAATACCTCGTTTCTGTTTGTCGCTTCGGATAGGGAGCAATAGTCACGTATGCGATAAGATGAAATAAAATAAAATAAAAATACAAAGTAAACTTCCCATCTCCTAAAGAAAAGTAGCGTGAAGGTATGGAGATCCATTCCTGATCATCTTTTCATTCTGGTATCATTTATTTCATCCTTCATCTATGTCCCATCTCTTGTCACCTAGCAAAACTTATATGTTGGGAAATTAAAAACTCGCTAAGGTTGAAGGGACGCGGCGGCTCAGTGGCTAGACGCTGAGCTTGTCGATCGAAAGGTCGGCAGTTCAGCGGTTCGAATCCCTAGTGTCGCATAACGGGGTGAGCTCCCGTGACTTGTCCCAGCTTCTGCCAACCTAGCAGTTCGAAAGCACGTAAAAAATGCAAGTAGAAAAATAAGGTGGGAAGGGAACAGCGTTCTGTGTGCCTTTGGCGTTGAGTCATGCCGGCGACATGACCATGGAGACGTCTTCGGACAGCGCTGGCTCTTCGGCTTTGAAACGGAGATGAACACCGCCCCCTAGAGTCGGGAATGACTGTCACAATATGTGCGAGGAGAACCTTTATTTCTCAAGTTGGTCTTACCTTCCAAGTATAAAGAACATTTCCATTTCTTTCCACATTTATTATAAGCGGCGTTTCCGAATGATTTCCCCAAGCATCTAAAAAAGGCAAGCATGAATGCATTTCTAAACTCATTCAGCCCAAATATAAAGGAAAGCCAATTTCTGAAAAGAATATGCAAACATGATATTAAGAGATGAGCAGGCTGAATTGGAAGGCGAGGTTAAATGTGTCATCAGTTGGGAATCATTGCATAGCCACAAAAGACCCAAGTTCAGCTCCTCCATGAATTCTTATCTAGTGCTGATTTAGCTTTGACTGTCAGTTGACCAGATTCTTCTCCATAGGTAGCAATACAGGTAGTCTTCGACTTACAACCACAATTGAGCCCAAAATTTAAGTTACTAACATGGTTAAGTGAATCTGGCTCCCCCCGTTGATTTTACTCGAAAGCAGATCACATGACCCTGGGAACACTGCGACCGTCATAATTATGAACCAGTTGCCAAGCATCCCGTGACCAAGGTCGTAAGGGTGAAAAACTGTCACTTTTTTTCAGTTGTCGCTTCGAACGGTCACTAAATGAACCGTTGAAAGTCGAGAACTACCTCCAAGACACTCTTGCTATGCTTTGAACTCAACAAATGCTCCGGGTTCTTTGTGCCTGACACGGATCATTTGAATACAGTAAAAACAACTTTTTCCAGCTCTTTTCAGTGGGTTGATTAGGGAGGGACGTCTCTGCATCATGAATAGGGTATCTGTTTGGAGGTCGCGTCTCCGAGTTGGCCGCATCTTAACATCACATGGATATTGTTAACTTTTGGAACAGTCAAAGATAAACTTTAGAACTTATCCCTTGGAAGGAATTGATCTATCACATGAATTTATTTGAAGAATCTTATGCGTCGAGGGTTCTTATCTTTTTTTTTTAGTGCTTTGAATAAAACAGCGTATCCTTTTTAATTCTGGTAAACCAGCAGCCCCCCTACAACCTTTGGGGTACCAGGGACCGGTTCAGTGAAAAGAGCTTTTTCCGTGGACCGGAGGGAGCGTGGTTTTGCGTGCTACCTGTATCCCACAGATGGGGCTTTGCTTGTTTATGGGGCCTGTTATTTCTGGCATGCCATGCCCACTGCCTGTCCACAGACCGGGAGTTGGGCACCCCTGCTCTAAGTATATAAGACTCTGAAGAGTGATTGCAACTACAATTTAATCAGTGCAAGGAAGTATAAATACAAATGAGCCTTGGTGGCGCAGCAGACTAAAGTGCTGTTAAATAGCACTTAGCTGCCAGCTGCCTGCAATTACTGCGAGTTCGAATCTCACCAGGCTCAAGGTTGACTCAGCCTTCCACCCTTTCGAGGTAGGTAAAATGAGGACCTGGATTATGAGGGCAATAAGCCGACTTTGTATAAAAAAGAACACCGCTTAGGGGGGGCCAAAAGTCCTACTAAGCAGGTATATACAAAAGTATGAAGGCTATTGCTTAATGCACTGTAAGCCGCCCTGAGTCTCCGGAGAAGGGTGGCATATAAATCAAACCAATAAATAAATAAATAAATGCAAAACAAAGATATACCTACCAGAGGTGGTATACAGCAGGTTCTGACCAGTTCTGGAGAACCGGTAGCGGAAATTTTGAGTAGTTAGGAGAACCAGTAAGTACCACCTCTGACTGGCTCTGCCCCCATCTATTCTCTGCCTCCCGAGTCCCAGCTGATCAGGAGGGAATAGAGATTTTACAGTATCCTTCCCCTGGAGTGGGGTGGGAATGGAGATTTTGCAATATCCTTCCCCTGCCACGCCCACCAAGCCATGCCACGCCCACGCCCAGTCGTTAAATTAGTAACAAGGTCGTTAAATGAATCTGTCTTGCTCATTGGCTTTGCTTGTCGGAACATCGCAAAAGGTGAACGCATGACCCTGGGATACTGCGACCGTCACAAATATGAGTCAGTTGTCAAACGTTTGAATTTTGAGCACATGATCGATGGGATGCTGCAAAGGTCATAACTATGAAAAATGTCCGTAAGATGCATTTTTCACTGCCGTTGTAAGTTCAAATGGCCACTGAAGTGAACTGTTGTAAGTCGAGTATTCTTGGAGCCTAGTAATGTAAGACCCATCAACTTTCTCCTACATGGATCAAAACATCACATGCCCCAAAAGGGATGGAGCAGTTAAGAGCCTAGAGATACTCCCAACTTACTTGGTAGTAAGTTAATTCAGTACGGCTGAGAAATAAAATTGGAGTACACTAGCACTAATTACAATCATCACCTCCTTTTAATGCCCCCATAACCCTTGCAGAGTAGAGTCTGGGCAACTGAATGGAGCTGAAGATTTACTGGCCAGATGCCCTTCCTGTCGCCAGTGCTGAATTTTATTCAGCAGATAAATTCTCATTGTGCCCAGAGAGAGGAATATCTGCCTCTACCTAGGATCGAACTCACAGCCTCCTGATTGTGAGGTGGGAATTCTACCTCTAGGCTACCGCGCCAGTCTCTAGCACTAATTACAATGAATATGCTTAAAACTTCTAACTTCGATGTTTGCATTGTAGAAATTCGAAGTTTAATCACAAGTAAATGCCGAGCAATATACAAATGCTCTTCCTCCAGGTCTGAGAAGAAAAAAAAAATGCAAATATATAAATGTCAAATTGTGACATTCATACAGAGAGTAAAGGCTGGCCTACGTGATAGATGGTTAGTAGGAAGTAGGAATGAATAATGATTTCCTGCCTTCTCCTGTTTCAGTTCTAGCAGTTTTAAGCTCTCTTTTTCAATTATTACACTATGAGATGACCTTATGTCACCTTTTAAGGAAGTTTCAATAACCAATCAAATAGTGCTTTGTTATTTTATTTATATATATATATATATATATATATATATATATATATATATATATATATATATATATATATATATATATATATATATATATATATATATATATATAAAGAAGAACACACACATACACACACACACACACACATATTTTCTGGCAGCCAGCAGACCCTCTGCTGCCCATTGGGAGACTAAGATAGATCTATTTTGGGCTTATAAGAAACTAGTGGATTGTGATTTCACTGAAGTAGGGCTGCATAAAAATCTTGGTTTACGTAGGAAGAACCTGGCTAAAGAGAAATACACATAAAGCCTATGAAAAGGAAAGAAAACAAATACTGTATCTTTACAGGGAGGATACATGAGATGAGGGTGTAGCTAACTGATGAGGGCTCATAAGCCTGAAATAGATCTATCTTAGTCTCCCAATGGGCAGCAGAGAGTCTGCTGGTTACCAGAAAAATTGCCTAGGAACTAGTGGATTGTGATTTCACTGAACTAGGGCTGCAAAAAAAAATCTTGGTTTACGTAGGAAGAACCTGGCTAAAGAGAAATACACATAAAGCCTACAAAAAGGAAAGAAAACAAATACTGTATCTTTACAGGGAGGATACATGAGATGAGGGTGTGGCTAACTGATGAGGGCTTATAAGCCTGAAATAGATCTATCTTAGTCTCCCAATGGGCAGCAGAGGGTCTACTAGCTGCCAGAAAAAAAGCCTAGAAACTACTGGATTGTGATTTCACTGAACTAGGGCTGCAAAAAAAAAATCTTGGTTTACGTAGGAAGAACCTGGCTAAAGAGAAATACACATAAAGCCTACAAAAAGGAAAGAAAATGAAAGTATCCATTTTTCTTGGCACTGATCTTTATTAATGTTTAGTAGCTGAGATAAGATCCAGCCAAGAGTCAAGCACTGTTTACATTTCCTTCAATTTCAAGGAGAAAGAGCAATGATTAACTTTGTTGAAGCCAGGCACCCAAAATAATAATAATAATAATCAGTTTCTCCAACTTCTCATCCTAGGAACGTCAACATCGAGGTTCCCTCCAGAATCCAGACCATGCTTATTCTCCAATTAAATTAAATGACAATATAAATTGTCATATAAATGACAATATAAAAAGCCAAATATACTGTTTAGAGGCCACAAATCGAAAAAGCATAAAACCTGTTCTTAAAGAGTGGTGCAATCCTCACAAAAAATCTCCTCCTCCTGGCTTTTTGAGATTTTAGTGATGCATTTCCTAATCCTGCAAGAAGGACATGAGATTCTAATAAAAGAGAATATTTGTAGCTCAGGATTAAGATGAGGGGTCCTTGATGCTCTCCGAGCTTGCTTCTTTTCTTGCGACATTTCATGACCCAACTAGGTAACTTCATCAGTGCTAGAAGGGGTTTGTAAAGAGGAGGAGGAGGAGGAGGAGGAGGATTGTCGGGTCCTTGGCGCTCTTTGAGCTTGCTTCTTTTCTTCAAGATGTTTCGTGACCCAATTAAGTAATATCATCAGTGCTAGTGGAATGAAGGACATCCTTCCCTAGCCCACATTTTAAAAACATTGGGGAGAGGGCCAAAATGAGGATTTTTGGTCTGTTTCTCAGCCACCCCATTTAAGGGCGCGGGTTGCAATCCTATGCACCCAGGCCTATCAGCAAGGAAGGGCATTGTAGACACAACTTTGGGCTATTTATTTATTTAATTTATTTTATTCCTGCCCCGTGGAATGAATTGCGCCCAGAAATATGTAAGATCTCCGACCTCCGTGTATTTCACTGTGCCCTCAAGATCCTGCTGTTCCGCCAGGCCGGGCTATCAATGTAATGATTTTAAATTGGGTGTTTTATATTTTGGGGTTTTAAATCTGAGCCGAAATTATTTAATAATTTTAATTATTTTTAATTGATGTCTGTTTTTGTGCTTTTAATAGGCTGTACACTGCCCTGAGTCCTTCAGGAGAAGGGTGGTATAGAATTATTATTATTATTATTAAGCATATGACATAGAATAGCCGGGTAACGGTATTGGTAGTCCTCAACTTACCACAGTTCATTTAGTGACCGTTGAAATTTACAACAGCAATGAAAAAAAGCAAATTACGTCAGTTTGCCAGCCGATGGTCACGTGATTAAAATTCAGCCTCTTGGTAACCGACTCACATTTATGACGGTCGCAGTGTCCTGAAGTCATGTGATCCCCTTTTTGCGGCCTTCTGACTAAGCAAAGTCAATGGGGAAGCCACATTCATTTAACAACTGATCCGCTTAACAACCGAGGCAAGAAAATTCTTAAAATGGGGCAAAATTAGGGCCTGGTGACTCAGCAGACTCAAGCATTGTGATTAACATCAGCTATCTGCAATTACTATAAATTCAAATCTCACCAGGCTCAAGGTCGACTCAGCCTTTCATCCTTTCTAAGGTAGGTAAAATGAGGACCCAGTTTGTGGGGGCAATAAACTGACTTTGTATAAAATATACAATTTTGTATAAAATATACAATTTTGTATAAAATATACAATTTTGTATAAAATATACAAAAGTATGAAGGCTATTGCTTAACGCATTGTAAGCCGCCCTGAGTCTCCAGAGAAGGATGGCATATAAATCAATTTTTTTTTTAAAAAATCACTTACCAACCATCTCACCTAGCAACAAGGATGTTGCGCTCGATTGTAGTGGGAAGCTACCTACAATTACTACGATAACCCCTGTCATGGAAATACGTAGTCCATTTTTCTGAGGTCGGAGGAATTCAAAAACTTACAAATCGTAGGCTACATTTTGAAATAGGTTGGTTGGCGAGAATGGAATTAAAGTGTTCCCCACAGGCAAGTCCTCGATTTACAACAGTTCATTTAGTGACCGCACTGAAAAAAAAAGTGACTTATGACCGTTTTTCATACTTTACGACCGTGGCCGCATCCCCATCCTGGCCAGGCGATTTACATTTGGATGGGTGATTTCAGACGCTTGGCCAAGTGGTCCCTAGTTGTGACGGGGGTCAGGCGATCCGCTTTTGCGACCTGCCCGATGAGCAACGTCAACGGGGAAAAGCCGGGTTCGCTTAACAACCAACGCTACTAAGTGAACCAACAAAGGGGGTTGGACTAGAAGACCTCCAAGGTCCCTTCTTGTTATTCTACTTCAAACGCATCTTCACCACCACGGCCAGAAAAGTCCTAAAATGAGAACAAACTCACTGAACCCTTATAAGCTTCGCTTATTAAAGCAAAGTCAATTCAGGGCTCAACTGTGGTCCTAACCCGAGGACCCACCTGGTATATAGTCCTCTCTCTCTGTATCCAATGAAGCTGCAAACTTTTGTTAGTTGAAAAGGAGGAGGAGGAATTGCTTTTTTTCCCCTGTGCAAGTGAGTCAGGGTAGGATCCGCTTTTTCCAACTTTTGAGCTAAGAAAGCCGAGATTTCTGTGGGATTCCTCGTTTAGCAGAGCCGCAGGATCCCCGTGGATTCTCTCTCCCCCACCCCACCCACTCCGCTTGCGCCCACAGGGCTGCTCCAGCTACTTGCACCCAACTAGGTAAGGTTTGCAAAGCCCAGCCCGGTGCTCACCTGCGCTGCCCTCTCGCTCAGCCGCCGCCCGCTCCGAAAGCCAAGGTCCCACGTCCCGGGAAGGGTCGAAGCGAGCGCTCAACTTGCACAGCATCGCCCGGAAAGCGGCCCCCGGCCCGGCGGCTGCAAGGGAAGGAGCTTGGCTCGCCTCTTGTCGGGCTTTAGGACCCGGGGCGGCGCGGCGGCGGCGGCAGCGGCAGCGGCAGCGGCTTCCATCCGAGCGCCAGCGCTGCTTTCACTTCTGCCGCAGCTGACAGCGGCCAGCCTAATGAGGCGAGGAAGCCGTTTCCTATTGGACGCGCGGCGCGTCCTTCAGTGGAGCCTGGAGGGGCGGGACCGAGTGTGGTGCGCTTGCAGAGGGAGAAGGAGCTGTGCGGGAATAGGGGCGAATTCCGGAATTATTCTTATTCTGTAGTAGTAGTAGTATAGTAGTAGCAATGTTGTTGATCATTGCAGCCAGCCAGATGCTCAGACTGAGCTTTGTGTTGTTCTTGTTACTATTATTATCATTATCATCAGTAGTATTGTGGTATTACAGTAGTAGTACAATAGTAGTAGTATAGTAGTGGTAGTGTTGTTGATCATTGCAGCCAGCCAGATGTTCAGGCTGAGCTTTATGTTGTTCTTATTATCATTATCATCGGTATTATAGTAGTAGTAGTATAGTAGTGGTAGTGTTGATCATTGCAATCAGCCAGATGTTCAGACTGAGTTTGGCATTATTATTATTATTAGTAGTAGTAGTAGTAGTAGTATCATAGCAATAATACCATAGTAGTAGTATAATAGTGGTAGTGTTGTTTATTGCACAGTCAGCCAGATTTTCAGACTGGGTTTGGCATCATTATTATTATTAGTAGTAGTAATATCATAGCAGTAGTACCATAGTAGTGGTACAGTAGTAGTAGTACGGTAGTAGTAGAGTTATTGATTATTGCACAGTCAGCCAGATGTTCAGACTAGGTTTGGCATTATTATTATTATCATTATCATTAGTAGTAGTAGTAGTGGTGGTATCATAGCAGTAGTACCATAGTAGTGGTACAGTAGTAGTAGTACAGTAGTAGTAGAGTTGTTGATTATTGCACAGTCAGCCAGATGTTCAGACTGGGTTTGGCATTATTATTATTATTATCATTATCATCATTAGTAGTAGTAGTAGTGGTAGTATCATAGCAGTAGTACCATAGTAATGGTACAGTAGTAGTAGTAGAGTTGTTGATTATTGCACACTCAGCCAGATGTTCAGACTGGGTTTGGCATTATTATTATTATTATTATCATTATCATCATTAGTAATAGTAGTGGTGGTAGAATCATAGCAGTAGTACCATAGTAGTGGTACAGAAGTAGTAGTACAGTAGTGGTAGTGTTGTTGATCATTGCACAATCAGCCAGATGTTCAGACTGGGTTTGGCATTATTATTATTATTATCATTATCATCATTAGTAATAGTAGTAGTGGTAGTAGTAGTGGTAGAATCATAGTAGTACCATAGTAGTACAGTAGTAGTAGAGTTGTTGATCATTGCACAATCAGCCAGATGTTCAGACTGGGTTTGGCATTATTATTATTATTATTATCATTATCATCATTAGTAATAGTAGTGGTGGTAGAATCATAGCAGTAGTACCATAGTAGTGGTACAGAAGTAGTAGTACAGTAGTGGTAGTGTTGTTGATCATTGCACAATCAGCCAGATGTTCAGACTGGGTTTGGCATTATTATTATTATTATCATTATCATCATTAGTAATAGTAGTAGTGGTAGTAGTAGTGGTAGTATCATAGTAGTACCATAGTAGTACAGTAGTAGTAGAGTTGTTGATCATTGCACAATCAGCCAGATGTTCAGACTGGGTTTGGCATTATTATTATTATTATCATTATCATCATTAGTAATAGTAGTGGTGGTAGAATCATAGCAGTAGTACCATAGTAGTGGTACAGAAGTAGTAGTACAGTAGTGGTAGTGTTGTTGATCATTGCACAATCAGCCAGATGTTCAGACTGGGTTTGGCATTATTATTATTATCATTATCATCATTAGTAATAGTAGTAGTGGTAGTAGTAGTGGTAGTATCATAGTAGTACCATAGTAGTACAGTAGTAGTAAAGTTGTTGATCATTGCACAATCAGCCAGATGTTCAGACTGGGTTTGGCATTATTATTATTATTATTATCATTATCATCATTAGTAATAGTAGTAGTGGTAGTAGTAGTGGTAGTATCATAGTAGTACCATAGTAGTACAGTAGTAGTAAAGTTGTTGATCATTGCACAATCAGCCAGATGTTCAGACTGGGTTTGGCATTATTATTATTATTATCATTATCATCATTAGTAATAGTAGTGGTGGTAGAATCATAGCAGTAGTACCATAGTAGTGGTACAGAAGTAGTAGTACAGTAGTGGTAGTGTTGTTGATCATTGCACAATCAGCCAGATGTTCAGACTGGGTTTGGCATTATTATTATTATTATCATTATCATCATTAGTAATAGTAGTAGTGGTAGTAGTAGTGGTAGTATCATAGTAGTACCATAGTAGTCCAGTAGTAGTAGAGTTGTTGATCATTGCACAATCAGCCAGATGTTCAGACTGGGTTTGGCATTATTATTATTATTATTATCATTATCATCATTAGTAATAGTAGTGGTGGTAGAATCATAGCAGTAGTACCATAGTAGTGGTACAGAAGTAGTAGTACAGTAGTGGTAGTGTTGTTGATCATTGCACAATCAGCCAGATGTTCAGACTGGGTTTGGCATTATTATTATTATTATCATTATCATCATTAGTAATAGTAGTGGTGGTAGAATCATAGCAGTAGTACCATAGTAGTGGTACAGAAGTAGTAGTACAGTAGTGGTAGTGTTGTTGATCATTGCACAATCAGCCAGATGTTCAGACTGGGTTTGGCATTATTGTTATTATTATCATTATCATCATTAGTAATAGTAGTGGTGGTAGTAGTAGTGGTAGTATCATAGTAGTATCATAGTAGTACAGTAGTAGTAGAGTTGTTGATCATTGCACAATCAGCCAGATGTTCAGACTGGGTTTGGCATTATTATTATTATTATTATTATCATTATCATCATTAGTAATAGTAGTGGTGGTAGAATCATAGCAGTAGTACCATAGTAGTGGTACAGAAGTAGTAGTACAGTAGTAGTAAAGTTGTTGATCATTGCACAATCAGCCAGATGTTCAGACTGGGTTTGGCATTATTATTATTATCATTATCATCATTAGTAATAGTAGTAGTGGTAGTAGTAGTGGTAGTATCATAGTAGTACCATAGTAGTACAGTAGTAGTAAAGTTGTTGATCATTGCACAATCAGCCAGATGTTCAGACTGGGTTTGGCATTATTATTATTATCATTATCATCATTAGTAATAGTAGTAGTGGTAGTAGTAGTGGTAGTATCATAGTAGTACCATAGTAGTACAGTAGTAGTAAAGTTGTTGATCATTGCACAATCAGCCAGATGTTCAGACTGGGTTTGGCATTATTATTATTATTATTATCATTATCATCATTAGTAATAGTAGTGGTGGTAGAATCATAGCAGTAGTACCATAGTAGTGGTACAGAAGTAGTAGTACAGTAGTGGTAGTGTTGTTGATCATTGCACAATCAGCCAGATGTTCAGACTGGGTTTGGCATTATTATTATTATCATTATCATCATTAGTAATAGTAGTAGTGGTAGTAGTAGTGGTAGTATCATAGTAGTACCATAGTAGTACAGTAGTAGTAAAGTTGTTGATCATTGCACAATCAGCCAGATGTTCAGACTGGGTTTGGCATTATTATTATTATCATTATCATCATTAGTAATAGTAGTAGTGGTAGTAGTAGTGGTAGTATCATAGTAGTACCATAGTAGTACAGTAGTAGTAGAGTTGTTGATCATTGCACACTCAGCCAGATGTTCAGACTGGGTTTGGCATTATTATTATTATTATTATTATCATCATCATTAGTAATAGTAGTGGTGGTAGAATCATAGCAGTAGTACCATAGTAGTGGTACAGAAGTAGTAGTACAGTAGTGGTAGTGTTGTTGATCATTGCACAATCAGCCAGATGTTCAGACTGGGTTTGGCATTATTATTATTATTATCATTATCATCATTAGTAATAGTAGTGGTGGTGGTAGTAGTGGTAGTATCATAGTAGTACCATAGTAGTACAGTAGTAGTAGAGTTGTTGATCATTGCACAATCAGCCAGATGTTCAGACTGGGTTTGGCATTATTATTATTATTATCATTATCATCATTAGTAATAGTAGTGGTGGTAGTAGTAGTGGTAGTATCATAGTAGTATCATAGTAGTACAGTAGTAGTAGAGTTGTTGATCATTGCACAATCAGCCAGATGTTCAGACTGGGTTTGGCATCATCCTCATCCTCATCATTTTGAATGAAGGGAAAAAAATCCTCCCCTTGCTTTGCGTCAGGATTGGCAGCAGCCTCCTTCGCAAGTCTTTTGTGGTCTTTTAAGAAAGAACGAATAATTACCAATAAAGGAGGATATTTGTACCTCTGGGCTGAAATGAGGGGTCCTTGGTGCTCCCTGCGAGCACTGATGATGTTACCTGGTTCCAATCAATCAATCAATCCAAGCAAGAAAGCAAGCATTCAGACTAGAGCTGGATGGGACCTTGGAGGTCTTCTAGTCCAACCCCTTTGCGTCTGCACGAAAACAAGCTCAGAGAGCACCAGGGACACTCACCCCCCCCCCCAAAGAAAGTCATGTCGTTGGCTGAAAGGTCGACCAAGTTGTGGTTGCTGCATCACTGAAGGTTTTCAAGTAGAGATTGGACAGCTATTAGTCCCGAATAATGTACGGTCTCCTGCTTAAGCAAGGGGTTGGACTAGAAGACTTCCAAGGTCCCTTCCAACTCGGTTATTTTATGTTCCTAATAGGCAGGATCGGTGTGGGTTTCCCGACGTAAGGCACCCCGTGCAATAAAGGGGCGAAGTGGTGGTTTGGATTCCCAGGAGTGGAATTAAATGGATCGTTAAGTGGAAATAAGGAACAACACTGATGGGCTCAAACCCACCTGAATCACTGTTGGCTTCTGAGGTTGCTGAAAATTTTTTGTTGTAGGCGAGACCAATCTCTCACTCAGTAGTGTTGTACTCAGTAGAATCCTGTTGTCCCTAAACTTATCTCGGTGTAACTATTCGGTCGTCCTGTTTATATTCTCCATCAGTCTAACCAAGGGATGTCAAACTCAAGGGCCGCGGGCCGGATGTGGCCTGCGAGGTGCTTAGATGTGGCCGTGGGACCGCCTTGGAAACAGCGAAGGTCCAGTCCACGATGCCTCTGCCGACAAAAACGGAGCTCGGAAGGGCCGCGTGCAGCTGTCCTAGGCTCTGTTTTCGGTCGTGGGGCTGCCCTGGAAACAGCGAAGGTCCCGTCCGCAATGCCTCTGCCGACAAAAAAGGAGCTCGGGAGGGCCGCATGCATCTGTCCTAGGCTCTGTTTTCGGCCGTGAGGCTGTCCTGGAGACAGTGAAGGTCCGGCCCGCAGTGCCTCTGCCAACAAAAACAGAACTCGGGAGGGCAGCGCGCAGCTGTCCTAGGCTCTGTTTTCACCAGCGATGGCCTTTGACAGTCCTCTGCAAGCAAAACGAAAGCTAGCAAGATCCGTTTTTGCTAGCAGAGGACTGCAGGAGGCTGTCATGGCAGGAAACAGGGCCCAGAAGCCCATTTTTGCTGGCAGAGTCCTCGGGCCACCACACACGCCCCCGACACAAGTGATGTCATGCTGGCCACGTCCCCCCTCCTCGAGGTCACATACAACCTCAAGTGAAATCGAATTTGACACCTCTGGTCTAGCCACTCCATGCATCTGGCAAAATGAATCGGGCAAAAAATGGAGATTTTGCAATATCCTTCCCTCCCCAGGAGTGGGGTGGGAATGGGGAATTTGCAGTATCCTTCCCCTGCCATGCCTACCAAGCCACACCATGCCCACCAAGCCACGCCTACAGAACCGGTAGTAAAAAATTGGATTTCACCACTGACGCAAAGTCTTTTTAAAGGACAGATGTATCCGAGTCTATAAAAATTAACTTAGATGGCAATAACATTCAAGTTATCTGTGAATCTTGTCTGCCCTCCAGTGGTCGTCTGAAGTTTTGCAACTCAGATCTGACTATTGCAGGATTTGGAACTACTCTTCGGCTCACCTAAAAAAATCCTTGTGATTTTATATCTATGTAAACTGTGTTGCTCAACGTTAACTGGCCAAATAAAGGACAAGCATTTGCAGAATGTCCCAAACCTGGTTAGATCTAACCTTGGTTAGGATTGTGTAGCTTAGTGTGGCACACGAATGGACCCTATGGATTGTGAAAAAGGATAGGTAGAGTATTGATCAGCCTTTGAACTTTGGTGTTGGAGAAGGCTCTTGGGACTAAGAAGAGAACTAAGAAAGCAAATAGACTATCGAACAAATAAATCCTGATTTCTTACTTGAGGCACAATCTGCCTCTTATCTGATTGTGTTCTAGTCTGTGGCTCTTCCTCCTATCTCTCAAGGTCATTTCCACAGGCTATAAAACCAGTGGTGAAATCTAAATTTTTTTACTACCAGTTCAGTGGGCGTGGTTTGGTGGGCGTGGCAGGGGAAGGATACTGTAAAATCTCCACTCTCATCCCACTCCAGGGGAAGGATACTGCAAAATCTCCATTCCCACCCCACTCGGGGGCCAACCAGAGGTGGTATTTGCCGGTTCTCCGAACTACTCAAAATTTCCGCTACCGATTCTCCAGAACCTGCTGGATTTCACCCCTGCATAAAACTTATACTCTTTGGGGCTGGCCTGCGGAGGAGAACGACAAAACTGATCTGGCCATCAAAGAAATCTAGTTTGACAACCCTGCTTGTGGGAGAGCTTACAGCTTCAGGATGTAGATGTTATAATTACACCCGTTTGTCTGACCTCGATATTCCCAATAATATACATTGGCACAACTTCCCAAAATACAAACCATCTTTATTACTCATTAACAATTTCATGTTGTCTGAAGCACAGTTGCATATCGAGGCAACCACGGAGTAGAAGGAATGTGAAACTGAGGCTTTGTCTTCCAGGAACACAGGACTTTTCCTAAATTATGATGAGTGGAACCACTAATTGTGGTTTACTCACAAGTATAATCCTGATTTGGATATAGCCTTGTGGGAATTGGAATGAATGCAAGGTTTCTGTAGGAGATGAATGGGCTGAGCCCGAGGGAGGAGTCAAACGTGTCATTGGTCTTGAGTCTTTTCGTGCCCACAAGAGTCCAGTTCACCTTGAATTCCCACGACTTATCTACCGCCAATTTGCTTTGACTGTTAGTAGTTCAGATTCTTGTAGACAGCTTCAGCTTGCAATAAATCCTTATACTGGTAGTCTTCAACTTACGACCACAATTGAGCCCAAAATCTATGTAGCTAAGTGAGACATTTCTTAAGTGAGTTTTGCTCCCTTTTACGACTTTTTCTTGCCGCACTTGTTAAGCGAATCAACTGCAATGGTTAAGTTAATAGCCTGGCTGTTAAGTGAATCTGATTTGCCCCTTGACTTGGCCGCAAAAGGGGATCACGTGGCCGCAAAAGGGGATCACGTGACAACCTCCCCCCCCGGGGACACTGCAACCGTCATAAACGAAAGTCGGTTGTCAAGCATCCTCTTGTGGCCACAGGGATGCTGCAATGGCCATAAGTGTGAAAAATGGTCTTTTTTTCCCAGTGCTGTTGTAACTTCAAATAGTCACTAAGAGAACTGTCGTAAGTAGAGGACTACCTGTATTCATTTGGACTTCCTGGTTTCCGGGCTTAACAGCTTTCTCGCTTAAGCAATGGATAGTCTTCCAAAAGACCTGGAGTTCCAAAGAAGGGTTTGAACTGAGCCCAACCTGTCCAAATGAAAGAAGAAAACATCTGGCGCACAATCTTAATTTTAGTGGAGTGCAACAGGATGGAGAAAAAAATCCATAGATGAATCAGTTAGGAGGGAAGCAGTGAAATTCATAGCTTTCAAAAGCATTCCAGTATGTTGTGGCCCGCCAGCGGCCTGCGCGGATCGTGGCTGATCCCGATGACGAGGAGGCTGGTGTGGGGTCGCACCAGCAGCCGGCACAGCCAGCGCTTACGTCAGACAGTGAGGAGGCCGAAGAGGATGTGATGCCAGAGGCAGAGACTCAGCCTGGGCCTTCAGAACCTCCAGAGGCTCCTTCCAGTGGAGAGAGCGAAGTGGAGGAGCCTCTCTTCAATGCTCGGGCACGAAGGGCTGCCAAAAGGCAGGAGTGGCTCACTCAGGAGGAGGAGGTCTACTCGAGAGTAGGGCTTGACGATAATTGGCCACTGCCTTAGCCTATTTAAGTCGCATGCAGTTAGTAATTTCTTGCTGGAAACAACATGTAATTATTACAGAGCATTTTGGAGAGTGAGTGTCTTATCATATCTTGTTTTCTGGGCTGGTTGCCAACCTTTGCCAGACTTTGTTTATTCTTGGTACGTTATAACTTTGATAAGGACCGTTGGTGTGTGTCACAATCCTTGGGAATCCGGAGCTGGGGCAGAACACAGTAGCACTTTGACTGGTATTCCGAAATAAAACATTAAATGTTGGTCAACTATTCCAGTGGAAAATTTAACGATTATTAACAATAATAATGGGAGGGAGCATTCACGGAAATGACTTGAAAGAATCTGTGTTGTTCGGTTGACAGACGAGAAAGTTAAGATAATAACTTGTGAACGTCATGCGTTTTGGTGGATTTGAAATCTTTTTCCTCCTCCAAAAGAACAACTCTGGCAAGTAAGATCGTCAAACGGGGAAAAACTCACTTAACCGTCTTGCGTAGCAGCAGAAATCTGGGGCTCAGTTGTGGTCGCAAGTAATCACACACACCGGAATCAAAAATCAGGTAACAATCTTCCGATGTATTCCCCGACTGGAAAAAAAAGTCAGACTATGCCATTAGTCTCTGCTACGCTGCAGCTTCCTTTCGGAGTCGAAAAACATACCCACTGCCTTATGGCTGCTTCCCCCATTGCTTGACGGTATTTTGAATAAACCATTTTTGACCTGTGCAATTTTGCATAACTAGAGTATAATAGGGGGATCCTTGATCCTTCGCGATTTCAAGACAACGTTTCGTTTTCCTGTTGATTACTGATGATCCCTAGAATTGAAAAAAAAAAAAACCTCGTATTAATTTTTTTAAAAAATAGGCGGAGGATTGAATTTGGTGCCTGTAAATGTTTATTATTGAATGTATCCTCTGTTGGCGTTTAACTACTCTGGATAGCTTATAATTACGTAAAACTATGTAACCAAGCTATAAAGCCGTGATGATGAACCTATGGCACGTGTGCCCAAATTGGCATGTGAAGCCGTGTCGCCCGGCATGCGCAGCCTTGCCTGGTTATCTTCTAGGTTTCTGGCGCACATGTGCGCGTGATGATCAGCTGTCCTTCACACGCGGAACAGTGCCGAAAACTGGTGTACGCATGCGTGCCGGCCAGCTGATTGTCGGGCGTACATGCGTGGTAGAACCCGGAAGTTTGGCTTTTTCGGAGCACGATCCCTTTGCGCATGCAGCAGTGCCGAAAACTGGCCTGCACATGCATGCTGGCTAGCTGATTGTCAGGCGCGCATATGTGCTAGAACCTAGAAACAGGTGAGCATGTAGACCTGGTTTGGAGACCTCCAGAGGGGTGAATCCATCTCTTTTCCAGGTAAACTACTTCACACTCATACTGTCAGGCCTGTCCCAGCTTGGATTCTTAGGAAAGAAAGACTCTTAACTCCACTGTATTGTGGCCTGTCGGGCACCGGCCCCTCCAGCAGCCAAATCGGAAGAGGAGGAGGCGTGGTAGTCAGGCATCAAGGCAACCTGAGAACTCCGAGGGGGAAGAGGAAATGGAGCTGGCAGAGAGAGAGAGTCAGAGGTGGAGCCTGCACCGTCCGTCAGCCCTCAGACAGAAAGTCAACAGCCCCTAGGTCTGGAGGTGGCTGATGAGAAAGAGGAGGAACAGCTGGGTCCAGTGCCTGATACGTGGATACGCAAAAGGCAGAGGAGAGGAAAGCAGTGGAAATCTATGGGCCAGTCCTTGGGATGGAAGAGCCACCGCTGCTAGCGGAGCCCCAACCTAGCTCTGGGGATAAAAGGCAGAGGACGGAGATGAATAAGTGTGGCAGACTTGTGAGGGCATCTTTCGGAAACTTCACGCCTGCATTGAGAGAGAAACTTTTGGCCAGGGCTGCTGAAGCTCTTAATAATATAATCATTGATTTAACTACAGAGGGTTTGTTGTGTTTGGAGAACTGGATCAGAACACATGGGTAGAGAAAATGTATGCTTTTAGTAAGCTCAAAGTGGAAGGCTGAGTCAACCTTGAGCCGGTCAGGATTGAACTGCTGGCAGTCGGCAGAATTAGCCTGCAATACCAAATTCTAGCCACTGTGCCCCCACGGCTCCAGAAATTAAAACCTTACTTGCATGAAATCCCAGTGCATGTTCAGGCCATTTCTCTGGGCTTCGTCACATGGCTTGATGACTGGCAGCTTTCCTTCTTCGGAGTCTGTCAAGCATCTGTCAACCGTGTTGCGCCGAGATCGTAAACCTCCCACAAAGAATTCTCCAGTGCTGTGATAGAACATGTGCTGGAAATACAGACAGTCCTTGGCTTACAATCGCTCGTTTCGTAACCGTTCCAAGTCTCCTGCTCGAGCAGAGGTTGGACTAGAAGAACTGCAAGGTCCGTCAAAACCCTATCTATGAAACGGGTATTTTCTTCGCTGTTTTGGCATTTTATTTTATATATATATATATGTAGGTCTTTGGTTATTCGGGTCTTCTCCTGCGTAAAATTGGAAGTGTCTTGGCGACGTTTCGACGAAGTCTCATTCGTCATCTTCAGGCTGGTGTTCTCGGCTTCGAGAACACCAGCCTGAAGGTGACGAATGAGACTTCGTCGAAACGTCACCAAGACACTTCCAATTTTACGCGGGAGAAGACCCGAATAACCAAAGACCTACATACAAACACCCGCGAAAACCTCAGAAAACAGATATATATATTTATATATATACACACCACCCTTCTCCCGAAGGACTCAGGGCAGTGCACAGCCATACTAAAACAATCACAAGACAAAAATTAAAAACCATTTAAAAAGATTCAATATTTGGCCACAATTAAAACCCAACTAAAAACCATTAAAAAAAACCCTTTAAAAATTATTGACCCGTCAGACTGGCTTGATAGAACGAAAAGGTCTTCAGAGCACGGCGGAAGGTGCGGAGGTCGGGGATCCTTCGAATATCCAGGGACAGTTAGTTTCATAGCGCAGGGGCCCCCAAAGAGAAGGCTCTCCTCCTGGGGGTCGCCAGAAGACACTGTTTGGCCGACGGCACCCTGAGGAGGCCCTCTCTGTGAGAGCGTATCGGTCGGTGGGAGGCAATCGGTGGCAGAAGGCAGTCTTGCAAATATCCAGGTCCAGGCATTGCCAGAAAGAGTGTGTTGCTAACTTACCTGTGGGCTGTATCCATGGCAGAAGTACAATATGGGAGTGTCCCCGGGAACCGGTCCTTGATCTATGCAATTTTCCTTACTTAGCGGGTTTTTCATCTACAGGATAAGGAAAAGCAAAGACCGGGATTTACAATTCCAACTCAGTCAGCATGCAAAGGAGGCTCAATAAAATGGAGCAGCAGAATATAAATAATTGATGAAGTGATAGAATGGTAATAATGAATTAATTAAGTCAATAGGAAGACATGACAATACGTATGGATGTTTAAGAATTGAAATAAGGCTTAGAAATATGAATAAATTTAAATATATGAAATGGCAGTAGTTGGAGCATTTGGATTAAGATCTATACTTAATTGGTTTCTACTAATATGCTGAATTGCATTATTTGGAATAGTGGATAAAAGAATAATTTGTGATTAGAATAATAGAATTTAAGGAAATAATGGGGGATTGTACTATGTTGTGTGAATTTAAATTTAGGGGTTCAAATTTTAGGGAGGGAAAAGAAAAATTGAAGCATAATCAGGATTAGAAGTTAAGATGAAGGGTAATATTTGTTTCTTAAAATTAGAATAAATGCTATAATAAAAATTGAACATATAAAATTGTGTTAAAGAGGAACAAAAATTTGTACAAATTTAAGACCAATATTCTGTTCAGAAAAGATGTATGTTTGTTTGTGTGTTTAAAAAATAAAAAATAAATAAAATGTGAAAAAAAAAATAATAAAATGGAGCAGAACATAATACAGGTATTCCTCGACTTATGACACTTCATTTCGTGACCATTTAAAGCAGTGGTAAAATTCTCTGCGGATTGCCACTAGTTTGCTTCCCGTGCATGCACTGTGCGCACCAAAAGCATGCTGCGTGCACACATGCGCAGTGCGCACTAAACACATGCTTCGCACAGAAAAAGGAGGCTTGGGATTGTAAGTAGAACAGCGAAGGAGGGGAACAGCTGTGCAATTTAGCTTCCCTAGAAAGCAAGATTTCCTGCTTTCTAGCAAATATAAACCGTGCGGAACAGCTGATCGTCAGAAATACCAGTTCAGATGAACTGGTAGCTTTTTTTTATTACCGGTTTGCCTGAACCGGTAATAAAACGGTAGCATTTCACCCCTGGTTCAAAGTTACCACAGAGTTACAATAAAACTTATATATGTAAGCCTTTGGTTATTCAGGTTTTCTCCCCCGTAAAATCGGAAGTGTCTTGGCAACATTTCAACAAAGTCTCATTCGTCATCTTCAGGCTGGTGTTCTTGGCTTCATGCTTCCAGGAGCAATGTGAGATTGCTGTTTCTTCCTTTTAACTGCTAGTGGGGTGTGGAGCTGGTTGGGTGGGAGCTTGGCTGTGTTCTGATTGGGTGGAGGTGTGTTCTGATTGGTTGGGGGCTTGGTTGTGCTCTGATTGGATGGGGGGTTGGTTGTGCTCTGATTGGCTGGGGGTGTGTTCTGTTTGGGTGGGGGCTTGGTTGTGCTCAGCTTAGTCTGAGTTGCAGGGGGATTTGAGCTGGTGAGCTGTGTTGTTGTTGTTTGGCTTCATGTTTGTGGCCGTACCAGAAACAACCAAGCCCCCAACCAATCAGAACACACTCCACCCAATCAGAACACAGCCAAGCTCCCACCCAATCAGCTCCCACCCCCACTAGCAGTTAAAAGGAAGAAACAGCTGCGATCTCACATTGCTCCTGGAAGCATGAAGCCGAGAACACCAGCCTGAAGATGACGAATGAGACTTTGTCGAAACGTCGCCAAGACACTTCCAATTTTACGCGGGAGAAAACCCAAATAACCAAAGACCTACATACAAACACCCGCAAAAACCTCAGAAAACACACACACACACACATATATATATATATGTACACGACCCCATAATCCCTTGTGGGGTGGAGTCTGGGCAACTGAATGGAGTTGAGTGAGAGAGTTGGTGACGCAGCAGACTAAAGTGCTGTTAAATAGCACCAGCTGCCTGCAATTACTGCAGGTTTGAATCTCACCAGGCTCAAGGTTGACTCAGCCTTCCATCCTTTCCAGGTAGGTAAAATGAGGACCTGGATTGTGGAGGCAATAATAAGCTGACCTTGTATAAAAAAAAACACCGCTTATGGGGGGGCCGAAAGCCCTACTAAACAAGTACAGTATATACAAAAGTATGAAGGCTATTGCTTAACGCATTGTAAGCCACCCTGAGTCTCCGGAGAAGGGCGGCATATAAATTGAACCAATAAATAAACAGTAAATAAATAATACTGGCCAGATGCCCTTCCTGTCGCCAATGTGGAGTTTTTTTTCAACAGATATATTCTCAGTGTGCCCAGAGAGAGAAATATCTGCCTCTACCTAGGATCGAACTCACAGCCTCCTGATTGTGAGGCGAGAGCTCTCTCTCTCTCTCTCTCTCTCTCTCTCTCTCTCTCTCTCTCTCTCTCTCTCTCAATATATAAATATATAAATATATAAATAAAGCAAGGAAGCCCGCTAACTTGGGAGACGTGTGTGTGTGTGTGTTTGTGCGTGGGCACTTCAAATAAAGTGATGCGCTGTTTAATTAAAAAGCAAACAATATATCATCTTACCAGCTTTTACTTACTGTTCCATAGCCTACAATGTTAACCTGAAGTACCAAGTTAGGGTAGACATTTTTGATATACCAATCAAAGCTTTTGCAGTTCAATCGCTTCCTGAGTTCTTTTCTAGAAGAAATGTCTCCGTAATCGATCCCAGAATTCTGGAAAAGGAGGACATCAGTTTCAAGGAGGTGCCAAATACGTAATTCAAATGATTCAATTTAGAGGCATTTCAATTTATACTTAGAGAAGTTGTAAAGAAAACCTGGGGGACTTTCCACTGTTTTATTCAGATACCAAACACATCCACGACAATTTAATTTCCACAGTCATAGACTGCCGTTCAAAGGAAGAGAAGGGTGGAGAAGATGGGCAGTACATAAATCAAATAAATAAATTCTAAAATAAAATAAAAATAATATAAAATAAAATAAAATATAAAAAATAAATAAAACAAAATATAAAAAGATATAAAAATATAAAAATAAAATATATAAAATATATAAAATTAAATATAAATTAAATAAATAATTAAATTAAATTAAATTAAAATGAATTCTCCAGCTATAATAAGGGGTCAAGGTAAACCAATTTAAATAAGAAAATTGGGCCTTCCATTTATCATTCAAGTGATTAATAGAAAATGATGTGTAGAGTTTGTGAAACCGTCTTTATTTAGGCGATTTATTTAATTTAATTTAATTTTAGTCTGCTGAGCTCTGGTGGCTCAGCAGACTAAAAGCATTGTAATTAAACACCAGCTGTCTGCAATTACTGTAAGTTTGAATCTCACCAGGCTCAAGGTTGACTCAGCCTTCCATCCTTTCTAAGGTAGGTAAATTGAGGACCCAGTTTGTGGGGGCAATAAGCTGACTTTGTATAAAATATACAAAAGTATGAAGGCTATTGCTTAACGCATTGTAAGCTGCCTCAGTCTCCGGAGAAGGGTGGCATATATATCTAATTAAAATATATATATATATTTCTTCTGAGTCCTGGATTTCCACGAAATGTGATTTAGGACACAGACAGAGGTCTCTTCAAAGAGACCTCTGATTGGAGGATAAACCATTCTTGTCCGCCTCTCAGCTCCTGATCTTTGAATATCTACCAGGCTGACAACTAAGAAAGAAAGAAAGAATTTCCTGTTGAATTTTTTTTCTTCAACTTCAAAGCAACGAAGCAGTGGTCCTATTTTAACCCATTTTCTGTCTCTTCGTTTCAGGCTCAACTACGATACGTGGCTAGTCTATCTTTGATCAGTTTCCATCCGTTGTTTCTTGTCCTGTCTTCTGGTGCTTTGGAAAATAGGTCGAGGGGCTGCCCCAGAGAAGAGGGGGTCAATTTATTTTCCCAAGCCCCAGAGAGCAAAACCTCCAAGATCCTTTCCAGCTTTATTCTGATGGATAAATTGAGTTCTTACATAGATAAAAATGGCCAACCACCTCAAGAGGTATATTCCACGCATAGTAGACCATGTGCTTATATTCATCCATCCACGCTTCTGCTACACGTAAGGCGTTTCTCCTCACAGCAAGGGAAAAATTCGGTAAATAGGGCTTGTGGGCTCGCTCCAGGTGGGCAATCCTTGCACACGGCAAGACCTCAACACTCCCGCCGCACAGCCAAGCCTGTCGTAAAATAAGAACACAGACTTCATTTGTCTTTTCATAAGAATAACCGCGAGGCATATGATTAAGCAACGGGATAGCTTTCTTCCCTGAGTTGTGGGGGCTCCGTCACTGGAGGGTTTTTTTTTTATTGAAAAAGTTTTACAAATACAAATTTTTCCCCCTTCCCCTCCCTAACCCTCCCTGACCCATCCCTCCCCACCCCTGACTTCCCTTATAACCTTAAAATTACAATTCATTTTTAACTCCCCAAATATTAAAAGGTGAAATCCAAATCATATCATATCATACAATTCCCCCCAACTATTCTACCCCTTGTCAATACTAAAAATTTCTACATAACATTCAAGTAAAAGCTATCTAATACTTCCTCGATTGATATTTATTCTGCACATAGTTTATCCCAAATATTAAAGAGTGAAATCCAAATCATATCATAATCGTCACTGGAGGTTTTCAAAAATAGATTGAACAACCATTTGGCCAGGATGTTATAAAGTCTCCTGTCTTCAGCCAGAGGTTGGACTAGAAGATCTCTTAAGGTCCTTTCCAGGTCTTATCATTCTACATTCTATATGACTCTTTTTTCCCTCAAGAATCATGGCGGTAGCAAACTGCTGATTGAGGAAAGGAGCTCTACCCCATGAGACAGACTCGCAAGAGTCCTCTGATCGGTTGCATCTGTAAGCTTCTCTCCCTTGGTCCAAGCAACACCCCACACTTTTGAGAAAAAACACCCATCCTCCTCTCCTCCAACTGATCTATAACAGTGATGGTGAGCCTTTTCGGCACTGAGTGTCCAAACCGGAACATGTGCACCGGAGTGCTGGAAATACGAAGACCAGCTGGCACCCAGTTGGTCTTTGGGTTTCCGGCACATATCTGGGCCTCAGCCAGCTGGTCTTTGAGTTTCCGGCACATGCATGGGCCCTGGGCACCTGGTCTTTGGGTTTCTGGCACCCGCATGGGTCCCGGCCAGCTGGTCTTTGGGTTTCCGGCACACGCATGGGCCCCGGCTAGCGGGTCTTCGGGTTTACGGTGCACGCATGGGCCCCGGCCAGCTGGTATTCGGGTTTTGGGCGCAAACATGGGCCCCCGCAAGCTAGTCTTTGGGTTTCCGGTGCACGCATGGGCCCCAACCAGCTGGTCTTTGGGTTTCCGGCACTTCAGCGTGTGCGAAGACCAGCTGGCCGATGTGCATGTATGTGCAGGAAACCCAAAGAGCAGCTGGCGACAGCATGCATGCCCCAGAGAGGGCACTGCATGCCACCTCTGGCACACGTGCTATAGGTTTGCCGTCATGGATCTAAAATATAGGTAGTCCTCGATTTACGACTACAACTGAGCTCAAAATTTCTATCGTTAAGCGAGACAGTGGTTAAGTGAGCGTTGCCCCATTTTACGACTTTTCTTGCCATGGTTTCCCCATTGTCGGAAGGTCGCAAAAAGGGATCACATGAACTGGTATTAAAAAAAAAAGACAAAGGAATAAAAGAAATCTCACCCTGATGCCCAATTCTACATTTTCCCCTCCATAAATGTGCATTCCACCATCCAGAACACCAATCTTCCCCAAAAATTCTCGATTCGCGGCAAATATTCCCATTATAGAAGGACTCCTAAGACAAAGAAGACAAAAAGGATTATCGGCTTTTATTCATGAATATTTATCATCTGGCTAATATTTAAATGGACGATTAAATAGAACTCGGGAATGGATACAGATACTTAATAATACATTTCCATTCCAGAGGGCCAAGAGACAGATATAAAATAAAATAAATACCGTATTTTTTGGAGTATAAGACCCACCTTTTTCCCCCTCAAAAAGAGGGTGAAAATCAGGGTACATGTTATACTCCGAATGTAGCCCCGCCCAGCTTCTCAAACAGAGGTTTCAGAGGCTGAAAAAAGCAACAGAAACGAAGCTTGAGGAAAAAAAGCCTCCAAACAGAGCTTGAGAAAAAAAGCCTCAGAAACAGATCTTCAGGAAAAAAGCCTCAGAAAAAGAGCTTTAGAGGCTTTTTTTTCTGAAGCTCGGTTTCGGAGGCTTTCAGAGGCAGAAAGAAAAGTTTTTTTCTGAAACAGAGTTTCAGAAGTTTCAGAGGCAGAAAAAAAAGCCTCTGAAACAGAGGTTTCAGCGGCTGAAAAAAAAGCAAGGCACAGAGCTCACAACCAACGAACCTGTGGCTAAAATTCACCTCTGGGAACAGCTGATTGGGGCTATTCCAGGAGGCCAATCCACCCGCCAATCAGCTTTTTTCTTATTTGCCTCCCCAAAAACTAAGGGGCATCTTATACTCCAAAAAATAGAATATCTTGAACGACGCAAATTGTTTGCTTTAGTTTGACAAGATTCTGTCTATAGGTGGCTTAGAAAAAGCTTGGTTCTTGGTGCCTGACATATTGCTTCATTGAATATATGCTCAGACTGTTTCCTGACAAATGATTTACAGGTAGCCCTCGACGTATGACCACAATGGAGCCCAACATTTCTGTCATTAAGTGAGATACTTAAGTGAGCTTTGCCCCCTTTTACGACCGGTCCGGCCACCGTTGTTAAGGGAAGTGTTAATCTGACTTCCCCATTGTCTTTGCTTTTTAGAAGGTTGCAAAAGAGGATTGCATGACCTTGGTCATAAATATGAAAAGGTTGCCAAGCATCTGAATTTTGATCACGTAGGGATACTGCTAAGGTCGTAACTGTGACCAACGGTTGTAAGACTCTCTTTTCAGTGCTGTTGTAACAGTCACAAGGTCACGAGGTCAAGGTTTCCCATGTCTAGTCATGTCCGGCTCTTGGAGGCAGTGATCGTCTCTGAGAGAGCCAGCATTGTCCAAAGACACTTCCGTGGTCACGTGGCCAGCATGACTATACACCGAGCCGCATGCAACGCTGTTATCTTCCCTCTGAAGGGGTACCTATTTATCTACTTGCATTTGCATGCTTTTGAACTGCTAGGTAGGCAAGAGCTTCTAGCATTACCCAGCTGTTCTGACCCAGCTCTTCAAACACGACCAACCCTCTGAAGTTAACTCAAAGATTCCTTTATTAGGAGCGCCAGCAGCCCGGCAAAAAAGTTTCTCTCTCAACGCACGCTAACAAGTCTGTCCGGCAGGGAGATGAATAGTTGTCTACCACATCTATTCATCTCCGCCCCCTGCCTTTTATCCCCAGAGCTAGGGTGGGGCTTCGCTAGCATCAGTGGCTCTTCCGTCCCAAGGACTGGCCTATAGATTTCCAGTGCTCTCCTCTCCTCTGCCTTCTGTGCATTCACGCCTCAGGCACTGGACCCAGCTGTTCCTCCTCTTCCTCATCAGCCGCCTGCAGACCTGGAGGCTGTTGACTCTCCATCTGAGGACTGATGGACAGCCCAGGCTCCTACTCTGTCTCTCTCTCTCTCTCTCTCTCTGACAGCTCCATTCCCTCTTCCCCCTTGGAGCTCCCAGGTTGCCTTGATGCTGACCCTCACGCCTCGTTCCCCTCCTCTGATTTGGCTGTTGGAGTGGCTGACGGCCAACAGGCCACAACACCAGCTAATAGCTTCAACTTGCCAGCTTGCAGCATCATTGAATAACACAATTTTTTAAAAATCCACCTGTTTTCATTCCAGAAAAATTGAGGCAGTACCAGCTTCAGCCTGTATTAGTATAATTTACCGGATTGGTGCCGTTTGGTCTTTCAGCGCAAACCAGTCTTCTGGTATGGACTCGTAGAGACACCAAAGCGCCCAGTCAAATCCATCAGCGGCCTCGGCGTACTGAATGAGTTGGAAGTCATCAAAACGGATGTTATCAAACACCGGTGATATGATAACGGTGTGGTCCTCCTTGATCCGAGAGAGAATTGGTTCAGCCCTTCGTTAAAGCAGAAGAGAGTTCATGGATCTATGTAGGACTTTTAAAATCAATGTGCACTTTCTCTGAAAACTTCCCGCCTATCCGGAGCTGCCGGTTGAAAGAAGCAGCTAATTCTAAATTCTGCCCAGATCCCTTTGATTTCTGCGTTTGGGGTTGTGATTCAATTACATTTTATCAATCCAAGAAATGGATTCCAATCACCATTGGACACGGCGATTTCAAATAACAAAAAGAAGAAACACTAGTCTTAATCCCTCAGGAGGTGTTTGGTTTTTTTTAAAGTGCCATGTAGAAAATGACCAGGCTGAGCCGGAGGGAGGAGTCAAATGCATCATGAGTCTCGAGTCCCTTGGTGCCCACAAGAAATCTAAGCCCAGCCCACCTTGAATTCCATTGGCTCTTATCTACCGCCAATTTGTTTTCATCATTAGTAGTTCAGATTTTTGTAGAGAACTTAAGTTCTAGGTTGTTTCTCTCCTTGATTAGCTTCCATCCATTGCTTTTTGTCCTGCCTTGAGGTGCTCTGGTAAATAGGTTGAACCCCTCTTCTTTATGGCAGCCCTCAAATATTGGAAGGTTGCTATCATATCACCCCTAGTCCTTGTTTTCATTAAATTAGACATACCCAATTCTTGCAACCGTTCTTTATATGTTTTAGCCTCCAGGCCTCCCCTAACCATCTTCGTTGCTCTTCTCTGCACTCTTTCCAGAGTCTCAACATCCAGACTTTACATCATTCTGACCAAAACTGGATGCAGGATTCCAAGAGTGGCTTTACCAAGGCATTATAAAGTGGTATTAACACGTCACGTGATCTTGATTTTATCCCTCTGTTTATGCAGCCTAGGACTGTGTTGGCTTTTTCGGTTGCTGCTGCACACCGCTGGCTCATATTTAAGTGATCGTTCACTAGGACCCCTGAGATTCTTCCTGGAGATACAGTTATTGAGCGAGGTTCTACCATTCTCTATCTGTTTTTAGCTATCTCTCAGGAGAATTAAGCTCTTAGCGTAGTTAATGGGAATGGACCTGTTGAGTTACTCTCTGGAGATGGATGATGATCTAGACCAGGGTTGTCAAACACAATTTCATTGAGGGCTGCATCAGAGTTGTGTTTGACCTCAGGGGGCTGGGGTGGGCATGGCCACTCGTGTCGGGGGGTGCCTGTGGTGGCCCGAGCGCTCCTGAGCTCCATTTTCGGCTGCAGCCCTCTGCCAGTGACAACGGAGCTCGGGGAGGGCCACACGCGGCCTGCACGAGCTCCGTTTTCGGCTGGGATGGCCTCCTGCAACCCTCAGCCAGAGAAAATGGGACTCAGGAGGACCGCGCACGGCCCTCATGAGCTCCATTTTTGCTGGCAAAGGCATCGCGAGCCGGTCTTTCACTGTTTCTGGGAAAGCCGCATGGGCCAGATCTAAGTACCTCGCGGGCCGGATCCAGATCCCGGCCCTTGAGTTTGACCCCCCTGTTCTAGACTTACCAATTTGTGTTGACTTCAATATGTGCATCCAGAATAGCCACCACATCTGCCAGGGATGCTCTCCAGCCAGAAATCCGAGCTTCTGTGAGGCCCTTCCTTTCTTCATGTCTCACAATTTTCAGCAATCCAGGATGTTTGTCGTTGAATTTTTTTATATGTTTTTCCAAAGGTCCTTTAAGCTCCTCTGGCAAAAAAAATAATAAAAAAAATAAATTCAACAGATTTTAACAGTATTAATTTGAGTTCATGCCAGAATAAAGGAGGAAAATCCACTTTTGTTACACAGCTATCCATCCTCTCTTCATTACAGTTAGTCCTCCACTTACAACAGTTACAACAGTTCACTTCGTGATCATTCGAAGTTACAATGAGGCTGAGAAAAGTGACTTGTGACCTTTTTTTCACACTTACGACCGTTACAGGATCCCCAGGGTCATGTGATTTACATTAGCCCCCTACAGCATAGGGGGCTAATGCCTCCTACTAAAGGCAGCAATAACATCCAGCTGCCTGCAATTTCTGCGAGTTCAATCCTAGCCAGGCTCAAGGTCGACTCAGCCTTCCATCCTTTCTAAGGTGGGTAAATTGAGGACCCAGTTTGTGGGGGCAATAAGCTGACTTTGTATAAATATACACAAAAGTATGAAGGCTATTGCTTCACGCATTGTAAGCCGCCCTGAGTCGTTGGAGAAGGGCGGCATATAAATCAAATGTAAAAAAAAAAAAATTGGATGCTTGACAGCTGACTCACATTTATGACGGTTGTCGTGTCCCCGGGTCATGTGATCCCCTTTTGCGACCATTTAGCCAGCAAAGTCAACAGGGAAAGCAGATTCACTTAATAACCTTTGTTAAGGAATTCTGGGAGCAACTCATTGAATAGCAAGCATGTACACATGAAAGCAATTGAGAGCAGTTGCGAATAAACACAGCCAACACACAGATACACTGAGTTGTGTTTACTTTCAGGAAATAGTAATAAGGCACAGTCCAATAAAAAGTCCAGGTCATATACAGATAAAGTAGATGGTAAAACAATAGTCCAGGGATAATCCAATAACGAAGTCTTCTTATCAGTTGTTGTAGTCATACACAATAAACTGTAGCAAACAGTTGATCTAACCCTTGAACCTTAGTCCAACTTTAGACTTCATCACATTCTTCTTTGAAAACATGCTTTCGATGTTTTTATATACAGGTCGTCCTCAATTTATGACCACAATGGAGCCCGAAATTTATGTCGCTGAGTGAGACATTTGTTAAATGAGTTTGCCCAATTTTATGACCTTTTTTTGCCACAGTTATTAAGTGACTCACTGAGCTTCTTCAATTAGTAACACGGTTGTTAAGTGAATCTGGCTTTCCCGCTGACTTTGCTTGTCAGAAGGTCGCAAAAAGGGGATCCCAAAATTTATGTCGCTAACTGAGACATTTGTTAAATGAGTTTGCCCAATTTTATGACCTTTTTTTGCCACAGTTATTAAGTGACTCACTGAGCTTGTTCAATTAGTAACACGGTTGTTAAGTGAATCTGGCTTTCCCGCTGACTTTGCTTGTCAGAAGGTCGCAAAAGGGGATCACGTGACACCGGGACGCTGCCACGGTCATAAATATGAGTCAGTTGCTAAGCGGCTGAATTTTGATCACGTGACCATGGGGATGTAAGTCGTAAGTGTGAAAAATGGTCATCGGTCACTTCTTTCAATACCGTTGTAATCCAAGCGGTCACTAAACGAACCGTTGTAAGTCGGGGACTATCTGAAGTTCCGTAGAAGTACCTCGGGATCTCGGGAAAAAGAAGTTTGCCCATGGAAAGATCTCAGCCCATGCTACTTACCATTTGAACTGAAATCGTCAATTAGGATAATTTCTTTCAGGAGGTGAGACGGTGTTCGGTTAATTATGCTGGTGATTGCGCGTAAGATGATGGAGGTCGCCTCATTAAAGAATATAAGGACCACGCTAAGGGTTGGGAGATCATGCGAATATTTTTTCTCTTGACATCTGGAGGAAACCAGGAAAAAAAGAATATTCCTCACATTATTTACATCATTACATCATTACATCATTTCCCGACTTGACTACTGCAATGCTCTCTACATGGGGCTCCCCTTGAAGTGCACCAACTGGTCCAGAATGCGGCTGCGCGAGTAATTATGGGAGCAACATGGTGCTCGCATGTGACACCTCTTCTACGCGAGCTGCACTGGCTTCCGGTGGCCTTCCGAGTGCGCTTCAAGGTGTTGGTTCTTACCTTTAAAGTGCTCCATGGCTTAGGACCTGAGTACTTACGAGACCACCTGCTGCAACCGATAACCTCCCACCAACCAACACGCTCTCACAGAGTAGGCCTACTCATGGTACCATCATTAAAACAATGTCGTCTGGTGGTTCCAAGGGAGAGGGCCTTCTCTGTGGGGGCACCTACGCTTTGGAACAAAATACCACCTGGAATACGAATAATCCCAGATCTTCGCACTTTCCGACGTGCCCTGAAGACCTTTCTATTTCAACAAGCAGGGCTAGCATAAACATCAAAATTCTATGCCAAGGTCTTAGTAGAAACACCAAGTTGACTCAATTTATATATTTACTGTTTATAAAATATATTTATATGTATATGACATCTTAATCTGTTCACCGCCCTGAGTCCTTTGGGAGAAGGGCGGTATAGAAATTCAATAAATAAATAAATAAATAAATAAATAAATAAATAAATTATTGTGGCGCAATGCAATTGCAAGAACTGCAGAATAACAGAAGGACAAAGTAGGAAGGGACCTTGGAGGTCATCTAGTCCAACCCCTGCTCAAGCAGGAGATCCTATAGGCTATACCAGTGATGGCCACACCCATAATTCAATGCCCCCCCCCCGTCATTCATTAATTAATGTCATTAAGGAGATTGACTTTTCTGGCAGAAAAGTAGCACCGTGAAGAGACACACCAACGCTGCCGCTTTTTAGAATATGTCCCAGGTAGTCCTCGACTTACAACAATCCGTTCAGTGACCAAGTGGCAAGAGAACCGAAAGAAGTCATTTATGGCTATTTTCCACATTTATGGCCATTGCAGCATCCCCGTGGTCATGTGATCAAAATTCAGACACCTGGCAACGGACTCGTATTTATGACGGTCGCACTGTCCCGAAGCCAGTTTCACCTAACAATGGGGTCTCTAATCTAACACCCACAGTGATTCACTTGACAACCATGGATAGCTCAGCAGACTAATGCATTGAAATTAACTCCAGCTGTCTGCAATTATTGTAAGTTCGAATCTCACCAGGCTCAAGGTTGACTCAGCCTTCCATCCTTTCTAAGGTAGGTCAATTGAGGTTTGTAGGGGCAATAAGTTGACTTTGTATAAAATATACAAAAGTATGAAGGCTATTGCTTAATGCATTGTAAGTCGCCCTGAGTCTCCGGAGAAGGGCGGCATATAAATCAAATTTTTAAAAAAAACCATGGCGGGAAAGGTCTTAAATAGGGCAAAACTCACTTAATGACTGTCTCCCTCAGCAACAGAAACATTGGGCTCAATTGTGGTCAAAATTCGAGGATTATCTGTGTTCAGCTCTGCCTTCAACCTTTCCAATCTGCCCTCTGTGTCAGCCTGTTGCTCTTCTTTCACCACGAACACCATCACCCCAAGCGTGGCCAGCCCTGCCCTCCCCCTTGGTAAGCCAAAGATGGAGAAGATGCTACTTCACCTGGAAGGCCTGGTATCCTTCAGAGGCCTTTCCAGAGGCAAGCGGTCACTCAGATAAACATTGTACCCATACTCATCGAAAAGTTTCTGGGCTACAACTTGCTGGTCCTCCATTAAATCTTTGCCCCATTTCTCGAACAGAGGAGAATCTGGGAACCGTATCCTGGGAGGCGCCTCAGGTTCTTTCCGATTTTCCTTGCCCTGTTGGTCTTCTTTTATTTCCTGGTGTAGCTTCTCGGGCAAATTCAGTTCAGTTGCTGCCTTCTTTTTTCCCTCTGATAATTTTATGTAATTTGCTGAAAAACACAAACAGAAGCAATAGGCAGAGGGGTAAGAGAGCCTTGGTGGAGCAGCGGACTAAAGCGCTGTTAAAGTAGCACTTAGCTGCCAGCTGCCTGCAGTTTACTGCGAGTTCAAATCTCACCAGGCTCAAGGTTGACTCAGCCTTCCATCCTTCCAAGGTAGGTAAAATGAGGACCCGGATTATGGGGGCAATAAGCTGACTTTGTATAAAAAAGAACACCTCTTAGGGGAGGCCAAAAGCCCTACTAAGCAGGTATATACAAAAGTATGAAGGCTATTGCTTCTTGTCCTGCCCTCAAGTGCTTTGGAGAATAGCTTGACTCCCTCTTCTTCGTGGCAGCCCCTGAGATATTGAAACACTGCTATCATGTCTCCCCTAGTCCTTCTTTTCTTTAAACTGGACATACCCAGTTCCTGCAACTGTTCTTCATCTGTTTTAGCCTCCAGTCCCCTCATCATCTTTGTTACTCTTCTCTGCACTCTTTCTAGAGTCTCCACATCTTTTTCAGAAGAACTCCAAGAAGACTTGGAGGTCTTCTAGTCCAACCCCTTGTTAGAGTTAGAGTTAGGAGTCCTATAAAGACGAGGGGGGAGTGGAGTCAAGCTATTCTCCAAAGCACCTGAGCGCAGGACAAGAAGCAATGGGTGGAAACTAACCAAGGAAAGAAGCAACTGAGAACTGAGAAGAAATTTCCTGACAGGTAGAACAATTAACCGGTGGAACAACTTGCCTCCAGAAGCTGTGCTTGCTCCGTCACTGGAGATTTCTAAAAAGAGACTGGACAGCCAGTTGTCTGAAATGATATAGGGTCTTCTAGTTGAGCCGAGGGTTGGACTAGAAGACCTCCAAGGTCCCTTCCAACTCTGTCATTCTGTATTCTGGATGTATGGCCATTTGCAATATCTCTTAATCAGTCTCTTGTCCAGTCTGTTTTTGAAAGCCTCCAGTGATGGGGCACTCACAACTTTCTGGCATGAAGGCATGCTGTTCCATTAGTTGATGGCTTTCGCCATTAGGAACTTTCTCTTAGGTTGTTTCTCTCCTTGGTTAGTTTCCAACCATTGCTTCTTGTCCTGCCTTTTGGTGCTTTGGAAAATAGTTTGACCCCCTCGCCTTTATAGGACCCCTAACTCTAATTCTAAATTTAGCAGGGGTCACCAACATTTTGGACCTCAAGGACACTAAATTCATAATTTTAAATCCTGCGGACCACTAATATATGCCTAATGACTGGCTGGCTGGGTGTGGCTAGGTGTTTATGTGACTGGATGGGTGTGGCCAACTCCTCAACTCCCCACCTGGGCTCCTTAGGGCCCCAACAGGAAGCAGTTGTTGGAGCTAATCAGCCACCACGAGAAAAAGTTGGCAAAAGAACTCGGTTCAAATTGGATCTGACCGAGAAGGAGGCTCAGCAGAAGCACCTCACTGAGGACTAGGAGCATCGGCTTTCCAAGCAGAGCAAAGACCTGTGGGAGTGCAAGGCCAGGTACCGGCACCTGGAGGCTCAGCGGGCTGAGATGGTCAGCCAGTTCCAGGCTATGATGCAGTCCCACTGGAACAAGGCCCTCCGGCTCTTCGCCACCAGCGGTGCTTCCCTCCAGCCTTCACCCAAAGCCCCACACCAGGAGGCTGAAGCAGACCCCAAGTCAGAATTTCTGCCCCCCTCCAACCCACACAAAGAGACCCTGAAGGGGGAGACTCTCTGCAGCAACACAAATGTTCATTGCACGCATCCGTCCCAGGGGGCGTAGTTTGAGGACCTCTGATTTAGTGCAATATTAAAAATGCAAATAATTTTTCTGCGGACCACCAAAAATTTTTCATGGGCCACCAGTTGGTGACCACCGGACTAGAAGACCCCCATAGTCCCTTCCAACCCTATTATCCGATTTTAATGACAACATTGGAGGCAAAAACATGGTCAAAAGGACAGAGGACGTCTGCTGTGATGGAATCACGCATCACAGTTAGAAGGAGACAGAAATTCCAGACATAGATCAGGATGATGAATTGCAAGTTAATTTTGATCAAGGTTTTTTTTTTTAACTCTGAACGCTAAACAATGGGCTTTTCATTTATTCATAATTGTGGGGCCAAATTCCATAAATACTACTTCTTTTTTTAAAATTTAAATTTTATTTTTGTTCTGGCCCCGTGCCCAGAAATAACCCCCCCTCAGACAACCAGAGGCTGAGGAACTGGCAGGCAACCAAGTGAGATGATAACAAAGGTCGGCAGCAATCTGCAGCTGCTTGCCAACGTCTTTATTAAAAGGTCCGTCACATATACACCACAGCTAAAACGCCGGGCCAATTCAACACTGGGATCCACGTATCTTTGTTTTGTTCGTCACAAAGATATGGCGACAATCCCTCACTTATATAGTCTGATAAGAGGCGTGGTCCACCAGCTAATCACGACCACGTCTTTTCCTCTGCTGGGCTCTCCTGTCTCTCCGACGCTGGCGAGGGTCCAACCAAAACTCACTCCCCTCGTCCATGTCCTCCTGTGGCTGCGGGGACGAGCTTGGCTCTGGGCCTATCTCCTGCCCTTCGGTGTCCTCCGGAGGCATTGCCAGAGAGGAGAGTCCTGGAGAAGGAGGCCTTGCCAACTCCTCTCCCTCACTCTCAGAGTCCTCCCCTGCTGATGATGCAGGCTCAGGCAACGGAGCCACAACAATTTTATTTTATACATCCAACAAACCTTAAATCTATAGCAGTCTACATCACTACACGAGAAGGAAATAAACTTGTCCCATTACATATATAGGGTAACCTACATAAGTTACATATACCAAGTAACATGTTTATCATATATATGTGGGGCAAACGTCGTGGAGGATATGGCGCATATAATATTTGAACGCAGGCTGTATGAGGAAGTAAGAATCTGTCCCCAATTACAAAGAAATTTCCCCACTGGAATGTAAGGCATAAATTAATATTTCTATTGAAGGCAGACTCTCCTCCCCTGGTAAGGGCTATCACTCGCTATCATAAAAGGATGACAGCAATACGAGCCAGTTACATTGAAAAGAATTTCATTGATTGTAAGAAAGACGAGCTGAGTTAGAGTGGAGCTATCTTATTTGGGTTATCTAGTTTTATTTATTTATTTATTTATTTATTTATTTATTTATTTATTTATTTATTTATTAGACTTAGTTACCGCCCTTCTCCTGACGGACTCAGGGCGGTGAAATTTGGAAATTTAGTTATTGAATTTTGATATTGTTAAATTTTAATGTCATAAACCATATATATTTCACACTGTTATTTCTGTAACTGTTTGTTCCATCTTTCCCTTTTTATTTTTCTTTGAAAAGGCCTTCGGACTATTCAATAAAATACAAAGAAAGAACATGTTTATCCAATACCTCTATTTACAGCTCAATTTGACATCCAATTATACCATTGACTCTAAGATATATAATAGTCTGTGTCCCCCTCATCCTTTCAATATCATAGTAAGCTGGTCTGATTCCGCACAGTTCATTATTTTCTGGATAACTACTTGTTCGGGTGGGCTAACATCCATCTTCCAGTATTGGGCCCATGCCAATCTTGCAGCTGTTGTTATATGTAGCAACAGGTACCATGCAGTTCTATTAATATTTACAGGTTTTAATTTAATATTTAATATTTAATATTTAAGACTATTAAGGTCTTATCCCTAATAAAAATACCTCAGGACACAGTTGTATACACTGCCCCAACATCTCATTAAGCCGCTTCTGAATATTCTCCCAAAATTTCATTGCCTCTCGACAGGTCCACCATCGGTGAAAATATGTACCTTCTTGAACGCCACATTTCCAACAGACTGAGGATGTTCCAGGGCACATTTTTGCAAGTCTGGCTGGCGGCAAATGCCATCGATACGCCATTTTATATATATTTTCTTTATATCTTATTGACCGGGTTAGTTTCAAATTCTTAGTCCAGATTTCGTTCCACCTCTCAGGCTCTAATGAATAATCTAGATTCTTCTCCCAGGCATGAATCAAAGTCTTCGCACCTTCCTCTCCTATCTCCATAGCCATAAAGAATTTATAGCACCTGGATAGCACCTTTTCATCCACCCCCAATAATATCCTATCTATTAAGGAAAAGGAGAAAAGTAAATACTTTTTGACTTGGGACTTATTTTATTAATGGTTAGCTGACAAAAACAGAAGTTAGAAACATGGAAATATAAGAAAGGGACCAATGGAAAAAAGGGAGGCTTGTTAAAACGGAAAAGCAAGTATCACTACTATTATTATGATATTCCGATAGAATGAATATCAGTGTAATGAACATGATTGTAAACACGTTGGTGATGATTTCCTAAAACTGTTTGTACCAGACAACATGCTGTTTAACCAAAAATAGAATTTTTATATGTTATAAAATAAAATAAAAACTTTATGGAAAAAAAGGGGGGGAAAAGAAGTGGAAATGACAAGTAAGAAATGTTGTACCTCAGTGTTTATCTTGGTAAGAACCAAGTTCAAATTTCTGAGTAATAACCTTGCCTCCAGAAAGGCGTAATAAAGTCTTAAGAAATCCCATGTACCCTTCCTATCTCCTCTCCCCTCTGCTCCTCTCCCCTGCTCTCTCCTCTCCTCCCCTTCCCCTTTCCTTCCCTGCTCTCACTTCACCTCTCCTGCTCTCTCCACTTCTCCCCTACTTCCCCCTTCCCTCCCCTCTCCTTCTCGCCTCCCCTGCTATTTCCTCTCCCCCCTCCCCTCCCCTGCTCTTTCCTCTCCTCCCCTGGTCTCTCCCCCCTTCTCCCCATCCTCTCCCCCTCCCCTCTCCTCCCCCTCTCCTTTTCTGCTCTCTCCTCTCCTCCCCTGCTCTCCTCTCCTTCCTTGCTTTCCTCTCCCTCCCTTCCGTTCTCCCCTCCCCTGCTCTCTCCTCTCTCCAGCTCTCTCCTCCCCTCCTCTCCCCTTCCCTCTCCTTTAACCCCCTCTCCTCTGCCTTCCTGTGGTCTCCTCCACCCTCCCGTCCTCTGCTTCCTCCCACTTCCCTCCCTTCCTCTCCTCTCTTCTCTTTCCTCCCTCTCCTCTCCTCTCCCCTCCTCTTTTATTTATTTTATTTTATTTATTTTGTCAAGTACATATTAGATAATATATATAAGTATAAGCACGAATTGAATACATAAAATGAATTAAAGGGAACATTAAGACAGGGATGGTAGGAACGCTGGTGCGCTTATGCACGCCCCTTACAGACCTCTTAGGAATGGGGTGAGGTCGACAGTAGACAGTCTAAGCTTAAAGATTTGGGGCTTTGGGGACGAAACCACAGAGTCTGGTAGAGCATTCCAGGCATTGACCACTCTGTTGCTGAAGTCGTATTTTCTGCAATCAAGTTTGGAGCAGTTTACCTTGAGTTTGTATCTATTGTGTGCTCGGGTATTGTTGCGGTTGAAGCCGAAGTAGTCCTTGACAGGTAGGACATTGTGGCAGATGATTTTATGAGCTATTTTTCTTCCCTCTCCTCTCCCCAAACTTCCCCTCCCTCTTTTCCTTCCTCTCTTGCACAAGAGGTCTGGTAACATCTTAGCTTCCCATGTTTATAAAAACATCTTAAAATATTCAGTAAATTCAGGAGAGGGAATTGACCCCAGTAGTTACTGGGTAGTTACTGGGTGCATGAGGAATCTACGGGCTTTGTTCTCAGTTGCTATTCTGAGAATCTTTTTACTTCTCTTCTCTTCTCTTGCCTTGCCTTGCCTTCCTCTGCTTTTCATAAGCTCCTTGAAGAAACAAGGAGTATTACTCTGCGTTATAGGAGTATTTCGTAAATAACATGGCTTTTTGCACCCAGCATCCCTGAGAATTTAATAGCTGACGATATTTCTACTTGATAAATTGCATTAAGAAGCATTCGGTACTGGAAAAAGGAAGAAACCCCTCTGGAAGAAGAAATAATAAGGAAGATTTTGACATGTGCAGAAATGGACAGGCTGACACTAGAACTCAAAAACCAGAATGAGACAGAATACTATAAAATCTGGAATAAAGGATATTATTGGTTGGAAAGGAGAAAAGGAGTTGGAACAAAAAAGATTTAGGGTTTGTAGAATGAATACTGGGTAGATTAATGTAAATAGTAAACAAATAGTAAATAGATAGTAAATGAAGACAAGGGTATATAAGAACAAAGTAGCAATGTATGTTAAATAGAAATTATATTTATTATTATGGAAAGAATATGTATGGATATGTTAAGACCAGGATGGTCACACTGTGTCCAATGTTTTTAATGTTTATTCAATAAAAAACTTTTTAATAAAACAAAAGAGGAGCATTTGGTACATTTATTTATTCATTCATTTATTCATTTATTTATTTATTAAATTTTTATACCGCCCTTCTCCTGAGGGACTCAGGGCGGTGCACAGCCATAATAAAAAGAACATATACCACAAAAATTAAAAACGATTTAAAACATATTCAGTGGTTTGGCCCTATTTTTAAAAACCCCAATACTAAAATACCCATTAAAATTCATTATTCCGTCAGACCAGCTTGTTGAAAAGTAAAGTCTTAAGGGCACGGCGAAAGGTACGTAGGTCGGGGATCCTACGTATCTCCGGGGGCAATTCATTCCATAGGGCAGGGGCCCCCACAGAGAAGGCTCTCCCCCTGGGGGTCACCAGTCGACATAATTTGACTGACGGCACCCTGAGGAGGCTCTCTCTGTGGGAGCGTACTGGCTGGTGGGAGGCTATCGGTGGCAGAAGGCGATCTTGTAAATATCCAAGTCCTAAGCCATGGCATGCAGCAATGTTTAGTTACAGTTCTAAATTGTTGGACTTCAAAACTAGAGTCCGCATTCATGATTGAAACTGCAAAAATTGCGGTGATGAACTATCACAGTTGGGTAGTTGTTAAATAATTGTTTAAACCCCACAATATGACCAATAGTCATATTGGTTGGGATGGTGAGAGAGAGGCTAGCTATGTAATCTACTTCGTAATTCTTTATTTATCAAATTTATTGACCGCCCATCATACTGCAGGGCAAGTTATATATTAGTTATATAACTAATATTAGGCAAAATTGTTTCTTTCTCACCTGCTTTGTTTCAAATTACTTCTCCCTGACAAAGCCAGAAAACGATGCTCAAGGAAAATGACAAGTTTTGAAACTCACGGTGTGCAGAACAATTAAATCCTGGTACAATACAAGTAGTCCTTGACTTACGGTCACAATTGAGCCTTCACTTAGCACAATTGTTGCTAAGTGAGACATTTATTAAGTGAGTTTCATCCCCATTTTACGACCTTCCTTGCCACAGTCGTTAAGTGAATTATTTCAGGTGTCACGTGAGGAACCTGGCTATTAAGTGGATCTGGCCTTCCCCAATGACTTCGCGGATCATGTGACCTCAGGACGCCGCGATCGTCATTAATATGAAGTGTCCGAATTTTATTCATGTGACCGCGGGGATGCTGCGACGGCCACAAAAACCAGTCATAAACCACTTTTTCCCGTGTCCGTTGTAACTTTGGACGGTCACAAAATGAACCTTAATGCATTGTAAGGCGCACTGAGTCTTCGGAGAAGGGCGGCATATAAATCAAACTAATAAATAAATAAATAAATAAATAAACCGTTGTAAGTTAGAGGACCACCTGCAATACGCTCCGAGAGGTTTCTGCGGCATTGTTACAATAAATAAAATAGAATAAGGGACCTTTGGAGGTCTTCTAGTCCAACCCCCTGCTTAGGCAGGAAAGCCTCACTAGAAAATGGCGCCTTTCCTTACTTACATAAATTGAGGAACAGGGCCTCGATTTTTTCAAGATGTCCAACGAAGTCGTTCTCCTTCGCGGAATCCAAAGCTCGTTGCTCTCGATGTCCGACGGGTTCCCTCCTTAGGCTCTGCATTTCGTGTTTCACATGCATCACAAAGAAGATATTCACAGCAAAGAAGAGGATAAGCAACGTAGGAAGGAAACCTGGCAACTTCCGTCCTAGCACCATTGCAGAAGCTATAAAATTCCCACCGAGGTATCTTCTCCAGATGATCAGGAAAAGAAGAGATTCCACCACCACTACGCTGGACAGAAAGAAGATACTCCTGGATATCTAAGAAGCCTGCAGTCACAATTTATAGTCCCTAGAAGCAGAGGGCGGGACTGAGCTGCTATCCCTTACATTTGTGTGCCTTCTCACACAAAAGTACAGGCAACAAAACTTCCCAGCCCATTATCTGGCTTGATCTGTTGAATTTCTATAATCACCTCCTTCACCTGACTGACTCCGGGTGGCTCAGACGCAATTCAATTGCGAAAACAAAAGAACAATTAATAAAGTAGTGAAAAGTTATAAACACAGAACAAAGATTCGGGGAAAATCTGCGCAATCATTTCGCAGGCTTCAGGTCTCTGTGGGATTCCCAGGGCCAGAGCAATTTTACATAGTTTGCAGAAGGAACGCACACTGCATGTTTTATGTCTGTCCTTGGATTTTTCATAATTCCGAAGTGAATGTCACAAATAGATACGTTTGCAAGGTGGACTCTTCTGAATTTTAAGGCTGGCTGGAGTTGTTCAGTTCCAACCCACCATTTGGCCTAGGAAAAGACATTCCTTCATTCTCTTATTCTCAACACAGGAATGACCAAAACCTTCTTACAGCCATGGCCAAATTTTTGGGAAAAGTGTACTTTCTAAAACGAGCTAATAACACCATTTATTTATTTATTTTTGGAGTAGTACCATAAAATTATGTATCAGTGGAAAGATAATTTAATCAAGAATGTAATACAATCACTTTTATGAAGGGTTTGCTATTAGAATAGCAGTTATAGTAGAAAGAAGAAAAGTGAAACAGGTAGAAAAAAAGAGATATAAAAAACGATCATCATAGAAAAAATGAGATATACAAAAATGATCCCCATGTCAGTTAATACTTCGTTGGGTAACCTTTAGCATGAATGACGGCCTTACAACGTCTTCCCATGGAGTGAACCAAATTTTTTAGTTCTGTAGGAAGAAATATCCTTCTGGGGTCTGCTCCAAGTAGGGAAAAAGACCCTGAAAACATGGAGACTGCTTGGAAAGATGGTTTAATGGTGGACAGGATCACATGGCTGAACAGAAAAGGGCAGGTACAGCGAGTCTCTGGGTTGTTATGCTCTCTCTGGCTTTGAACTTCCTGGGGTCCAGAAAGAGTATCCTGATTGGTTGTCAGACTCCCAGGGGATGGGCTGATGTAATCTTCCCAGGTGCCATTTGGTGAGTTTTCTGTCTAGATGGGTCCCATTGTCTTGCAGATGAGGTCCATTGACAAAGATTGAGTTTCTGCCTCTGGCGCATTAACAAAAGGGTGGGGGCAGGAAGGTGGGAGTTGCTTTGTCTTTAAAAACATGCTTCTCCATTTCTCATACAGGGAAACATAATCTTCTGCCTTTTTAATATTTCCCAAAACATTTCATTCTTCCAGGAAAGGGGTGGGTGCTAACTTCCTACAGTTCTGCAGTTGTTATAATGTGAAACGAAGATTGAATGATGGCTTCTATTAACTGGGTTTTATTGCCGGGTCACTTCTGACTAAAAAAATTCTTTAGTTGGCTCAATTGACCTTAATTGAGTTAAGGTCTAGGCTATTCCCAGGCTATTCCAGCAGTGGAATATGATTATCTTGTAACTCCAAAAAAAAGTGGTGTTATTAGCTATCAAATCTGAAAAATACACTTTTCCCAAAAGGTTTCCACAATTTTGGCCACTACTGCAGATCTTGGGTCATATCAAGCTGGATGGAAACATCATCCAGCTGAGAAGTTCCCTTCTCCTCTGAAATTCAGGTGGAAGTGCTGCCCTGTTCATCTTCTCTGCTAAATATGGGATGCTTCTCCAGGATTAAAACTAGAACCATCTACTTCACGTTCTATTCAGAATAACAGAGTTGCAAAGGACCTTAGAGATCCAATGATGGCTAACCATTTTGCCATTGTGTGCCAAAAGTGGGGGGAGTTGGGAAGGATTGCATGTGCGCATGCCCACACACATAATTCAATGTTCCCTGTCCCCTCATGCATACGCGCGTGACACACACACACCGCTTTTGGCACGTGATGGCATGGTGGGCCAGTAGGCCCATTTTTTGCCCTCCCCAGGCTCCAGAGGCTTTCTAGGAGCCTGGGGGGGGCAAAAAATGGCCTTCCCCATATTTTTATTGTTGGCTGTACACCGCCCTGAGTCCTTCGGGAGTAGGGCGGTATATAAATCCAATAAATCTAATCTAATCTAATCACAGAGGCCCTCTGGAGGCCCGGAAACAGCCCGTTTCCTGACTTCCAGTGGGCCTGGAAGGCCCGAAAATCAGCTGGACTGAGGTAGGGCAATGCTCGCGTGCCCACAGATATGGCTCCGGGTGCCACCTGTGGAACCCGTGCCATAGGTTCGCCATCACGGTTCTAGTCAAACCTTTGTGGAAACCTTTTGGGAAAAGTGTGTTTTTAAGGTTTGATGGCTAATAACACCACTTTTTTGGGGGGGGGGGTTGGGTCTCTGCAGCGCTTGTGTGGGCAGTAGGAGGCTTGTGTGTGGGCCGCTTGCGTATGCACGGGGGGCGGGGCACATGCAGGGGGCCACACACACATGTGCAGGGAGTGGGGGGCATGTGCACATTGCATTTTGGGGTTACGGGCATGCTTTGGGCACTCAGTCCAGAAAAGGTTAACCATCACTGCCAGGGGTGGGTTCTAAAGTTTTTTTACTACTGGTTCTTTGGGCGTGGCTTATTTTGTAGGCATGGTTTGGTGTGTGTGTGTGGGGGAGGGGTAATGTGACTAGGTGGGCGTGGCCAACTTTTTTTTTTTTTACTTTTAAAAGCATTTTTTTCCCTACAACCTTAAGAGTTGCAGAAAACAATGCTTTGAAAAGCCTCTGTCGATCAGGCAACTCAGCTGGGATCGTCGGAGGCTTTTCAAAGCCTTTTTTAAAAAACCACCTCTTCGGCTGAAGAGGTTGTAGAAAAAATGCTTTGAAAAGCCTCTGACGTTCCCAGCTGAGCTGCAGGATCGTCAGAGGCTTTTTTAAAAAAAACTTTTAAAAGCATTTTTTCGGCCGAAGAGGTTGCAGAAAAAATGCTTTGAAAAGTAAAAAAAAAAAGCCTCTGATGAGGTGGGCGGGGTAAGCGAGCGGCGACTGGGCCGGGGACCAGTACGGGGGTGTGGCCAGCCAATGTTATTACCAGTTCTCTGAACTACTACAAATTTTTACTACCGGTTCTTGCAAACCGGTGCGAACCGGGAGCAACCCACCACTGATTACTGTCCTATGCCATGTCTGACAAAGCGTTATTCACCCTCTTCTTAAAAACTTCCAGTGTTGGAGCATTCACAACTTCTGGAGGCAAGTCGTTCCACTGGTTAATTGTTCTCACTGTCAGGAAATTTCTCCTTAGTTTTAGGCTGCTTCTCTCCTTGATTAGTTTCCATCCATTAGCTTCTTATTGTGTCTTCAGGTGCTTTAAAGAATAGATTGACCTCCACTCTTTTTTGTGGCAGCCAATCAAACATGGGAAGACTGCTGTCATGTCACTCCTAGATGATGGACACTTCAGTAACCCCCATTCCAAGGGGATCAGGAGTAATCTGGGAGAGAAGGAAAGATGGGAACACAAGAAGGCGGTATTTTCCCCTTCCCTTTGTAGAGAAGCTCCAAAGAAGAGAAAAATAACTGACTTCAGGACTTAAGAGGAGCCTGGCAGGAGATGCCAGCAAACAGTTTAGAAGAAGTGGTAGCAGGACAGTTCAAAGTAAAGCGATCAAGGAAGTAGGAAAAGAGTCATGGCCATACTCAGAACAGAAATATCATACAGGTGGAGTGAGGACAAAGAGTTTCAGTAACACACCTAGTTTTTTGGGGGGAGAGAGGGAATGGTGGTATGTAACACACCCAGTTCTGGAGGTAATTGAGATGGTAGATTAAAGATTAATCATAATTCTAGGAATTAAGGGATAACAAGAAGAACAAGGAAGGAACAGGAAGAGGAATTAAGATGTAAGAGCAAGTGGGAAACAACACTAGAAATAGAAGTAATGATAAAAATGTAAGAAATTCATACTTATTTATTTTATTAATGTATTTATTAAATTTTTATGCCACCCTTCTCCCGAAGGACTCAGGGCGGCGTATAGCCACAATAAAACAACATGAAATACAAAATTTAAAAACAATTTAAAAACAAATTAAATATTTTGGCGCCACAGTTAAAAACCCAAAAATTAAAATACCCAATCCAAATTCTTATTAAGCCAGTCCAGCTTATCTACCTTAGCACCAGGTTTTGTATGTATGTGTAGATTGATAGATAGATATAGATAGATGATAGATAGATGATAGGAGATATCAATATATAGATATATAGATATTGATATATAGATACAGATACAGATATAATTATATATAGATACACAGAGAGAGAGAGAGAGAGATTTTTTTTAAAAAATGTAATTTTTTTAAAAAAAACAATCATAATCCATCCTAATCTAATTAACTATAACATCTAACATCTCCTAACGCTTTAATTCCCCAATCATCCTGCTAAATTTAATTACCTAATAACATCTTACTGGTTATTCATAACCTATCTGCAACTTCTTATTCCAATATTTACTTTGAATATAGTCTATCCACCTTCTCCACTCTCTCAAATATTTTTCATTTGAATGATCCTTCAGATACGCCGAAATTTTTGCCAACTCTGCTAAGTCTGTTACTTTCAGTGTCCATTCTTGAACTGTAGGTAAGTCTTGTTTCTTCCAATATTGCGCCACCAGCAGTCTGGCTGCAGTTATTAGGTTCAAAATCAAATTATATTTAATTATATTTATATTTAATTATATTTATTTATTAATTATATATAATTAAATTATAACTGTACAGTCCGTGACTATACCCAATAAAAATAGCTGTGGTGCAAATTTTATCCTCTTTTTAAAAATGTTTTGTTAAATCCACCAAATTTTTATCCGAAACACTTTAACCTTTTAACATGTCCACCGTATATGAAAATAAGTAGCTTCCTCAGAATCATAGCTCCAACATTTAGGTTGTACATTCGGATACATACAAGATAATTTTTTAGGATCTAGGGGGATCTTTCTTAGAGGCCACGTTGGTCTGCTGTAAACCAACATATAACCTTAGCCATGATATTACTCACCGAAACCTAGATGGTCTTTTTTTTGCAACATGCAAGACGTTACCCCGTTGGTAACCATTCATTTGGTGATCAAAATTCGGACGCTCGACAGCCGGTTCATATTGATGACGGTCGCACTCTCCCGGGGTGGCGTGATCCCAGGGGTGAAATGCTCCTGCTTCGGACCAGATTGCGCGATCCGCTAGCGATGGCGGCGGGTGGTTCGGAGAACCGGTATCAAAAATCCCTGCGCTCTCCCCCCCCCCGCATGCCCAGCTGAGCCGCGCGATCATCAGAGGCTGTTTTTTTTTAAAAAAAGCATTTTTTCTACAACCTCTTTGGCGAATGGCTCAAGATGGCTCTTCTTGAAATCTTCCAGTGTTGTGGCCTGCCAGCGGCCTGCGTGGATTGTGGCTGATCCCAACGATGAGGAGGCTGGTGTGGGGTTGTGCCAGCAGCCAGCGCAGCCGGCGCTCGTGTCGGACAGCGAAGAGGCTGAAGAGGATGTGGTGCCAGAGGCCTTCAGAACCTCCAGAAACTCCTTCAAGTGGAGAGAGCGAAGTGGAGGAGCCTCTCCTCAATGCTCGAGCACGCAGGGCTGCCAAAAGGCAGGAGTGGCTACTCAGGAGGAGGAGGTCTCCTTGAGAGTAAGGTTTGAGGATAATTGGCCACTCCCTTAGCGAATTTAAGTTGCACACAGTTAGTCATTTCTTGCTGGAATCAGTAATTTTTTAATAATTAACAGTAATTATTATAGAGCATCTTGGAGATAGAGTGCCTTATCGTATCTTGTTTTCTGTTTGCTGGACTTTGTTTATTCTTGGCATGTTATAAATTTGATAAGGACCATTGGCGTGTTGTCACAATCTTAGGGAATCCGGAACTGGGGCAGAACATCCTGTGATGAAGCTTCCACAACTTCTGAAGGCAACTTCCGTTCCATGGGTTGATTGTCCTCACTCTCACAATTACTACTATTGACTATACTTGTGCATTTGGTTTTTCTTGCCTAAATATAGAACCTTCCTTTTTTTTTTTTCATCATTGCATTTCATTTTGTTAGATTACAGCCCTATTTGCTTCACAATGGTGGCAAGATAGGTAATAAAGGGGGAGCACATCTTATTCAACAGCAGTCTCGCTTAACCATAGAAACGTTGGGTTCCGTTGTGGTTGTAAATCGAAGACTACCTGTATATACGGCCATGGGCTCTCGTTTGACCTATGCCATGGCCGTAATGGTGACGAAGCTTCCATAGGCACTGGGTATGTCTAGTTTATGAAAAGCAGGATTAGGGGTGATATGATAACAGTGTCCCAATATCTATGGGGTTGCCACAAAGAAGAGGGAGTCAAGCTATTCTCCAAAGCCTCTGAGATAGGACAAGAAGCAACGGGTGGAAACTAATCAAGGAGAGAAGCAACCTCGAATTAAGGAGAAATTTCCTGACAGTGAGAACAATTAATCAGTGGAACAACTTGCCTCCAGAAGTTCTGAATTCTCCAACACTGGAAGTTTTTAAGATGATGTTGGATAACCATTTGCCTGAATTGGTGTAGGGTTTCCAGGACCTTGTCTCTTCCAACTCTGTTATTCTATTCTATTCTATTCGATTCGATTCTATTCGATTCGATTCAATTCGATTCGCTCTACTCTCTTCTCTACTTTCTACTCTACTCTCTATTCTATTTTCTACACTCTCCTCTCCTCTCCTCTCCTCTCTCTCCTCTCCTCTCCTCTCCTCTCCTCTCCTCTCCTCTCCTCTCCTCTCCTCTCCTCTATTCTAGGCTTAGCCTTTTTACTGCATCTACACGTTGCTCTTTGAGGTTCTCCATAAGATGACCTGGCCCCTACCCGGGAAGGATGACACCCGATATGTAGGACAAATTGTGATAGTTTAACCAGGCATTTTACAGATCAAAGCAATGGCATTTGCTCAGAACTGGAAGCCAACTGGGACGAGTCCAAGGGAACGGCTGGGGTGATTTCTGACTGATGCTATTACCTGGGGCATGTTTGAGCACTGGGAAGTACTTGGAAACATGTCTTCTGTGAGTCATCTTTGCCGCATGTGAGCTTCATACGGCCCCACCTGGCCAGAATCACTTTACAGGGAGAGGATGCCTGAGTAGATCCAGGAGATAATAATGCCTCTGTGAGAAGTGAATGCTAATGGACATTGACCATGATTGTCGGTTCCTTGAATGAGGATTTTGGGCTGCTCTGTTAGATGATCCATTGGTTTTGTCTTTGGAAATTCTCCTTGTTTTTAATTAATATTTTTATTCAACATTTTAAACCTTTAAAATCACAATTACACTACTACAGCTTTCCGGTTATCGGAATTTTTTCTTAATTTCAATTTATCCCATAGGTCTATTGTTTTATACATATACATTCTTATTTCATCGTTACTTGTTTGTATAATACATACGATATTTACATGTCTGCTCCGCTCTAAATATATATTTTTTTCATTTTATTATCTTTCCTATACATTCACTATACATTGATTTTAGACTTAAATAACAGATGGTTAATGGGACTTTGCAGATCATTTAATCCAACCCCTTGCCTAAGTAGGACCCTATATCTGCCTCTACTTAGGATTGAACTCACAACCTCCTGATTGTGAGGCAAGAGTAGCTCCATCTCTAGCTAATTATACCACCTGTTCCATGTCTCATAATACACTGTTTCCTCCCTGTCCCTTAATTCCATCGTTAATGTGTCCATTTCTGCGCATTCTAGAATCTTTTTTATGATCATTGCGTTTGATGGAGTCTTGCTTCCAATTTGGGGCGAATATAATTCTGACTGCAGTGATTATACGAAGCATGATGTGTTGAATTTCTTTACTTATATTTCTTTTTATTATACCCAAAAAAGAATAACTCTGGCTTCATATCAATCTTTTGTTCAATAATTTCTGCCAATCATTTTTTTAAAAAATTTTGTCCAATATTCCCTAGCTTTGGGACATGTCCACCACAAATGGTAGTAGGTCCCTTGTTGGTGGTTACATTTCCAACAATTTGGAAATAAATACATTAGGGTAAACCACTGCTTCCATAGTTGATATCCATCTAGGAATTTTTGCATAGAAATGTCTTTTCATTTTCATCTAGATCTCTAATAAGGCATCTCTCACCTGGTGTCTCTGAAAATATTTATGGGCCGTATTCTTTCCCTCCCAGTTAAAGGCATGCCAGCCCCACTGTAGATCATGTCCTTCTATCATTAAAATTCTTCTATTTTTTAAAATTATCCACTCTTTAAGCCATGTTACAGTTGCCACCTGATAATAAAGTTCCCAATCTGGAAAACCAAAGCCTCCTTAAATTCTGGAATCCTGTAGGAGTTTTAATTTAATTCTAGCATTTTTCCCCAGCCAAATAAATTTTAGAGTTATTTTATTTAATTCTACAAAAAACGTTTTCCCTAATTTTATAGGTACAGTCTGGAATAGGTATAGAATTTTTGTAAAATGTTCATTTTTATGGTCGCAATTCTTCCGACCAGAGATAATTGTAGTTTCACCAATTCTCCAAGTTCTTTTGAATTTGTTGTAATAGTTTTGAGTAATTATCTTCTTTTACGGAGGAAACTTTTGCTGTCAACCAGATTCCAAGGTAGTTTACTTTTTTCACTACTTGAATTTCCAATATCCTCTCTAGTTCCTCATTTTGGCCTTGTGTAAGATTTTTGGTTATTCCTAAATTGGTCTAGGAATTTCAGACATACCATAGAATTGGATAAATGGGAAAAATTGTGGGAGAAAAATTATAAATTGACCATGGCAGTATCATACAAAGAAAACAGCTATAAAATGTTTTATAGGTGGCATTTAGCACCAGCGAGACTGGCAAAAATGTACCCCAATTTATCACCCCAATGTTGGAGATGCGGTCACAAACTAGGGACATACCACCACATGTGGTGGATGTGCCCTAAGGCCGGCATCCTCAAACTACAGCCCACGGGCCAGATACAGCCCACCAATGCAAACTATCTGGCTCGCGGAGTGGTGGGATTCAGCCCCACCCCTCACCCCACCCCTCACCATCGGCCTTATCTTCCAGTGATCATCCACTCCAGCTGGACTTTTGGTTAGTTATTTTACTGGTTGAGCTACACTGCTGATCACATACTGCTGTCGAAGGTATTGCTGAAGTTGGTTAACCCTAATTCAAATGCAACTTCAGTAGAAAGCCTGAAAGAGAATTCACCCACTGCTTTGATTCTTGCCATATATAAAGTACATCCACCAAATTGGTTGCTGAACAATTTTGGTAGATATTCATGTGTGTGTATACACATGCACAAGTCTGGCAAACAGTAAATCAGTTTCTGAATTCTCCTCCAGGCTTAAAAGACCTTTAGCCTTGTCATCCCAAATAATTCAAAAAAGGAGGCTGGTCTCCTATCCCTTCCGTGGCTACCTCCCCTGCTGGCAACACTTACAGGTCCTCTGAAACATATGTGTAGGAAGTTAGCACCCACCCCTTTCCTAGAAGATTGAAATATTTTAGGAAATATTAAAAAAGGCAGAATATTATTTCCCTGAATGAGAAATAGAGAACATGTTTTAAAGACAAAGCAGCTTCCAGCCTCCCCACCACCACCAAACCTTTGTTAATGGCCATTAAGGCCTCAGCCAAGCTCACTCAATGGGCCATCATCTGGAACACAATAGGGCCCATCTAGCAACAGAAACTAACACAATGGGACCCATCTAGGACAGAAACTGACCACATGGCACCTGGGAAGATTACACCAGCCAGCCAGGCTAGCTAAGACTCCCATCTCCTGAGAGTCTGACAACCAATTAGGATACTCTCCCTGTGCTCCAGGAAGTTCAAAGCCAGAGAGAGCATAAAACCCGGGGACTCGCTGCGTCTCGCCCCTTTTTCTGTTCAGGAACTCAAGCCATGTGATCCTGCCCATCATTAAACCATCTTTCCAAGCAGTCTCCATGTTTCCCGTGTCTTTTTCCCCACTTGGAGCAGAACCCAGAAGGATATTTCTTCCTACAATTTGGCACCCACAGATGGGATAACCTAACCAATGGACCTGGCCCACGTAAGCCTCCCTTGCTAACAGCAGACCCATTGAGTCTGTGGGTAAGTTTTCCTGGATCTTGGCCATTTGGAACTAGGTTTTAAAGGGGGTTTTGAGTGTTGAGCTCAAAGGCTGCTTGGAAAGAAGGTGAGTACCTCTAAATTTTAATTTTAAAGCATGGAAAAGCATGGGAAATGTGTGTATGCCTGCATGTGTGTGAGAGAAGGCCCTTCTCCCGATCACAGCTGGATCTTGCTTCCTCTGTGCATTTCCTAACCGCAGAAAGACCAACAGTCTGGAGAGCATGGAGGTTTTGCCAGAGCACAGGACCTTCTGATAGGGAAGGAGGGAGTGTGTGTGTGGGATTCCACCTAGAAAACAATCTGATTTCACCTCGAGTGACCTCTAGCCGCACCTCCACCTATCACTAGCTCCACCAAGCCATGACTGATAGGATAGAGAAAGCAAAGCGGTGGGGTGTGTCACCGTTCAACCCTAGCCAGGCTCAAGGTCGACTCAGCCTTCCATCCTTTCTAAGGTGGGTAAATTGAGGATCCAGTTTGTGGGGGCAATAAGCTGACTTTGTATAAATATATACAAAAGTATGAAGGCTATTGCTTAACGCACTGTAAGCCGCCCTGAGTCTCCGGAGAAGGGCGGCATATAAATCAAATTAAAAACAAAACAACAACAAAACTTTGTGTTTAAAGGGAACAGAAGCCGAGCGAATGTCAAGTGAAAGTGAAAAGGGTATTAAGGGAATCCGGGTGTGTCTAAAAGTACAAAAGCCCAGACGTGGAGATAGTGTGAGGAGGTACCGGTATTCACTGCTGTGGGCAGCAAGTCCTCCCGGATCCCCTTTTTGGATCTGAAAACCTATGGCGAGTTCCCTAAGGAAGGGGCCCATACTTCGTAAGGGAATCGAAGTCCTTCCCAGTTTTCTCTGAAAACTGACGTCGGGCCATCCGGCTAAGTTGAAGTGATCCTTACTAAAGGGTCATGGGTAGCGGTAGTTCGCGGGTGGCAGGAACCCTCTGGGAGAATTGCTTGAGGCCTGGGACGCCAGGCGGATGCCCATTTTGAGTGGCATGAATAAAAAATGAGCGGGAAAATTGTGTCAAAAATGGGCTTTGCTTAGAGACAAAACCGGGAAAACAAATTTGGCTAAAGAAAGGTACTTAAAAGAAAAGGGAAATTTATAGATAGGAATGTTTGTTTGTCTCTCGTCTTCTATGCAACCACGTGGTATGATTGTTAAGATTTGTGCCTTCCCTAATTTAACTGAGATTTATGGCGGGAGTGATCAGTATGTGTGTAAATCTCAGAGTTCTGTTTTCTTCTCTTTGACCTTGTTTTTATGGGTGTATGTCTAAGTCTTTGTGCGCCCTGGAGGTAATTATAACTATAAAATGTATCTGAAGAATCTGAAAATTGTCTCTAAAGAGCATTTCTTGAAAGGCAACTGGGTTTTTTTCATTGAAAACATTTTCTCATCCAAAAAGCTTCTTCAGCTCCAAAGCTTCTTAGATGAGAAATGTAACATTTTCAAGGAAAAAACGGGGAAGATCAGTTGCCCTGTGGAAAACACCTTTGGGACAATGATTTTGAGAGTCCAGCAAAGCATTGTTAGAACCTTTCCGAAATAATTAGCCTGGAAATAGGGTGTTTCCCTCATTCTTGCGTCCTGGCTGACAAAACACCACCAAGGGATCTTCAGAGATAGACCTGTAACATGATTGATGGATCCCTTTGATCTTTTTGGAAAAGCAGCCAGCTGGTATGAGTGCCAGCTAGGAATCTGAGCCAGTATGGTGATGAATATTGTGACTGCTAATATGCCAAGTCTTAGGACAATCTAAGATTCTCAAATCGCAGTATTCAAAAGTGCTACATTTAAAGAGTCTAATACATAATTTCCTGAAATGGTAAACTGAAATGCTGTTGATCAGGTGGGAAGTGACAATGTCAGGGTTCCGACAGATACTCTAATTAAATTATGAGCCTTGAGCCAAGCTTCAAAAGAAATCCAATTATTTACTAGGAGCTTCATGTCAGTAAGTTCCAAGTGAAGCCAACTCTGACCCCACGTAATTTACAGCTCAGGCTTGACCCTGTTTCCCCCCTCCCCTCAGGGTGTGTCACCAGTCACATTTGACAACGGAGCAATTTCGCCACACCCCTCTGGCTGCTGTGGGTAACCCTGGGAGACAGCCTTGAGAGAGGGAGGTCTGGAATGTGCTTTTGTTTTTGGCTGCCGTGCTGCTTCGCCGTATTCCCATCCCCCTTGCCTATGGCAACTCGAGAGCAGGCCAGGGATGCTTTGCGAGTTGACAGACACAATGATAACAACCAATGTATGCACAGTAATTCATAAACTACACGAGTCTGTAAATTCAGAGAAAAGTTTAAAGGGAGGGAGGGAGATGAAAGGAAGGGAAGGGGGGAGAGGAAGAAAGGAGAGGGGAGGGGAGAGAAGGAAGAAGAGAGGAGAGAAAAGGGAGAGGAGAGGGAAGAGGAGGAAGAGGAGAGGGGAGAGAAGAGAGGAGGAAGAGGAAGAGTGGGGAGGGGAGAAGGGAAAGGAAAGAAGGGAGAGGAGGAGAAGAGGGGAGAGGAGAGTAGGAAGAGGAGGGGAGAGGGGAGAAGGAAGAGGAGAGGAAAGGAAGGAGAGGAGAGCAGAGAAGAGAAGTAAGAACCAAGCATGACTCCCTTCAGTGGTCTGAGCAAACTCAGATCTTTCTGCTATAAATCATTTATCCAAGCTCCAAGTAGGAGCTGCTCTTAGAGATTAAGTACACCTCTCAACATTTGGCTGCAGCCTTTTTACTCCTCAAATCAACAGCAGCCTGTTCTTCCATTCCTCCAGCTCCGAAGCATTTCTTATTTCATCTGGACGGGATTCTTCTAAAAGTCGACTCAGAGCAGGGAAGTCAACTTCCCAGTGCAATAAAAGTTTCCTGCAGCTTTTACGGCGTTCGGTTTGGAAATCCTGAAGCTTTAAGAACAGTTTGCAACGGTGGACTTTCACAAGTAATGTTTATTTTTATGCTCTGCCTCTGTCTAACAGGCTTTGGCAGTTACAATTCCCCACCCCGAGCCTACCTACCCTGCTGCCTCGTAAAACTTAATTTTTTAAGACCAAGCCTGGGAAGATTAAGAGATGACTAAACGTTTCTGTAAAATACATATTGATTTAATCAACTTTGACTTTCCCCGCTTGGAGGGAAAGACGGGCCAAAGGGCACATAAGGAGCAGAGCCCGGAGGAATAATGCAGGTTATAGGGAATCGTACATCCTGTTCTAAAATGTTTCAGACTGGCAAACGAACAAGCCAAGCCAAGCAGGAATCAACCAGTCAAAAGAGAAGCACCAGGAAATCAGTCCCAGGAACAAACAAGTTCCAAAGTTGGGTGAATCTAGGACAAAACTAGGCCACGGACTAGACCACAGTTAAACGGGATAATCCAAAGATTCAGCTATACAGTAGTGGCCAAAATTGTGGAAAGCTTTTTGGGAAAAGTGTATTTTCTAAAACTAGCCAATAATGCCACTTTTTTTGGAGTAATACCATAAAATTATGTATCAATGGAAAGATAATTTAATCAAGAATGTAATGCAGTAACTTTGATGAAGGATTTGCTATTAGAATAGCAGCTACAGTATAAAGAAGAAAAGTGAAACACATAGAAAAAGCGAGATATACAAAAAATGAGCACTGTAGGAAAAATGAGATATACAAAAATGATCCCCATGTCAGTTAATACTTAGTTGGGTAACCTTTAGCGTAAATTACGGCCTTACAACGTCTTCCCATGGAGTGAACCAAGTCTTTTAGTTTTGCAGCTGTCCTAATGTGAAACCAAGATTGAATGATGGCTTCTATTAACTGGGTTTTATTGCAAGATTAACAAGTTTCTTTCGTCGGCTCCATAGATTTTCAATTGGGTGAAGGTCTGGGCTATTCCCAGGCCATTCCAGCAGTGGAATAGGATTCTCTTGAAACTATGGTGTTATTAGCCATCAAATCTCAAAAATACACTTTTCCCAAAAGGTTTCCACAATTTTGGCCACTACTGTAGGTAGTCCTCAACTTGCAATGTTCGTTTAGTGACTATTCAAAGTTACAACCACACTGAAAAAAGTAAACTTATGACCATTTTTCACACTTACGTCCATTGCAGCAATCTCCGTGGTTGTGGGATCAAAATTCAGACGCTTGACAACTGGCTCATCTTTATGACGGCTGCAGTGTCCTGGGGTCTGATGAGCAAAGTCAATGGGGAAGCCAGATTCGCTTAACGATCGTTTTACTAACTTAGTTAGTAACAAAGAGCTGAGGTGGCACAGTGATTAGAGAGTGCAGGACTGCAGGCTACTTCAGATGACTGCTAGTTGCAGTTCAGCAGTTCAAATCTCACCAGGCTCAAGGTTGACTCAGCCTTCCATCCTTCCGAGGTGGGTAAAATGAGGACCCAGATTGTTGGGGGCAAGAGGCTGACTCTGTAAGCCACTTATAGAGAGGGCTGGCTGTAAAAGCTCTATGAAGTGGTATGTAAGTGCTATTGCTATTGCTATTAGTGCCTGCAGTGATTCCCTTAACAACTCTGGCAAGAAAGGTCTTAAGGTGGGGCAAAACTCGCTTAACCAATGTCTCACTTAGCAACAGAAATGCTGGGCTCAATTGTGGTTGTAAGTACAGGACTACCTGTACTTACAACAGGTAGTAGTAATAGTAACTACTACTAGTAGTAGTAACTACTACTAGTAGTAACAGGTAGTAGTAGTAATATCATGTCCAAGAATTTTATAAGATACATCAGCAAATTAAAGCTTCCTGCAATAACACCAGCAGAACTGCAAAAAACTGCGCTACTCGGAACATCGTACATCTTAAGAAGGTACTTGGTTGATACCTAGGAGGCTGGCAGCAACCCGTATCAACCATTAGCACCAGTCAGTGGTGTTTGTGATGCATTTTTGAATGTTCAGTTGACTTGAGTTTCATGTTTAATGAATAAAGTAAATAATAATAATAATAATAATAACAGAAATCGTACATCTTAAGAAGGTACTTGGTTGATACCTAGGACGCTGGCAGCAATCCGTATCAACTATTAGCACCAGTCAGTGGTATTTGTGATGCATTTTTGAACGTCCAGTTGACTTGAGTTTCATATTTAATGAATAAAGGTAATAAAAATAGTCAGAAGCTGGCCACCAGGTTTTTGATTTCATAATACGAGTTGAGCTTTTCCAGTTGGGTCACTGGTGCTGTTTTCCACACCAGGTTATAAGCAGCCCTTTTAACAGCAACACAATTTAAGGTTTTAACCACCTTGATGGTGTGTTTCACCTTGTTGAGTAATATTTTCTAGGGTCCTTTAGTGTTACTCCCCACCTCCTCCCCCCAGATCTTTGCATTGTCCCTGTGCTCTACTTGAGAGGGGAGACCTGGTGTGGGAGCTACTCAGCTGCTGAGCTACTTCAGTTGTAACGTAACTTCTTCCCTGGACTATATTTTGTTAGGCCAAGAACCCGCTGGCAAATATTCAACAAATACCATACATGAGAGTTAACAATCGCGATGGCCTCTCGTGATCGTAAAAACAAAGCAAGGATGATAAGAAAATAACGTGGATGTGATTTATCGAAGGTTTTAACGTGCTTTGTACAGAATTCTTCAAACCAATGAAGCCAACGTAATTTCAGCCCGGAAGTCTTGAGAGATTCCTATGTTACATGTGAGTGACTGGGGTAGCCGGTGTTGCATCTTCAAGTTCAGCATCCACCCAGAAGGACTGACGATGGCGCCGTAGAACTTCGATGGCCTTCATTTCTAGCGGGGTTGGGTTGATGCCCAAGTCTTCCAAGCCGGGGAGATCAGGAAACTTCTTATCAGAGATGTGAAACTTGAAACGGATAAGAAAAGACAATCTACAGTTATGCGAATAATAATAACAACAATAATAACAATAACTAACAATCAACAACAACAACAATAATTTTATTTCTATACCGCCCCTCTCCTGAGGGACTCGGGGCGGTGCACAGCCAGGTAAAAACACAAAATACAGACATCAGTATAAATTTAAAAAATTATTAAAATTATTACATTTTCAGCCACTAATTAAAACCCCAAAGTTAAAACTCCAATTTAAAACTCAATTACAAAGCAAGCCCCACCTGACGGAAGAGCAGGGTCTTAAGGGCGCTGCGAAAAACACAGAGGTCGGTGATCGTGCGTATTTCTGGGGGCAGCTCGTTCCAAAGGGCACGGGCTCCCTCAGAGAAGGCTCTCCCCCTGGATGTCTCCGGCCGACATTGCTTGGCCGACGGCACCCTGAGGAGTCCCTCTCTGTGAGAGTGAACTGGCCGGTGGGAGGCTATCGGTGGTAGAAGGCGGTCCCGTAGATACCCAGCTCCTGAGCCATGGAGCACTTTAAAGGTGGTAACCAGCACCTTGAAATGCACCTGGAAGACTACTGGGAGCCAGTGCAACTCACGCAGGAGAGGTGTTACATGGGCGCAACGAGGTGCGCCCATAATCACCCGCACGGCGGGTTTAAACATTGCAGTTTAAACTCTGCAATGATTAGATAAGGCGATTGTAGCAACCAAGGTAGATTAAGGGAGGGGAAAACACACACAAGGAATTTGTCTTTGGTGCATAAGCTCTCAGTGTATATAAAAGAAAAGATACTTTCGTCAAGAATTATAAGGTACAACACTTAACGATAGTCATAGGGTACAAATAATCAATCAAATCATATTAGGAAACAGTCAATATAAATCGTAAGGATACCAGCAACAAGGTTACAGTCATACAGTCATAAGTTGGAGGAGATTCTTCTGGCCCCGTGCCCAGAAATAACTCCCCCCCCTCAGACAACCAGAGGCTAAGGAACTGGCAGGCAACCAAGTGAGATGATAACAAAGGTCGGCAGCAATCCACAGCTGCTTGCCAACGTCTTTATTAAAAGGTCCGTCACATACACACCACAGCTAAGACGCCGGGCCGATTCAAAACTGGGATCCATGTATCTTTGTTTTGTTCGTCACAAAGATATGGTGGCAATCCCTCACTTATATAGTCTGGTAGAAGGCGTGGTCCACCAGCTAATCACGACCACGCCTTTTCCTCTGCTGGGCTCTCCTGTCTCTCCGACGCTGGCGAGGGTCCAACCAAAACTCACTCCCCTCGTCAATGTCCTCCTGTGGCTGCGGGGACGAGCTTGGCTCTGCGCCTATCTCCTGCCCTTCGGTGTCCTCCGGAGGCATTGCCAGAGAGGAGAGTCCTGGAGAAGGAGGCCTTGCCAACTCCTCTCCCTCACTCTCAGAGTCCTCCCCTGCTGATGACGCAGGCTCAGGCAACGGAGCCACAACAGAGATGGGTGATAGGAATGATGACAAGATTAATAGTCGTGCAGCCTTAGTGAATAGTTTGACAGTGTTGAGGGAATTATTTGTTTAGCAGAGTGATGCCGTTCAGGAAAAAACTGTTCTTGTGTCTCATTCTGGTTTGCAGTGCTCTATAGCGTCGTTCTGAGGGTAGGAGTTGGAAACAATTTATGTCCAAGATACAAGGGGTCTATAAATATTTTCACAGCCCTCTTTTTGACTCGTGCAATATGCAGGTCCTCAAGGGAAGGCAGGTTGGTAGCCATTGTTTTTTCTGCAGTTCTAATTATCCTCTGAAGTCTGGGTCTAGTCTTGTTGGGTTGCAGAACCAAACCAGACAGTTATGGAGGTGCAGATAAGACCCATGGCCTTTTTAAAACTTAGGATTTCCATGAATTTCCCAAGACAAGAATGATAAGGCAAGTTCTTGAGATTGAATATCTTGAGATTGAATATCTTGAGATTTTCAATTGCTTTTGTTCCTTGTTCCTTTTCTCAGAAGTATCTCCTACAGTATTTCAAAATGAGGGTGATTTATTGCAACGCAAACCCAGGGAACGGCCACATCCTGATGAAGGACATACCATAATAACCTTGTGTAAATGTTGTTAAGATTAATACCTCTTTTCTGGTCGTAAAAAAAAAAAATCCAAAACCACCACCCGCCCAGGTTATCGTCCTCTGTTTTGATACGGCATACTTTGCTGTACTCATTATCGTGTTATCTGTTTATCAACAAGAAAAAAAATGAAACTGAAAAAGTATGAACGAAGGCAGGTTCTGAACTCACCCGATCAACTTTGTCTCTTGTTATCGACGGCTCAAATGGATTCATCTCAAAAAATCTCGCAATTAAGCTGCAATTAAGAGGAAGAGCAACATCAAAATAAATTTAAGTTCTTTATTTGAATGCCTGGACTATTTAAATTGGAAAATCTTTGGTTTGCACTTCAGGGTTTCAATATATCAAATTTCTCTGCTGACTGAACAGAACACAACTCTTTGTAGCTAAACATAGCAACATTGCAATCCTCAATTTATGACCACAATTGGGCCCAGAATGGCCTGGCTTGCGTTGCCTCTGCCAAAGAAAATGAAACAGAAAGAACAGGGCAAGAGCAACCACGTGACTAACATCTGCCCCTTTGTTTCGGCTGGAAAGGATAGCGACTCACGAGGCCACCAACATCGACAAATTGTAGCTTATGCGTCGAGAATCAAACAAATGAGTACCGGGACAAAGCTTTCTCATCAAAATTCATCGAGTACCAAATTCGATGCGTTTCAAAGCAGCTGAGTACAAAAGTACCACTGTATTGTAATATCTTTAAAAAGTTGCCACAGAGCAACTTCAAACTGTAGCAAGATATGAGGTAGGGAAGAGATGATGTCTTAACGCTGTTCCCCCACCCCGCCAATTCTTTTTTCCCCTGTTCTCATGACACTTTGGGTCTACTGCAAGCCGAACTAGAATTCCCAGAGTTAATCCATAGTTGGACTGTAAATCAATCTTCCTTCCTTCCTTCCTTCCTTCCTTCCTTCCTTCCTTCCTTCCTTCCTTCCTTCTTTCCTTCTTTCCTTCTTTCTTTCTTTCCTCTCTCTCTCTCTCTCTCTCTCTCTCTCTCTCTCTCTCTCTCTCTCTCTCTCTCTCTCTCTCTCTCTCTCTCTCTCTCTCTCTCTCTTTCTTTCTTTCTTTCTTTCTTTCTTTCTTTCTTTCTGTCAACTTGCAAAGCTTTCAAGTTGCCATGAGCAGGAGGGAGGGAGAACTGACAGAACTGATTGATTTCCCTAACTGAAGCTACATTCCATACATGCTTTCTTTCCCACAATCAGAAGAAGGGTGTTGGATTTCACAGCCAGCCAAACTGGTTAATTGGAGAATGTGATTTATGACATGGCCAGGGAGGAGGGGAGAGACAGGGTCATAGGGGAACATAAATCTACGTGGGATTAGTTCTAATTGCATCCAAATATTGCCGAAATGGTGCTCCTAATAAATGACTGTATTTCTTTTGAAGTTTGGCTCATGGCTGATGAATTAATTAGGGTTTCCTTTCCTTTCCTTTCCTTTCCTTTCCTTTCCTTTCCTTTCCTTTCCTTTCCTTTCCTTTCCTTCTTTCCTTTCCTTTCCTTTCCTTTCCTTTCCTTTCCTTTCCTTTCCTTTCCTTTCCTCTTTTTCTTCTCTCTCTCTTACACACACACATACAATTCAACATTGTATAAAAGGAGCCTGTGTAGCGTAGAGGGCTAATGCCTCCTACTAAAGGCAGCAATTAACACCAGCTGCCTGTAATTTCTCTGAGTTCAATCCCAGGCAGGCTCAAGGTCGACTCAGCCTTCCATCCTTTCTAAGGTGGGTAAATTGAGGACCCAGTTTGTTGGGGGCAATAAGCTGACTTTGTATAAATATAAATATACAAAAGTATGAAGGCTATTGCTTAACGCATTGTAAGCCGCCCTGAGTCTCCGGAGAAGGGCGGCATATAAATCAAATTTTAAAAAAAAAACATCCTTAAGGTTCAGCCTATGAAGGAACCCACCACCAACCAAGTAATGATCTGACTTACTGGTAGATGGGACTAGGCAGGGGATACACGAGGAAAGGTCTGTGCATAACTGAGTAAAGGTATCTGACCATGTCATACAAGAGGTACCTGTGAGGGCTGCAAAAGAAAAAGAAAAAAAAGAAAGAATTTATAATAGACATGAGACTATTATGCAGTACATGCAGTATAAAAATGAGTTAAGAACATATGAACGTACGAGTAATCCTCGAGTTACAACGGTTCACTTAGTGACCATTCAAAGTTACAACGGCACTGAAAATAGGACTTGGGACCGTTTTTTTCATTTACAATTGTTCCAGTTATCAGTCACACGATCCAAATTCAGAGGCTTGGCACTTGACTTATATTTATGACGGTTGCCTCGTCAGATGATCACCATTGGCGACTTCCTGACAAGCAAAGTCAGAGGGTGGGGTGGGGGAGGAGCCAGATTCACTTAACAACCGTGCGACTAACTTAACGGCTGCAGGGATTCACTTAGCGACGGTGGCACGAAAGGTTGTAAAATGGAGCCAAGTTCACTTAACTTCTGTTTTCAGTTTCAGCTCAGTTTTCACTGAGCAACTTAAATTTTGGGGCTCGATGGGAGTCATAAATTGAGGACTGTCTGTGTTTTGCCTCTAAACTGGGATGTTATGATTGATGAATACAAAGACAGCCACTTTTCTTTGCCTCCAAGCTACAAAAGTACCAATCTTGTGTCTGTGGAGGTTGTGACCTCATCCAGGTCAAAGGTGCTTTTTTCAAGTAGCACCTCCTCCTCCTCCTTTTCCCTCTTCCTCCTCCCTCCTCTTCCTCCTCCTTCCCCTTCCCCTCCTCTTCTTCTCCGCCTCCTCCTCTTCCTTCTCCCTCCTCTTCCTTCTTCCTCCTCCTCCTCCCTCCTCTTTCTCCTTCTCCTTCCCCTTCCCCTCCTCTTCTCCTCCTCCTCCTCTTCCTTCTCCCTCCTCCTCCTCCCTCCTCTTCCTCCTCTTCCCTTTCCCCTCCTCTTCTTCTCCTCCTCCTCCTCTTCCTTCTCCCTCCTCCTCCTCCCTCCTCTTTCTCCTCCTTCCCCTTCCCCTCCTCTTCTCCTCCTCCTCCCCCTCCTCCTCCCTCCTCTTTCTCCTCCTTCCCCTTCCCCTCCTCTTCTCCTCCTCCTCCTCTTCCTTCTCCCTCCTCCCTTCTCTTCCTCCTCTTCCCTTTCCCCTCCTCTTCTTCTCCTCCTCCTCCTCTTCCTTCTCCCTCCTCCTCCTCCCTCCTCTCTCTCCTCCTTCCCCTTCCCCTCCTCTTCTCCTCCTCCTCCCCCTCCTCCTCCCTCCTCTTTCTCCTCCTTCCCCTTCCCCTCCTCTTCTCCTCCTCCTCCTCTTCCTTCTCCCTCCTCCTCCTCCCTCCTCTTCCTCCTCTTCCCTTTCCCCTCCTCTTCTTCTCCTCCTCCTCCTCTTCCTTCTCCCTCCTCCTCCTCCCTCCTCTTTCTCCTCCTTCCCCTTCCCCTCCTCTTCTCCTCCTCCTCCCCCTCCTCCTCCCTCCTCTTTCTCCTCCTTCCCCTTCCCCTCCTCTTCTTCTCTGTCTCCTCCTCTGGAAAATTGTCCAGCTGACTTTTGAAAAAGCACCTTTGAGACTATTAATGGGTAGAAGATAAAATAGAATAGAATTCTTTATTGGCCAAGTGTGATTGGACCCACAAGGAATTTGTCTTTGGTGCATATGCTCTCAGTGTACATACAAAGACAAGATACATTCATCAAGAATCCTAAGGTACAACACTTAATGATAGTCATAGGGTACAAATAAGCAATCCAATCGTACTAGGAAATCTTCTGCTAATCTGCTGTTTATCATTTTCACCATTAACCTATGAAAAATTATACAAATCTTTCCACAGCTGTTCGATCGGACCTTGATACATCAATGTGCTAACGACGAGACGAACGTATATAACGACCAAATAATGGAGGCTGCAACTGCTGTCGATCCAACCCTACCTGTGCTCAGCACAACCACCCATACGGATGACATATGAGCCTGGTGGCGCAGTGGACTAAGTGCTGTTAAAGTAGCACTTAGCTGCCAGCTGCCTGCAATTACTGCAAGTTCGAATCTCACCAGGCTCAAGATTGACTCAACCTTCCATCCTTTCGAGGTAGGTAAAATGAGGACCCAGATTGTCGGGGTAATAAGATGACTTTGTATAAAGAAGAACACCTCTTGGGAGGGCCCGAAAGCCCTACTAAGCAGGTATATACAAAAGTATAAAGGCTATTGCTTAACGCATTGTAAGCCGCCCTGAGTCTCCGGAGAAGGGCGGCATATAAATCGAACTAATAAATAAATAATAAATAAATAAAAAGTTGAACTAAAATATATATCTGGGCAAATCAGAGATTGCACTGTTCTATTTATAGTACCTATTTCTCTTGGGGGGGGGGACGGGTGCCTTAAAATCAGTCTTGACTCCTAGTGACTGCCCTGCAATCTTTTTGGCAAGGTTCCAGAAGTGGCTTGCTATTGCCTGCTTCCTAGGGCCGAGAGAGAGTGGCTGGCACAAAGACACCCAGCAGGCTGTTCGCTTAAGGCGAGGGGTTGAATTCTGTGTCTCCCAGTTTCTAGCCTAGTACCTTGAGATTTGGCTGGCAACAAAGCCTCTCCATTTAGGGCAGGGGACGGCAACCTTAAACACTCAGAGAGCCATTTGGACCTGTTTCCCACAGAAAAGAAAACACCGGGAGCCACAAAACTCTTCCCAAGCCTGACTATTACCTGAGCGGCTTTGGAAAGCTCAGGGTCCCTCCAGTTGAGATAAAGAACGGGGGAGAGCCAAGGCAACAGCCGAAGCTGATCTTGTAAGTCTTGAATCCAGCAAGTCAAAAATTAACCCTTTTATTTCTATTTTATTTAAAATAACTTTTTGAGGCCACGGCAAGGATGAAATGCCCGAGAGTGGAATGTGGAAGAACTGGGCCTGCATTTTAAAGCTTTTTTCCCAGTATGAAAGCTATGTAATCTTTTAAGTCAACAGCCAATTTATCGGACCTCTGAATCTTTGCAAATCAAAATGTCAAACTGTGTAAAAGGTCAACCAATCAAAAAGGATCGCTACCCCGCCAGCAGATCGGGATGAGATGCTAACTGTGCCTATTTCCAACCAAGGTGGATTTGATTTAAATGCGGTGGAATTGTTTTCACAATTTTTCAATGGACGAGGTAATTAATGTCTCTGGACCAAAAGAACGTTCTAGCCCAGGGGTCAGCAACCCGCGGCTCTGGAGCCGCATGTGGCTCTTTCAGCCTTCTGCTGTGGCTCCTTGTCACCAGTCAGTTCCACAATTGATAGGACTTTTGGTTAAGACAGCTAGAGGAAAAAGGACGCCAAGCTAGGAGGAGACTCTATGGAGGGGAACCGGACTTCCAGTCAGTAGAGGAAAAAGGACGCCAAGCTAGGAGGAGACTCTATGGTGGGGGAACCGGACTTCCGGTCAGCTCCAGAATTGAGCGGGGAACTTCCGGTTAGGACCTTTGTGGCTCTTTGAGTGTTTAAGGTTGCCGACCTCTGTTCTAACCATTCTTAAATAAATAAAAATAGGTTGGACAAATAAAGAGAGAAAAGCAAAGTTACCCAAAAAGCCAAAACAAAACTGGAGGCAGATATATACAAGGTAGACATTTCTTGATCTACAATAGTAGGTTGGAAAAAAATCTTGAAACTGTGGCAGGTCAGAAATTGATTATAATATTGTAGGAGACTCGGGCTAGCGTGGTAGTAAAAAATCAGGAGTATGAAAGCATCTTTCCTAACAATGAACTATTATCTGATGCAATCAAACTTTCCAAATCACAATTAGTACCAGTTCCAAGGTATTCTTCATTAAAGGTGCTAGTCGTTCCCGACTCTAGGGGGCGGTGCTCATCTCCGTTTCAAAGCCGAAGAGCCAGCACTGTCCGTAGACGTCTCCGTGGTCATGTGGCCGGCATGACTTAACACCAAAGGCGCACGGAACACTGTTCCCTTCCCATCAAAGGTGGCCCCTATTTTTCTACTTGCATTTTTTACGTGCTTTTGAACTGCTCGGTTGGCAGACGCTGGGACAAGGAAGGGGAGCTCACCCCGTTACGCGGCACTAAGGATTCGAACCGCTGAACTGCTGACCTTTCGATCGACAAGCTCAGCGCCTTAGCCACTGAGCCACCCCGACCCTCTTTTCTTCATTACCTTTGAACTAATACTAAATTCATTAAGGAATTCAGTCTTCGTGTAGATTACCTCTGTGACCCCTCCCAAGGACACCAAAGGACACAGATGACCTTGAGGGCACCGATAAACCTCCCAAGTGGCCTCAACGACTCTCAGAAAGAGTGCTAACAGACCAGAGGACTGCAAGAAATATACATCCTTCCATCCTCCACCATTCGGTCAGAACTGAAGAAGCTTCTTGGGTGAGAAGCGAAACGACTTCAAGGAAAAACAAAGGAAGTCCAGTGGCTTCTTGAGAAAGCATCTTTGAGTCATTCTAAAGAAGGCTAGAGAGGAGGCGGGAGCAAACTCAGCAGTCAGCTTTGCTGATTGGCCACGCCACCATATGTGATCAACCACTCTCTCACATGTGTATCATGGGTACAGCATCCCAACTGGAATGTATTTACCTCAGATGAAACATGATTGATTGGGACAATGCCTACACTGAACGTCCTTTCCCAAATGAAAAGAGGAAATTTGCTAACGTATCAATAAATCCAGACAAACCCACAGATCTGTCCAGAATAGGAAATCAATCTATCTATCTATCTATCTATCTATCTATCTATCTATCTATCTATCTATCTATCTATCTATCTATCTATCTATCTATCTATCTATCTATCATCTATTTGTCGCATTTTTATGCTGCCCACTCCCCAGGGACTCTGGGAGGCTAACAACAAAGAATAAAATAATGCAAACAATATCCCACACAAAAGTTTTAAAAGAAAACACTAAAACCCATACACTCCAATTCATGGCCGGTTCTCGCAAGATCACTGTCGCGAGATCAACGGCCCCAGGCCTGCCGGAAGAGCCAGGGCTTCACCGCTTTCTGGAAGGCCAATAGGGTGGGGGTGGTCCGGACCTCAGGGGATAATTGGTTCCAGAGAGCCGGGGCAGCCACAGAGAAGGCCCTCCCCCACGGGCCCACCAGCTGACATTGTTTAGCTGACAGGACCCGGAGGACACCGACTCTGTGGGATCTTACCGGTCGTTGGGAGCTATGCGGTAGAAGGCGGTCTTGAAGATACCCTGGCCCTGAGCCATGTAGGGCTTTAAAGGTAATAACCAACACCTTGAATTGCGCCTGGAGACCGATAGGGAGCCAGTGCAGCTCACGGAGAAATTGGTGTAATGTGGGTGTATTAGATGCACCCACAATAGCTCGCGCGGCTGCATTCTAGACCAACTGTAGTCTCCGAACACTTTTCAAGGGTAGCCTCATGTAGAGCGCATTGCAATAATCCAACCGTGAGGTGACAAGGGCATGAGTGACCGTGAGGAGAGCCTCCCGATCCAAGTAGGATCGCAATTGGTGCACCAGACGAACCTGTGCAAAGGTCCCCCTAGCTACGGCCGTCAGATGTTGTTCCAATCTCAGCTGTCAGTCTAGGAGGACACCCGAATTGCGAGCCCGTTCTGAGGGGGGGTACCTTCTCCCCCACCGCCCCCAGAACCAAGGATCCAATTTCTTGCACCATGTTCTTGAGAAAACTCACTCTATAGCAAACGGCTGGACTTTCCAAGTCCAACCCCAAAGAGATAGTAACGGTCAGGGGTGGGCTTTAAAAGTTTTAGCAAGGGGTTCTCTGCCTGGTTGTTGGGTGGGCGTGGCCATGTTGGCCTCCTGCACTACGGTGGGGGGGACGGGACATTTTTGTCTTCTGAACTTCCGGTAGGCCTGTTTTTCGCCCGTCCCGAGCCTCTGCGCGCATCCTGCATTTACCTGCATCCAAAACGGGCCATGTGGGGACTCCTGGGAGGGGTGAAGCGGTAGGGCGGGGCCACCCAGGAGCGGGATTTGAGGGGTTCTCCAAACTGCACAGAATCTTAGCGAGAGGTTCTCCTGAACCGCTGCAAACCCCCAGCAGCCCCACCCCTGGTAATAGTGGGCATAGGGCACAAATTCTCTGTGTGATGTTTTGATGGGTATTTTTTTTTTAAAAAAAAAGCAGCACAAATACATTAAAGACAGAAAATGTATTAGAGTTATTTAGATGAGAGAATTTAAAAATAGGATACATACCCAACCAATGCATATGTTTTTCCTTTAGAATCAGGGTCCTTGATAGCATTAATTATTGCCCGGGCTACATCAACCACCTATCCAATAATATGCAACAGGAAAAAAAAAACATTGATATGGTTAATTACAATTTATTGAGGTTAAGCAAACTATGCATGTAGTCCTTGACTTACAGCCACAATTTTTTTTAAAAAATTTAATTTATATGCTACCCTTCTCTGGAGACTCAGGGCGGCTTACAATGCGTTAAGCAATAGCCTTCATTCTTTTGTATATACCTGCTTAGTAGGGCTTTCGCCCCCCTCCAAGTGGTGTTCTTTTTTTATACAAAGTCAGCTTATTGCCCCCACAATCCGGGTCCTCATTTTATCTTCCTTAAAAGGACGGAAGTCTGAGTCAATTTTGAGCCTGGTGAGATTTGAACTTGTAGTAATTGCAGGCAGCTGGTGTCACTTTAACATCACTTTAAGCTGCTGCGCCACCAAGGCTCTTTCTGCCGTTAAGTGAGTTGCACCCCATTGGTGACCTTTTTCGCCATAGTTGTGAAGTGAATGACTGCAGCTGTTAAGGGAATCACGCGTCCATTAAGCCAGGGGTCTACAACTTTAAGCACTGAAAGAGCCATTTGGACCCGTTTCCCACAGAAAAGAAAACACCGGGAGCCACAAAACCCTTCCCGTGCCTGACTATTTCTCGAGCGGCCACTAAACTAGCATATGTAATTGAATTAAGTTCTGTTTTCCTCTGAAATGTCGGCGGGTGTCACACATTGATGGTTGTGACACATATTTTGAGTGACAGGAGTCACAGCAGAGGGATGAAAGAGCCACATGCGGCTCCAGAGCCTCAAGTTGCTGACCCCTGCAATAAGCAATTGTGGCTTCCCCTCTTGAATTTGCTTGTCGGAAGCCTAGCTGGTCGCAAAAAGGGCATCATGTAACCTTGGGACACTGCGACCGTCATAAATACATGCCAGTTGCCAGGCGTCCAAATTTTGATCACGTGACCGCGGGGATGCTGCCGATGCTTGTATGTGTCAAAAACGGTCGTCGGTCCCGTCTGTTTCAGTGCCGTTGTAACTTTGGTCACTAAACAAACGGCTGTAATTCGAGGACTACCCAGACGAGAAATCTATTTAATCGTTACTTACATAAACAGGCTGCTTCACGGTTTTCTTGCCAAAGCCAATCATAGGCACTCCGCCAAAATGTCGCATCTCTATATGAAGACAGGAAAGTCTGTGATTTAAGATGCGGCAACAAAGCAAATTCTTCAAAATCCAAACCCAGCTGCTGTGGCCTAGAGGTGGAGCTCTTGCCTCACAATCAGGAGGTTGTGAGTTCGATCCTAGGTAGAAGCAGATGTAGGATCTCCTGCTTGGCCAGGGGGTTGGAGTAGATAACCTCCAAGGTCCCTTCCAACTCTGTTAATCTGAATCTAGAGATACCGTGAGGCTGAATTGGGCTAAAATGATTCCCTGAACTAACTCCCCCCCAAAAAACCCTTTATCCAGTCTATATATAGCCTGGTTTGGCTATAATTCATACGAAATCGTGTCTTTTGAAATCGTAAGTTAAAACATGATCAAGCAATGTAGTAGTTTAATGTTTCCTTTCTAATACTAGGATTTTGAGCGCTCCTAAATTTATGCCCAGGAGGAAGAGCAAAACCATGCAGCTCCACTTAAGTTGACTCTTATCAATCTCAGTAAGTGTCAGCCTCTACAGGAAGTCCTTGACTTATGACCAAAATTGAGGCCTGAATTTCAGTTGCTAAGCGAGACATTTTTAAAGTGGGTTTGGCCCCATTTTATGTCTTTTCTACCAATAGTTGTTAAACGAATCACTGCAGTTGTTACTTTAGTAACACGGTCGTTAAATGAATCTGGCTTCCCCATTGACTTTGCTTGCCAGAAGGTCACAAAAGGAGATCCAGTGACACGGGGACACTGCACCCCAAGGGGTGTTAGGGGGTGTCTTACCCCCCACAGTATTTTATTCCAGAGAGTAAGTCATCTGTGTACCAAGTTTGGTTGAAATTGCTCAAGGCGTTCCAGAGTTATGCTGGAACATACACACACATACAGCCATTTTTATATATATAAATAAATAAACTTACCTGCATAAGAGTTTAAAAACCTATCTTCTCTCCCATATATATCAGAAGGCTTCATAATGATGGCATCTGGAAATTCCTCCCTGACAACTTTTTCTCCTTCTGCCTATGATCAAAGCCATTGAAAGATTGTCACACTTCTCATACAGATGCAAGAGAGATGCAATTTCAACAGCCAAATCTTACCAAGAGCTCGTCCCAATTGTACATTTGATTATTTCAATATCCTGGCCAAGATACGAAGCTGAACGTAGGTCAGCAATGAGGACAATCTTTAAGGGAAAACTGGCACCTGGTTTAGCCAAAGTCTGGCAGCCATCAAAAATTAAAATGATTAAAATGAAAATGATAGTAGATGGATTTTTCCCCTAAATATGGACTTGTCTGTAAAGATGTGCAAACATATATGACTAAAGCAAGTTTCGTAAATTGTAAGTGGAGAATTCTGTTAATTACAGTAGTGGTCAAAATTGTGGAAACCTTTTGGGAAAAGTTTCTAAAGTATTTTCTAAAACTAGCTACTAACACCACTTTTTCTGGGAGTAGTACCATAAAATTATATATCAATGGAAAGACAATTTAATCAGGAATGTAATGCAGTAACCTTTATGAAGGGTTTACCATTAGAATAGCAGTCACAGTATAAAGAAGAAAAGTGAAAAATGTAGAAAAAACGAGATATACAAAAATGATCCCCATGTTAATACTTCGTTGGGTAACCTTTAGCACGAATGACAGCCTTACAGCTTCTTCCCATGGAGGGAACCAAGTCTTTTAGTTCTGCAGCTGTTCTAATGTGAAACCAAGATTGAATGATGGCTTCTATGAACCTGGTTTTATTGCTGGGTCGCTTCTGACTAACAAGTTTCTTTAGTCGGCTCCATAGATTTTCAATTGGGTTCAAGTCTGGGCTATTCCCAGGCCGTGGAATAGGATTATCTTGAAACTCAAAAAAAAAAAAAAAAGTGGTGTTATTAGCCATCAAACCTCAAAAAATACACTTTTCCCAAAAGGTTTCCACAATTTTGGCCACTACTGTAATCCATAAAGACTTAATGATGAGCAGCAGCTGTCAAAGAGGATTGGATAAACTCATGGAGGACATGATAATTACGAAGCAGCAAGACGTAAAAATAAAAAAAAAAAAAATAGCAACTTCGCTGAACAACTTACTTTAGTCCTAAGGTATTTTGAAGGACTTTTACTATCTGAGTTTAAGTGAGAAAAGTGAATCAATTTTTCTACTCCGGCCTCTTTTGAGAGGCGAGCAATCTCTCTCGGAATGGAAACGAACACGTCTTCATACTTGAAGTTTCTAAAACAGGACCGAAACCAAAAATTAGTATCACTCGTATTCGTGGAAAAAGTTATTTTTTTTTTCACATCATAATCAGGATACTGTTGCACACTGAATTTAGAGAACATTTATTTATGCGTAGTCCTCCACTTGCCACAGTTCATTTAGTGAATGAAGTTACAGCAATGCTGGAAAAAGTGACTTACGGCCAGCGGTGGGATTCAGCCGGTTCTGTCCGAACCTGTAGTGGCGACTGCAGGAGGCTCCGCCCACCCGCCCGACATAATGCGCGAGCAAACAGAATGCATAAAAGGCCTTGCATATATACAGAGGAGGCGCGTGCTCTCACATTTGCGAACCGGTCGGGAAGGTAAGTGAATCCCACCTCTGCTTACGGCTGTTTTTCACTCTTACGACCGTTGCAGCATTCCCATGGTCACGTGATCAAAAGTCAGCCGCTTGGCAACTGGGGCATATTTATGACGGTTGTGGTGTCCCAGGGTTGCGTGATCACTTGTTTGTGATCTTCTGACAAGCAAAGTCAATGGGGAAGCCAGCTTCGCTTAACAACTGTGCTACTAACTTAGGTTGTAAAATGGAGCAAAATCAATTTAACAGCTGTCTCCTTTAGCAGCAGAAATTTGAGGCTCAATTGTGGTCGTAGGTCGAGGACTATCTGCATTAGAATTGTTTCTCTCTATTTTGTTCCACTTGTGGCAGTGGGCATAAGCTCCTGCCTGTTTTCCCCACAACAACCCTGTGGGGATGAACTGAGGGAGGATACCACTCTGGTACCTCTCTGGTACCATGACGGTCAATCCTCAATTTATTTCAGCAGGGGGAAAATTTACCTTGTTTCCCAATCTCGTCCAACGAGGTTGATTACCACATGGCTGTTTTCGAGAGCTCTTCGGGTAGAATCTCTGTCGCGCGAGTCCCATTCCTGGTAACCACAAAAAACACAAACTAAGTGAAAGCTTTCACAAATTATGCCCAGTAGTTCGTGGCCCATGTAACAGCAATAGCACCTAGACTTATATACCGCTTCATAGTGCTTTTCAGCTCTAAGCTGTTTACAGAGTCAGCATGTTGCCCCTCAACAATCTGGGTCCTCGTTTTACCCACCTCGGAAGGATGGAAGGCTGAGTCAAGCTTGAGTTGGTGAGAATCAAACTGTTGGCAGTTGGCAGAATTAACCTGCAATACTGCACTCTAACCACTGCGCCACCATAACCCTTAACACATTTGTCTAACGAGATCATACAAGTAGTCCTCAACTTGAAATACTTTATTTACTAACCATTCAAAGTTACATTATTGAAGTGGCTTATGACCGTTTTTCACACTTATGACCGTTGCAGCATCCCCGTGGTCATGTGATCAAAATGTGGATGCTTAGCAACTGCCAGACTTACTTAGCAACCTGGTTGCTAACTTAAGAACTGCAGCGATTCATTTAGCAACTGTGGTGAGAAAGGTCGTAAAATGGGGGCAAAGCTCACTTTAACAAATATCTCGCTTGGCAACGGAAATTTTCAGCTCAATTGCGGTCGCAGGTCGAGGACTACCTGTATGACGCTCTTCCCAGCACGAACCAAGTTGTGAGATAAAAGAATCACAGGAAAGGCGAAGTCCGAGTTAAAATATTTCCACTTGGTTTTGTTTTGTTTTTTTGCCTTTGTAAGGATTTGAGGCGAACTCACACCATACCAGAAAAATAATCTGTCCCAAGTCACCCATCGGCCGAAGGTACAGGAGATCGTACTCATCACAGCGATACGGGATGACGACTTGAGAACCGATACGGCCTAGAATAAGAAATAAGTTTATCTGGAATGATTGATTGATTCTTTTATACCGCCCTTCTCCCGAGGGACTCAGGGCGGTGTACAGCCAATAATAAAAAACCAACATAGACACAAAAGTTAAAACAATTTAAAACAGACTCAATGGTTTGACCGAATTATTAAAACCCCAAGACTAAAATACCAATTAAAATTCCTCATTCCATCAGACCAGCTTGTTGGAATAGTAGGGTCTTAAGGACACAGAGAAAGGCACGAAGGTCGGGGATCCTACGTATTTCCGGGAGCAATTCATTCCATAGGGCGGGGGCCCCCACAGAGAAGGCTCTCCCCCTGGGGGTCGCCAGTCGACATAATCTGACCGACGGCACCCTAAGGAGGCCCACTCTGTGAGAGCGTACCGGCCGATGGGAGGCTATCGGTGGCAGCAGGCGGTCTTGTAAATATCCAGATCCTAAGCCAGGTCCTAATTACAGGATATTAAACATTAGCATTAAGCTATAAACACTTTTTACACATCAGATTGCAAAAGTGGCGTTCCAGGCGTTAAGACCTTCCATGTTTCCAGTAGCCCTGTGCCTCATGGTCTAGAGCAGCGGTTCCCAATTTTTTGGGTACCAGGGACTGGTTCCATGGACAGAGGTTTTTCTGTGGACCAGAAGGGGTGAGGTTTCATATGCTGCCTGCATCCCGCAGATGGGGCTTCACTTATTCACACAACCACATTTCTGGCATGCTGAGGCTCGATGTCAGTCCACGAGCCTCGGGTTGAAGATCCCTGATCAAGAGTGAGTTTGGTCTATAATGAAGGCAGTGGGCTAGAAAGTGGGAGACGGTGAGTTCTAGTCCCACGTTAGCCATGAAAGCCAGCTGGGTGACTTTGAACCAGTCATACGCTCTGGGGGAGGGAAGAAAAAAAAAGAAGTTTTTTCTTCTTTTCTGACTGCGTTTTTGTGTTCTGCGATGGATTTGTTCTCCTATTGGTTTGTCCAATGTATGTGGCTGGGCGGATTTTGCATTGTATTTCATAGACTCCTTGGTTTTCTAGCTGGATCTTATCTTTGGGGTTTCTTAAGATGTTGGCTATTTTTTAGTCAGGGCAGGTGGTTGTCTTGATGTGTTTGTGGAGAGTTTTGCTGATTTCATCTGTGGTGCCGTTGTCCTATTCTGCGTCTCAGTTCTTGGGGGAGGTGTCTCCCTTTGGATTAATTGGTAATTGTGTTTCTTTGGAATCCGTTAAGAGATTAATACGTTTGTGAGAGTGTGTAATTCAGTTTTCAGGTGGTCTTTGTCGGCTAGGCGTTTGGTTCTGGAGATGAGAATCTTGGCTTCGGAGTTGATTTGTCCAGGGTGGTGATGGGATTGAGCATTTAAGTAGCGTTGAGGATTGAGCATTTAAGTTTGTGTGTATGTGTTTTTTTCCCGGGAGATGGTGTGTCCTAAGGAGCCGTCGGGTTTTTTGTAGACTAGGATGTCCAGAAATGGTTGTTAGGTTCTATTTCCATAGTAAATTATATTTTGGGGTGTAGGTTGTTGAGATGTGTGAGGAAGTTGTCCAGTTTTTCCTTTCCGTGTGGCCAAATTACGAAAGTGTCATCTACGTATCTGAGCCAGAGTTTGGGTTTGTGTCCAAATTTATCTAAAACGTTGGTTTCAAAGTATTCCATGTATAGGTTTGCGATGACGGATGAGAGGGGTGATCCCATAGGTGCTCCTTCTATCTGTTTGTATCTTTGCCCATTGTGGATGAAGTATGTGTTGGTTAGGCAGTGGTTGGTCAGATCTAGGATGTGTTTAGGGGGGTTGTTTTTGTTTTGGATAGCTGTCAAGGCTTCTTTAATAGGCACTTCACTCAACAGTGAAGCGACCCAGGGCAGAAAACCCAGCTCCACCACACAATCCTTTCAGCGGTTCCCAAAAGGCTCCACATACATTTGCACTACTCAGGTGACCCTGAGGACACAGACACACCTCCAGGTGGCCTCAAGGACTCTCTAAAAAGGATGCAAATGACCAGCTGTCTGCAAGGAATATAAATCCTTCCATTCCCCCACCATCCAGTCAGAGTTAGAGAAGCTTCTTGGATAAGAAGCAAACTGTCTTCAAAGAAAAACAAGAAAGTCCAGTTGCCTCTTGAAAAAGCACCTTAGGGACAACTCCCATTCACCAAACTTGAGAAAAAGAAAGGGATATTTTCTGCCTTTAATCAAATGTTCTTAACATGTGGCATCTTGAAAAACATTGGCCAGTATTAACTTGCTTTGGGCATTCCTGCCCATCATAAGCAGCCTGAGAAAATAATTTGAAGATTTTTTTTTGCACTTATATTATTTTTTATTTTATTTAGAACAAAGTTAAAATACAAACTACAACTCAAAAAAAAAAAAAGGGAAAAAGAACACAAAACACAAAGCAGCCGGAACATTAAAAATGGTGTAACAAAAAGAAAATCACATACCCATACATAATCATTGAGCTATACTTGGGAAAATTATTTTTCCATTCAAAATTTGTTCAGAATCTGCAGTGTTATCGATAATCTATTTTATTGTAACAATGGTATGCAGGTATCAAAAGATATCTTTTTTGTTAAGATCCATGAAAAAAAAGCAAGCGAATTTAAAGAAATTTAAATGCAATGTGTAAATTAATACTTTTTCTAAAATTCTTCGCTAATTCATGACAGCCCTATTTGAAAATAGCTTCTCTTTTAAACGTCCTGAATACTAAATTATATTAACTTCATATTTTTGTTACTTATGCCTATATATGATCATTTTATGAAAAAATCATTCTGATTGCCCATTTTAAAGAAATTTTAAGATAAATTTGTAGCATTTACCTTCACAATTGAATGGTGTATTGATTATCGGGTATGTTAAGTCGGATGAGCAATACATAACATTCATTTAATAAATGAAGTCTATCCTTCTTGTATATTACCTAGCTGATTAACAAGATATCGGCCCATGAATCCTGTGGCCCCAAAGATTGTGGCAACAATACCACTGACCGAGGAACGTCCACTTCGTCCATGTGGCATCACCGTATAATGAATTGAGCGATCTTGTTGAAGCAGGGACAACACCCCTGGAGAAATGCCATAGCCTAAAACACAAGGACATTGAACATTATTTATTTATTTGTTTGTTTGTTTGTTAGATTTATATGCCGCCCTTCTCCGGAGACTCAGAGCGGCTTACAATGCATTAAGCAATAGCCTTCATACTTTTGTATATACCTGCTTAGTAGGGCTTTCGGGCCCCCCCAAGCGGTGTTCTTTTTTATACAAGGTCAGCTTATTGCCCCCACAATCCGGGTCCTCACTTTACCTACCTCGGAAGGATGGAAGGCTGAGTCCACCTTGAGCCTGGTGAGATTTGAACTTGCAATAATTGCAGGCAGCTGGCAACTGAGTGCTACTTTAACAGCACTTAGTCCATTGCGCCACCATGGTTCTTGTCATATAAATGCACACTCATCTCCAAGATTTCACCTAACTCATTGCTGTGGTTAAGTCCCTGACTTACAACCACCATTGGACCCCAAATTTCCACTAAGCAAAACGGTTGGGAAGTGAGCTTTGTTCCGTTTTGCAACCTTTCCTGCCACATGTGTTAAGCTGCAGTTGTTAAGTTAGCTAAACGGTTGTGAAGTGAATCTGGTTTCAACCATTGACTTCACTTGTCGGAGGGTCGCAAAAGGCGATCACATGACCCAGGGACATTGCAACCGTCACAAGAATGAGTCAGTTGCCAAGCAACTGAATTCTGATCCGGTGATGTTCTGCCCCAGCTACGGATCCCAAAGAATACAGCACACACAAACTCTGAACAAAACTTAAGTTTACTCAAATAATGCAGTTTTGGCAAATGCCGGCTGTTAATAAGCGTTCTTAACAGCCTGCCAGAATTCCACAGATAAGATAGTCAGAGTCTTACTGGAGTTGGCAGAAGGCCCAGAAGCAAGGTTGCAGAGAAATCCCAACGCGATGATTAGCAAACTAAAGTTGTTTCCTGCAGCTTGTTACAAGCTGCGTTCTTTCTTAAATAGGTTAAGGGCGTGGCCAATTAGCCCCAAGCCTTACTCTCAAGGAGACCTCCTCTTGAGGAGCCACTCCTGCCTTTTGGCAGCTCTGCGTGCCCGTGCATCAAGAAGAGGCTCCTCCGCCCTCTTCACTTAAGGAAGCTTCTGGAGATTCTGAAGGCCCTGGCTGAATCCCTGCCTCTGGCACCACATCTTCTTCAGCCTCCTTGGTGTTCGACTCAAGCACCGGCTGCAGGCGCAGCATCACACCAGCCTCCTAGTCATCGGGATCAGCAACAATCCACGCAGGCTACTGGCGGGCCACAAGGTGACCATGAGGATGATGCAACGGTGGTGCATGCAAAAGAACGGTCATAAGCCACTAACTTAGGTCGGTAAATAAACTGTTGTAAATCGAGGACTCCCTGAATATGTTTCCCTTTATACCCACTATAATGACAAATCTATTCTACGCAACCTCATCTCCTTGCGAACTTTAGCTTCCCTGGTATCAACTGAGAAAATTAGTTGAGCCCTCTTTTTGGTGATGCATCCCTCGGTCACCTTCTTTCTTTGGTCCTTCCTGATTTTCAGATCCTGAAGTAGCTTTTCCGCTACTTTTGCTGGCAAATAACAGAATAACAGAGTTGGAAGGGACCTTGGAGGTCATCTAGTCCAGGGGCCCCAAAACTTTTGGGCATCAGGAACCGGTTCCGTGGGTGCTGCCTGCATCCCACAGATGGGGCTTCACTTGTTTGCATGGACCTGTTTCTGGCATGTCATGGACCAGTGTCAGTTCACGGACCGGGGATTGGAGTCTCCTGGTTTAGAGAAAGTTTGGTCTATAATGAAGGCACCCAGGCTAGAAAGTGGGAGACAGTGAGTTCTAGTCCCACTTCAGCCATGAAAGATAGCTGGATAACTTTGAGCCAGTCATACACTCTGGGGGGAGGAGGAGGAAGGATTATAGCAATTGCAATAGCACTTAGATTTATATACCGCTTCACAGTGCGTTTACAGCCCTCTCTAAGCGGTTTAGAGTCAGCCTATTGACCCCAACAATCTGGCTCCTCCTTTTACCAACCTCAGAAGGATGGAAGGCTGAGTCAACCGCAGAAGTAGCCTGCAGTACTGTACTCTAATCACGGCGCCACCGTGGCTCTTAACTATTATCAGGTATTGCGTTATTTTTTTTTTTAATTTGATTTATATGCCGCCCTTCTCCGGAGACTCAGGGTGGCTTACAATGTGTTAAGCAATAGCCTTCATACTTTTGTATATTTTTTTATACAAAGTCAGCTTATTGCCCCCAACAAACTGGGTCCTCAATTGACCTACCTTAGAAAGGATGGAAGGCTGAGTCGACCTTGAGCCTGGCGAGGATTGAACTCAGAGAAATTACAGGCAGCTGGTGTTAATTGCTGCCTTTAGTAGGAGGCATTAGCCCTCTACGCTACACAGGCTCCTATCCTATTTGTAACTGGGATACAAATAAATAAATAAATCAAAACATTTATATTTCCCCTAAACTGGGAAAAAATGCTCCAGTTTTCTAACCTACTTTTATTTTATGGGTTCGAACAGAGATCCTGCTCTTGAGGCAGAAGTCACTTAGTTTACAGAGAGAGCCCAACCCTCTGATCTCGTAGCCTTTGCCTGTCCTTAATCTTAAAGTGCCAATATAAGCCATACGAAACATTTTAATTGACATAAACCTTCCATGCTATGAATGGAAGAGATTAACACCACCTAATGGTGGATTTGTGTTGAGAAAACATGTTGCTTTTAAGAATTAGGAAGAAAGCATCTCACCACCTTACATGTTAGCCACAAATAATTTTTTTTTTTTAATCTAAATGTTTGTTAATCAAACGTTATAAAGTAACTAACAAAATCCATGATGCACAGAAAAAAAAGGATTTAGAAAATCCAAAGACATATATTAAAAAGTTATCGTATGTGAAATATTACCATATTGTAGCCTACTGAGATCAACTAAAGAAATCAATCCAAATTGAGTGGAATTGCCATTTCTGTGTCTGATGTTCCATTATTTTAATTCTTTTGCGCAACTTCCCCTCCCCCCCCAATGTAGCAACACATTTCAATTGTTAAATTACCTGGAGTTTTCCAAAGATTGACTTTTATTTCACGGGTAAGAACAGAATTGGAGATGGTCCACAGACCGTGTGTGTATATGTATGTTTGTGTTGCAATAGACTCTGATCTAGTCCAACCCTAGGCTCAGCCAGGAAATTGCATTGCATCCTTGCACCTATTCTGGGGGTCACAGGCAGTCCTCGACTTACAGCAGCTCGTTTAGTGACCGTTCAGAGTTAAAAACAAGCACTGAAAAACATGACTTACGACCGTTTTTCACACTTACGGCCGCCGCAGCATCCCCCACGATCAAAATTTCAGCTGTCTGGCCACTGTCTCCTATTTATGACCGTTCCGGGAGTTACGTGATTTTTCCCCTTTGGCAACAAGCAAAGTCCAAAAAAAGGGTGAAAGCCAGATTCGCTGAACAACCGAGCGACTTAACATCTCAACTGCAGCGATTCCCTTAGCAACCGTTGGTGTGTATGTGTGTGTGAAGGTGGCAAAACAGGGGCACAACTCGCTTAGCCAATGTTTCGCTTAACAACCGAAATTTGGAGGGAGGGGGAGATGTCCGGTCGTAAGTCGAGGACTAACTGGCCTGTGAGTAATTTAGTCCTCGACTTACGACCAATCCTATTTTCCCAATATTTTTTTTTGGCATGGCAATGAAGGAGAATTGGCGGCTTCGAAGCGCCTTCCCTAACCCCAGAGAGCCGCTTTCTCGCCTAACCGGCTGAAGCGAGGCCACCTCAGGAAAGGACAGCGTCGGAAAAATAAAGCCACCCTTCGGGCGTCCTCCCGGTGACCTTCCCAGCCAGCGTCGCCGGGCCTGCGACGAAGCCCCGCCGCTCTCTTTCCCGGCCTGAGCCCCAGGAACGGCGGCCGGCCGCCCCTCAGCCGCCCTCCGGCCCCGACTTACGCTTCCCGGGGGAGGAAAGCGCCGCTCGAGGAAGGACGCGCACGAAAGCCGCCATTTTCCCCGGCCTTTTGCGCAGAGCCCCGCCCCCCGCGCTACGGCGGCCTCCGAAGACCAAACCGCGAGCGAGCGGCGACGTCCGCCTGCAGAGCGCGCTCTCGGGGCGAAAGGCGGTGGGCGGGGCCTGAAGGCGCGGGAATGATGGCGAAGCTAGATAGGCGACTCAGCAGTGATTTACGGTTGTTAGGTTGTTAAGCGCGTCGCCGCAGTTGTTAAGGGAGCCATGCGGTCGTAAAGCGAATCTGGTGTCTCTGGTTGATTTTATCACTTAAATAGACTTTCTGACAAATGCAAGAATACAAAAATAAATACAAATAATACAAAATACAAATAATGCAAAAATAAACACAAATACCAATAATGCAAATACAAGTAATACAAAAATAAATACAAATAATACAAAATACAAACAATACAAAAATAAATACAAATACAAATAATATAAAGAGTACAAAATACAAATACATACAAATAATGCAAAAAGAAATGCAAATAGAAATAATGCAAAAATAAATAGAAATACAAATAATGCAAATACAAATAATACAAAATACAAATAATACAAAAATAAATACAAATATAAATAATATAAATAATACAAATAATATAAATACAAATAATGCAAAAATAAACACAAATACCAATAATGCAAATACAAGAATACAAAAAGAAATACAAATAATACAAAATACAAATAATACAAAAATAAATACAAATACAAATAATATAAAGAATACAAAATACAAATACATACAGATAATGCAAAAATAAATGCAAATAGAAATAATGCAAAAATAAATAGAAATACAAATAATGCAAATACAAATAATACAAAAATAAATACAGATAGAAATAATATAAATAATACAAGTACAAATAATACAAATGCAAATAATGCAAAAATAAACACAAATACCAATAATACAAATACAAATAATGCAAAAATAAATACAAATAATACAATTAGAAATACAAATACAAATGATGATCACACTAGCCCAGAATAGTTCAACTGTCATAAATACATGTCAGTTGCCAAGCATAGGGAATTTTGATCATGTGACCATGGAAATGCTGCCAATAGTCATAAGGGTGAAAAATGATCACAAGTCACATTTTTTTTCAGTGCTATTGTAACTTCGAATGATCACTAAACAAAGGACTACCTGTATTTCTTAATACAGGTAGTTGAGGACTACCTGTATTAAGAAATTCCACAGGGAAGGGGAAGATATAATCGGTGAATTTGCCACTTGTGCAATATTATTTAGGATCACTATTATTTCATTTTCACATCTAATTTATGTCTTACTGTTTGATTTGTTGTTTTTTGGCACGTCAAAAACGCTGAATGTATGTATCATTTGTTTCTGCGCCATGTAAAAAGATTTGACCTCCCCCTAATAAATCTTTTTTGCTTTGCCTGAATTATTTTGTGATTCACATTTTTGTGTGGGCAAAAAAGCCCCTTTGGAAAGGTAAAATTGTTATGTCTCTCCCTGATTTACCAATTAGGCCTTTAGCTCCATGCAAACTTGGGGTGCCTGTGTTTGAAGATTGATAATACACATTGAATTGTTCTTAAATAAATTCCTATTAGAATCTTGTATACGAGAAAAGAGCAGTGATTCTTTTTTGACAGCTTAAAACAAAAAAAAATCCGTTTTGATGAGATAAATCGGAATAATGTAGCAGGAGCTGCTAGATGACCACTGGATAACTTTCTTTTTTTAAAAAAATTTGATTTATATGCCACCCTTCTCCAGGGACTCAGGGCGGCTTACAATGCGTTAAGCAATAGCCTTCATACTTTTGTATATTTATATTTATACAAAGTCAGCTTATTGCCCCCAACAAACTGGATCCTCAATTTACCCACCTTAAAAAGGATGGAAGGCTGAGTCGACCTTGAGCCTGCCTGGGATTGAACTCGCAAGTAATTGCAGCAGCTGGATCTTAAGTCCTGCCTTTGTAGGAGGCATTACTCCCCTACGCTACTCAGGCTCTTTCACTATATTCTAAAAGCAATTATATTCTAAAAGCAGGATGTGCATCCGGTTAGAGAAAGTACAAGCTCAGCTTAAAATCCTTTGATACTCTAAGGGGTTGTCACAAGATAGGAATGAAATATAGTTAAAAGGCTAGTAAGACCAAGGATAGCCACCTGGCGGGAAATCATTTATCACAGAATGATTGTTTGGCAAGGATAATGTAAAACTTTAGTAAGAAGGAAATGTCAATTAAATGTAACGGATGTATGTTAACCATATATGGAAAGTTGCTGTGATAGCAGAATCCTTTGTTTGAAACAGTATAAAATTTGTCATGTAATCATGGACTCTTCACTCAAAGCTAAGATGGGAATCGAGCTTCTGAGTCTTTGCGCAAATAAACTCTCTCTCTGGCTGGCCTAGGGATGTTGCTTGGTCACTTCATTCCATAACAGGAAGGTATTATTTTTATGTTTAAACAGCAGAGTTTTGACTGAATTCTGCCCAGAAGGTGAGAAAAATTCTAAAAATTGTTTTAACGGGGAATTGGAATTTCAAATGGAAGTGTCAGATGAGATTACACAAAAACTCCCAAAAAGTGAATAAAAGTCTCTAGAGATTCTCAGTCATCCAGGTCATGGTTGTCCCAGAGGTACTTTTTTCAAGAGGCAACTGTTTCTTTGTTTTTTCTTTGAAGACATTTCGCTTCTCATTCAAGAAGCTTCCTCAGCTCTGACAGGATAGTGGGGAATGGAAGGATTGATATTCCTTGCAGACAGCTGGTCATTGCATCCTTTTAGAGGGTCTTGGTCATTTGCATCCCTTAGAGTAGGGGTCAGCAACCTGCGGCTCTGGAGCCGCATGTGGCTCTTTCATCCCTGTGTTGTGTCTCCCTGTTGCTGATCGCTCCACAATTGATAGGGCTTTCGCTTAGGACAGGTAGAGAAAAAAGGATGCCAAGCTAGGAGGCGACTCTATGGTGGGGGAACTGGACTTCCAGTCAGCTCCAGAATTGAACAGGGGCTTCTGGTTAGGATCTTTGTGGCTCTTTGAGAGTTTAAGGTTGCCAACTCCTGCTGTTGTGGCTCCGTTGCCTGAGCCTGTGTCATCGTCAGGAGAGGACTCCAAAAGTGAGAGGGAGGGCAAGACCTCCCTCTCCAGGACCCTCCTCTCTGGCAATGCCCCTGGAGGACACCGAAGGGCAAGAGATAGGCCCAGAGCCAGGCACATCCCTGCAGCCACAGGTGGACAGCAACGAGGGAGATAAGTGCTGGCTGGATCCTCGCCAGCGACGCAGGGAGAAACGTGCCCAACAGAAGGCAAGGCGTGCTCGTGATTAGCTGACTCACTGGACCACACCCCACAGGCTATAAAAGAGAGTGAGTTCAGCCTGCACCTTTGTGACGGCCAAAAACAGATATTCTTGCATCCCAGCTTCAGATCTTCCTGCATCTCAGCTTCTTATTTCTGGACATTTTGTGGTGTGTATTTTCCTGTTACGTTAATAAAGGTTTTGGCACGCAGCTGCTGGGATTGCTGCCAAGCTTCTTATCAGACTACTTGGTTGCCTGCCAGCTCATTTAACCTCCGACTGTCCGAGTGGGTGTATTCCTGGGAGCGGGGACAGAACACCTGCTTTAGAGGGTCTTTTAGAGTACTTGAAGGTTTATCTGTGTCCTCAGGGTTATCTGAGTTGTTGTATCTGTTGTACCTGTACCTGGTTCTTGTACCCTGCAATTTTTCCTCTGGAAATCCATTCTTACACCCACACCTTTCAAGGGTGTTCGTCTCAAATTGTATAGCTAAAAGTCTGTACAGATTCTCTGTTGCACTTGTTGGGAGTCCCAACAAGTGCAACAGGAAACCTGAAGGGATTATACTGAAAGATATGAAGATTTTGCAGTGCTTAAGATGGAAGAATGATTGATGCAGATGATGGAACTTGGGAAGGCCAAACTGATTTCATTGATTAGAGAAATGACGATATCTATGTCTAACGCTATCTGGAAACTCCTTAAGGACTTTTTGTGGATAACAGAAAAGATGAATTTATGAATTATAGTTTTGATGATTGGAAGGGATATATTGTAGAAAGAAAAGTGACATGTTGTAAGTTTAGAGAAGGAGGCAAATTTATAATTGTCTATACAATTATACACAATTGTGTATACAATTATAAAATGTATAACTGTTGTGAAGAAGTCGCTTCTAAGAGTAGACAATTGAAATTAATAATATCTAGTCTACATTTAGTACTGAAATCATACAATAGCTTGCACAATCAGCAAAACCTTTGATCTATGAAAAAACACTGCTACAAAAGCATTATTCAAGGAAGCTGGAAAATATTTTTAATTAATCATTGAAATCCTCCAAGAATATAGGAGCACAAAGTCATTTAGGGATCAATAAAATTGTCATCCATACTGGGAGCTTCCTCTGTTTCCATAGATTTAATAATATGGTATCAGTAGTATCTGGAGACATCAGAATAGAAGAAAAAGAATTGGAGAAAGTCACAAAAAAACCAACAACTGAAAATAGAAGTAGAATAACTGTGGCAAAGGAAAGCAAAGGTGGTACCAATAAGAATAGGTATCTTGGATGCAATCCCAAAATATCTGGAACACAACTTGAACTCCATCGGCATTGACAAAATCCCCATTGGTCAATTGCAAAAGGCAGCTTTACTCGGAACAGCTTACATCCTGCGTCGAGACCTCTGATACCACGAAACATCCACCTCTGCCTATCTCAGGTCCTTGGGAAAGACTTTATAGGTGGATAAAAATGCCAAATCCAGTCTAAACACTTAGAAAATCTGAACACTGACAAAATTTCCATCTGCTAAATTAGAAAAAATTAGAAAAATTGGATCTGCATATATATTGTGTCGATACATAACAACTTCCTAGGTTCTGGGGAAGAACGTGATGTGAATGAGAGCCAACATCAGCTAAAGAGAAAAGAAAAGCTGTGATTTCAGGTTGTATATATAATAATAAATAATTAAATTTCAATTTTGCAGTGATATATATATATATATATATATATATATATATATATATATATATATATATATATATATATATATATATATATATATATATATATATATATATATATATATATATATATCTGTTTTCTGAGGTTTTTGCGGGTGTTTGTATGTAGGTCTTTGGTTATTCAGGTCTTCTCCTGCATAAAATTGGAAGTGTCTTGGCGACGTTTCGACGAAGTCTCATTCGTCATCTTCAGGCTGGTGTTCTCGGCTTTGTGCTTCACGAACACCAGCCTGAAGATGACGAATGAGACTTCGTCGAAACGTCGCCAAGACACTTCCAATTTTACGCGGGAGAAGACCCGAATAACCAAAGACCTACATATATATATATATATATATATATATATATATATATATATATATATATATATATATATATACGCACGCACACACGCACGCACACACACACACACACACACACACACTATTATCTATCTCTATATCACTCCATCTATCTCTCTGTCATCTATCTTTTGTCTATTATCTGTCTATCTAATTTCTCTTTCTATCTCTCCATCTATTTCTCTATCATTTATGTATTATCTGTCTATCTATTTCTATCTCTCATCTCTATCATTTATCTCTCTCTCTCTCTCTCTCTCTCTCTCTCTCTCTATCTATCTATCTATCTATCTATCTATCTATCTCTATATCTCTCTCCATCCATCCATCTACCTACCCACCCATCTATCATCTATCTATCCATCCATCCATCTATCATCTATTGATCCATCCATCCATCCATCCATCCATCAATCCACCTACCCATCCATCAGCCATCTCTCTCTCTAATCTATCATCTATCTATCTATCTATCTATCTATCTATCTATCTATCTATCTACTATCTCTCTATATCTCTCTACATCCATCCATCCATCTACCTATCATCTATCTATCCATCCATCCATCCATCCATCCATCGATCTATCCATCGATCCACCTATCCATCTCAGCCATCTTTCTCTCTAACCTATCATCCATCCATCGATCGATCTATCTATCTATCTATCTATCTATCTATCTATCTATCTATCTATCTATCTATCTATCTATCTATCTATCTCATCTCTATCATCTATATTATCTATTTATCATCTCTCTCTCTCTCTCTGTATATATATATATATATATATATATATATATATATATATATATATATATATATATCCATCCATCCATCCATCCATCCATCCATCCATCTACCTACCCACCTATCTATCATCTATCTATCCATGTATCATGCATCCATTGATCCATCCATCGATCAGCCTACCCATCCACCTATCATCCATCTCTCTCCCTCCCTCCCTCCCTCCCTCCCTCCTACCTACTCATCCATATCTCCCTCTCTCCCTCCCTTTCTCCCTCTCTCATCCAAAAGTTCTCCAAAAGGCTACTGCCCACTATCTGGAAAATAATTGATGAAGGAGCCATGTTCATCCTGGTTCAGCCACACTTCAGTTTACAGAAAGAAATATCCAGTATCCAGCATCATCTTTAAACAAAGAAGAAGCATCACTGACCCTAATTTAATCCCCATAAAACCCGACCATAAATGCACCAGGGACCGATCCTCAACATTTTTGTCATTACACCAGTTTCCTCCCAAGCTTTGACTAACTGCTGAGCCTCCTTCTGATGGTGTTGATGATTGCCATGGAAACAGCAGAGTGACCTGGGCATTGTGACTCCAAGGTCCATTCTGACAAGGAGAGGATGAGAGAGGAGGCCACAGTGTGGGGAGCCTTTGAGGAACATCCTGGAAGTTTGGCCTAAAAGCCTGCTTTTGGGGAACTCTTTGTGAGTCCTCACATTGATGTTCTAAAGGTAGGCCACGTTTCTCCGTTCTGTGGTCACCGCAGGCCAAGATGCGTAAGCTCCAGAGACCAAACTGTCTCTACCTTAAGGGATGGGCCAGTAAAGGAAGTCTAAATCTTGTAAACCTTTAGGATCCGATTGGGGTGGTTTTTTTTTTAATTGTCCTGTTATTTTGGGGGAGTCTTGGTTTTAATATGTCCTTGTTTTTGGTACGCAGGGAGGGAAGGCGAGTAGACCTTCCTTACCAGCCTCCTCAGCAGGAAGTGATGGAAATTGTAGCAGGTGAGAACATCTCTCAGACCATCAGTTGGTACCCTACTTCCAGATTCAGATGATTGTCTCCCCAAGTACATATTTCTCTCAAGCCGCCTTGTTTAATTAATCAATTACCCTGTTTCCCTGAAAATAAGACATCTGATAATAAGCCCAATTGGGCTTTTGAGTGCATGTGCTAAAATAAGCTCCTCCCCCCAAAAATAAGCCCTCCCCAAAAATATTTAAACACATGCACAGCTGGTCCCCGCCATTTCCTCTGGTTAAAGTTAGGGAGACAGAGCTGGAAATCAGATAAGATGGCAAGAGAAGCCCCATCTTGCTCCACACACCCTAAAATAATAAGGCCTCCCCGAAAATAAGGCCTAGTGCTTATTTCGGGGTTCAAAAAAATATAAGAAAGGGTCTTATTTTCGGGGAAACACAGTATTAATTCTTAGAGGGTCTATTGTTGCAGATGCAGCAAAACTGCACTATATGCGCATGTTAAAAGCAGCTAGGATTCGCTTATTTTGCTAATTCTTCATGCTCTTTCCTTTTTAAAATTCTGCTTGGTGATGATGCTATCCATTCATACAGAATAATAAGAGTGGGAAGGGATCTAGTTCAACGCCCTATACCAGGGGTGTCCAACTCAAGGCCCGGGGGCTAGATCTGGCTGTGGGGTGCTTAGATCTGGCCAGTGGGGCCACCCTGGAAACAGCAAAGGACTGGCCCACGTTGCGTCTGCCATCAAAAACTGAGTTCTTGAGGGCCGTGCAATGCCCTCGCGAGCTCCGTTTTCACTGGCAGAGGGTTTCAGGAGGCCATCGCAAGCCGAAAACAGAGTTTGGGAGCCCATTTTTGCTGGCGGAGTGTTCGGGCCACCACAAGTGCCCCCCCAAAGTGAGTGATGTCAAGCTGGCCACGCCCACCCCCACCAAGCCCATCCCACCCCCCCATTCCCGAGGTCAAACATAACCCATTCCTGATGGCTGTCCCATCTCTTCTTAAGACTCAGCGGTTAAGATCCTGGACATGTCGGCTGAAAAGCCAGCAGCCCAGGTTCGAGACCCGAACGCCACGTGACAGGGTGAGCTCCCCCCTTTGCCTCAGCTCCTGCCAACCTAGCAGTACAAAAACATGCAAATGTGAGTAGATAAATAGGTACCACTTCAGAGGGAAGATAACAGTGTTCCATGATATCATGTTGGCCACATGACCACAGAAATGTCTTCTGACAGCGCTGGCTCAATGGCCTTGAAAGAGAGATGAGTTGGCAACAACTAGGGGAGTCAAATCCACAGGAATTCCTTTACCTTTACCTCCGTGTCATACACCGGTTGTAGGCCTTGTTTTAATTGTGATGCTTCTGACACAAATAAACAAACACCTGAACCTGTGGGGCCTCCTTGGATAATTTCTGGAGAACATGCAAGAGAATGTGTCCCCCCAAAATGCTTTTTCAAGAGGCAACTGGACTTCCTTGTTTTTCTTTGAAGAGGTTTCGCTTCTCATCCAAGAAGGTTCTCCAGTTCTGAAGAAATCAGAAGTTAAAACTGAAGAAGCTTTTTGGATGGGAAGCAAAACCTCTTCAAAGAAAAACAAGGAAGTTCTTGAAAAAGCACCTTTGGGACAGCCAAGACAACCAAGACCTGGAGGACTGAGAATCCCAGGAGGCTTTACAGTTGTGACTCCGAACATTTCAAGACTTCGTAGTGGAGAAAACCCCAAAGGCGGCTTAGCTACCTCGCATTTCGTGGCAGCAGAGAAGGAAACATATAGCTTGCCCAAAAGTTGAATTTCTCTGCTAAAACTGTATCACCTTCTGTGCTCCTGCAGAAGCAGAAGACACCGGCAGCCCCACTCGTGGCCGTAAAAAACTGGTAAGTGCCAAAGCCTTTTTTTTTTGCTTTTTCCCCTTCAATATTTTTTTTTAGTTTCCCCTTCAACTGTCGTCGTCGTGTTTTTTTTTGAGTTTGAAAAAAACTATGCAGCGTGGGAAAAGAAAGTGCCTAGCTCAACACAGTCAAGGCAGTGGTGGGATTCAAAATTTTTTACTACCGGTTCTGTGGGCGTGGCTTGATGGGCGTGGTGTGGCTTGGTGGGCGTGGCATGGTAGGCATAGCAGAGGAAGGATACTGCAAAATCCCCACTCCCTCCTCACCCCACTAACTTCCGTTCTCCTGTGCAGGGCTACAAAAGAAGACCCAGCCGATCAGCCGGGACTTGGGAGGCAGAGAATAGATGGGGGCGGGGCAATGGTGGGATTCAAAATTGTTTACTACCGGTTCTGTGGGCGTGGCTTGGCATGGCATGGCTTGGTGGGCGTGGCTTGGTAGCCGTGACAGTGGAAGGATACTGCAATATCCCCATTTTCTCCCGATCAGCTGGGACTCGGGAGGTAGAGAATAGATGGGAGTGGGGCCAGTCAGAGGTGGTATTTACCGGTTCTCCAAACTACTCAAAATTTCTGCTACCGGTTCTCCAGAACTGGTCAGAACCTGCTGAATCCAATCTCTGGATCAAGGTGAAACAGCCAGCCTTCCCGTTAGCTGTCATTTCTTCTCCCCTCAGATGTCAGAGAACATTGACTGGTTACAGAGTCAGAGTGGATTGTGTAAAGTTGAGCGTTACACAGCCAGTGAGGAGAAGGAGGAGGAGAAGGAGCAACAGAACTGGACGGTAAGGAGACAGCCTGTGTTCTTCCAGCAGGCTTGGTGGCACAACAGATCGGGAGGTCCAGGAAGACATAAAATCTCGTTCTGCTGGCTACAAATAAATTCTTCAGTCAGTAGGGTCTAGAGCAGGGGTGTCAAACTCAATTTCATTGAGGGCCACATGAGGGTTGTGTTTGTTCTTGGGGGCCCAGGATGGGCATGGCCAGCTCGACATCACTTGTGTTGGAGGTGCCTGTGGTGGCCCAAGCTCTCTGCCAGCAAAAATGGGCTCCCGAGCTCCATTTTCAGCTACAACAGCCTCTTGCAACCCTCTGCCAGTGAAAATGGAGTTGGGAGTGCCATCCACGGCTCTTGCGAGCTCCGTTTTTGGCTGCAACAGCTTCCTGCAATCCTCTGCCAGCAAAAACGGAGCTAAGAAGGGCCGCACACAGCCCTTGCAAGCTCCATTTTTACTGGCAGAGGCACCGTGGGCCGGTCCTTCGCTGTTTCCAGGGTGGCCCCACAGGCCAGATCTAAGCACCCCGTGGGCCGGTTCCAGCCCCCGGGGCCTTGAGTTTGACACCCCTGGTCTAGAGTGAAAGAAATGATGTGCCTGGGGCTGGATTTTTAAATATCCACTAGGTTGGCCACAGTTTTCATATTTGGGATTTGTCAAGGTATCTTGGCACGTTGTACACATAGCATTTTTTTTTCCGTTCAGAAATATTTTTCTGCCTCGCCAGCGGCTCTTGTTTTCAGATGAAGGACAGAAACCTCTTTTGTGGTTTTTGGGGTAGGATGAGGAATCAGCCTTGGGGAATATCAGCCTTGGGGAATGATCAGAAGTCAGTCTTGCCTACAAAGCCATTAAGTCTCATCAGGAATGTCCCTGCAGTCCTCAGGATGAAACTATCCAAGTATTCAGGACGTTGATACCTGGATGAGACTTGGGGAAGGGGTAATTTTGACAGGTTGCTCATCCTGCTATCTCATTTTCTTGAGTGCATCAAAGCGCTGTGCACCAGGTCCACAAGTGTAAGGCCCGGCTTCTTCCCCCTTATTCAAGAAAGTAAAGACTCTTGAAACTTGGCATTTCACAAGGAACCTTTTATTGAATAGAGGTGATAGCAGGGTGAAAAGAAAGTAGGCTCCGAGGAGCCCCCAGGCCATACCGTTAGAATAAAGCAGGGGTTTGCAACCTTAAATACTCCAAGAGCCATTTGGACCCGTTTCCCACAGAAAAGAAAACACCGGGAGCCACAGAACCTGGTGGGCGTGGCCAACTCGATGTCACTCACTTCCACCAGTTACATGACCCCCTAGCCATGTCTACCCAGCCGGTCATTAGAGCAGAGAACCAGTTGTTAAAAAACACTGGGAACCACAAAATCTTTTTGACATGACCCTCTCTCCCCTCCCTCCCTCCCTCTCTCTGTACCTCTCTCTCTCTCCCTCTCTCTGTCTCTGCCCTGGCCATTTCTCCATCCCCTGCCGTCACTCTTACCTTTTCAGGCAAGGCGAGGAGTGACTGGGAGGGGAGGGCAAGGGGCAAGGCCAGCCAGTAGTGGGATCACCTGACAAGGAGCCCCAGCAGAGGTCCCAAAGAGCCGCAGGTGGCTCCTGAGCCACAGGTTGCCGACTCTTGGAATAAAGGAATTAAAAACCCCTCTCAACAGTCCAATGTGGATTCAGCCAATCCTCAGGTGCGAAGATGTTATTGTACCTGTCGCTCTGGGAAAAAGATAGGGGAACTTTCTCAGGGTCACATGCTCCCAAAGGTGCGAAAATGACAGGGCGTTTAGGCACCAGGCTAGAAGTTATAAATCAATAAATCGCAGGATACAGGATATATAACTGTTTCCCCCAAAGTAAGACATCCCCTGATAATGAGCCCAATTGGGCTTTTGAGCGCATAGCAATAAGGCCAAGCGCTTATTTCAGAGTTCAAAAAAATATATAAGACAGGGTCTTATTTTCGGGGAAACATGTAGGAAAGAGAGTAATAAGTAAAGAAAGTAATTTTTAAAAAACCCTTCCCCTGAAGAATGGCAGATATACGGATCTGACATCTGTCGAACCATCATTTATTTTATTATTATTTATTATTATTTATTAATTTGATTTATATGCCGCCCTTCTCCGGAGACTCAGGGCGGCTTACAATGCGTTAAGCAATAGCCTTCATACTTTTATATATATTTATACAAAGTCAGCTTATTGCCCCCACAAACTGGGTCCTCAATTTACCCACCTTAGAAAGGATGGAAGGCTGAGTCGACCTTGAGCCTGGCTAGGATTGAACTCGCAGAAATTACAGGCAGCTGGATGTTAATTGCTGCCTTTAGTAGGAGGCATTAGCCCCCTACGCTACTCAGGCGCCTTTGCTTGGTTGCCTCTGGAAAGCAGCAAACGGTGATTGATGGCATGATCTGTAAAAGCCGAAACAGGAGACCGGGGATCTAACCTTGCTTGCTCTCTCAAATCTCATGGAACTGTTGTCACAGCTTGAGTCTGTTCAAAACTCACCCTCTGCAACAGGGGTGAAATCTACTTACTTTCCTTACTGGTTCAGAAGAGCACAGACCTTCTGTGCATGCACAAAACACATTACTTCCCGGTTAAAACCAGGAAGTAATGACACCCAGGCTGGTGGGCGGAGCTTTGCTCTGCCATCGCTACCGGATTGCCGAACCACCGGCCAAGATCACTACCGGATCCGGGCAATCCGGTCCGATCCGGGAGCATTTCACCCCTATTCTGCAAGCCTATGGCATACAATGGATGCCATCTGGAATGTTTTGCAGAGGAAGAGAAAACAGAATGGCAGTGGAGGAAAGCGCTTGGCGATTGGGGAGGTGGGGGAGAGGGGTGGGAGACATGTTTGCATCTATCTAAAGTAACCAGTAAATACCAGAACATCTGACATTTTGAAAGAAGAAAGGGCATTTACAGAGACATGACCAGAAAAGAGAGAGATTTCTAGGACATTTTTGATTGTACTGAGATGTAGCTGGTAAGGTTTCTCAGGTGTGTTTTGGGTTATTTTTCTACAGTAGGACATTGCATAATCAGCCGTTCCTCCTCCTCCTCCTCCTCCTCCTCCTCCTCCTCCTCCTTCTTCTTCTCCTCTTCCTCCTCCTCCTCTTATTTCTTTCCCGCTCCTCCCTCCTCCTCCTCCTTCTCCTTCCTCCTCCTCCTCCTCCTTCTCCTTCCTCCTCCTTCTCCTTCCTCCTCTGCCTCTTCTCCTTCTCTTATTTCTTTCCTGCTCCCCCGTCCTCTCCTCCTCCTCCTCCTCCTATTCCTCCTCCTCTTCTTCTTCTTCTCCTCTTCCTCCTCCTCCTCTTATTTCTTTCCCGCTCCTCCCTCCTCCTCCTCCTTCTCCTTCCTCCTCCTCCTCCTCCTCCTTCCTCCTCCTCCTCCTTCTCCTTCCTCCTCTGCCTCTTCTCCTTCTCTTATTTGTTTCCTGCTCCCCCGTCCTCTCCTCCTCCTCCTCCTCCTCCTCCTCCTCCTATTCCTCCTCCTCTTCTTCTTCTTCTCCTCTTCCTCCTCCTCCTCTTATTTCTTTCCCGCTCCTCCCTCCTCCTCCTCCTCCTCCTTCCTCCTCTTCCTTCTCCTTCCTCCTCCGCCTCTTCTCCCCCTCCTCCTCCTTCTGTTATTTCTTTCCTGCTCCCCCGTCCTCTTCCTCTTCTCCTCCTCCTCCTCCTCCTCCTCCTCCTCCTCCTTCCTCCTCTTCCTCTTCTCCCCCTCCTCCTCTTCTTCCTTTCCTGCTCCCCCTTCCTTCATCCCTTCTTCTTCTTCTTCTTCTTCTTCTTCTTCTTCTTCTTCTTCTTCTCCTCCTCCTCCTCCTCCTCCTCCTCCTCCTCCTCCTCCTCCTCCTTTCCTCCTCCTCCTCCTCCTCCTCCCCTATTTCTATTTATTCTTTTCCTTCTTTTCCTTCTTCCTTCTTCCCCTTCCTCCCATCCTCCTCCATAACAGCTTGAGCAATGCAGTCGCAGCTCTTGCCATAAAATCTATATCAAATCAACGGGAGCAGAATAATTTATCTCGTCCTTAATATTCTTTTAGAGAGTCAGCTAAGGGGTGATTAGCAATGCTTGCATGTCCTAATTTCCACCACCTTGTTCCGCTTCATAATTCCATTCTGTTGGGCAAGAGGGCCTGGTGGCTCAGCAGACTAAAAGCATTGTGATTAACACCAGCTGTCTGCAATTACTGTAAGTTCGAATCTCCCCAGGCTCAAGGTTGACTCAGCCTTCCATCCTTTCTAAGGTAGGTAAATTGAGGGCCCAGTTTGTGGGGGCAATAAGCTGACTTGGTATAAATATATGAAAGTATGAAGGCGATTGCTTAATGCATTGTAAGCCGCCCTGAGTCTCCGGAGAAGGGCGGCATATAAATCAATTTTTTTTAAAAAAGAGAGAGAGAGACAAACTTTTTAGGCATACTGTAAATAATTGATTTGATTCCCTGTTGTTCACCTCAGATTTCCCAGAGATTTCGATCTTGGGTTAGCAGGATCTGAAGTTTCAAGTCTTGATATATGATACATTCTGGGTTTAATGTCTCCTTCTCCTTTAAGTAGGTGGCTCAGTGGCTAAGACATTGAGCTTGTCAATCAGAAAAGTCGGCAGTTCGGCAGTTTGAATCCCTAGTACAGGTCTCCTGTGTAAGCATGGGGTTGGACTAGATGACCTTCAAGGTCCCGTCCAACTCTGTTACTGTTAAGTCTTAAGTGCTATTAATGTGTTTTTAATTAGTGCTATTTATTAGCTAATTAATCAATCAATCAGTGCTACTCATATTATTAAAGTGCTAGTCTAGTGAAAAGAAGGACCAGGGGAGACATGATAGCCGTCTTCCAATATTTGAGGGGTAGCCACAGAGGAGGAAAGGGGGTCAAGCTATTTTTCAAATCACCTGAAGGCCAGACAAGGAATAGTGGATGGAAACTGACCAAGGAGAGATTCAACCTAGAATGAGGAGGAACTTTCTGACAGTGAGAACAATCAACCAGTGGAACAGACATTGCCTTTGGAAGTTGTAGGACCTTCCTTCCTTCCTTCCTTCCTTCCTTCCTTCCTTCCTTCCTTCCTTCCTTCCTTCCTTCCTTCCTTCCTTCCTTCCTTCCTTCCTTCCTTCCTTCCTTCCTTCCTTCCTTCCTTCCTTCCTTCCTTCCTTCCTTCCTTCCTTCCTTCCTTCCTTCCTTCCTTCCTTCCTTCCTTCCTTCCTTCCTTCCTTCCTTCCTTCCTTCCTTCCTTCCTTCCTTCCTTCCTTCCTTCCTTCCTTCCTTCCTTCCTTCCTTCCTTCCTTCCTTCCTTCCTTCCTTCCTTCCTTCCTTCCTTCCTTCCTTCCTTCCTTCCTTCCTTCCTTCCTTCCTTCCTTCCTTCCTTCCTTCCTTCCTTCTTTATGCTAGCTTTCTTGGCCCAAACCATTGTTGATAGGAGGCAGTGGTGAAATCCAAATTTTTTTACTACCGGTTCTGTGGGCGTGGCTTGGTGGGCGTGGCAGGGGAAGGATACTGCAAAATCCCCATTCCCACCCCATCCCAGGGGAAGGATACTGCAATATCCCCATTCCCTCCCCACTCCGGGGCCAGCCAGAGGTGGTATTTGCCAGTTCTCCTAACTGCTCAAAATTTCCGCTAACGGTTCGTCAGAACCTGCTGTTTTTCACCCCTGATAGGAGGTATGCAAGCAGCCATTCCTTGTCCACTGTCCAAAGTCAAGGAACAATTGTGTTCCCCAGTACTGCTGGTTGTACAGTATATTCAATTCTGTGTGTACTTAGGGCAGCTAATTTTCCTAGACAAAAATGACATCCCTTGAAACTTCATCCTCGGTAGGCAGTGAATGACTTCCCACCTACCAAACACTGGGTGCCAGTTCCATACAAGGAGATGACGGGGAGGGATTTGTTATGAAAAAAAAGTCCTTTATTCCATTTCTTAGACTGACTCTGTTAAGCTTTTCCAGCAACCTTCTTCTGATCCCCTCAAGGTCCTGAGCAGACTCCGGCAAGATCTGGAGAAGTCTGATGTTGGCGTCCAGGATGTGTTGAACGCCAGTAACAATGCCAGAAGGGCGAGGACAAGAGACCCGTCCGACGGACGTCAAACCATGCCCAAGCGCAACGTCCGTTCTCCGGCGCCCTACAATACCTGCGACGAAGAATTCAGTCTGAATGTCAGCTCCAACAGGGTGTCTCCCAACTTCCACTTAAGCATGAAGGCCGGTTGTCAGAAGGAATCCAAGGATGAAGAAAGCGAGGGCTCCTCTTCCCCGAACCCCAATCCCGACCCGGATGAAGTCTCTTTTTACTGCAATAGGCTTTCCAACCTTGCCATCGCGATGGCACGCAAGGAGATGAACGACCGCTCGGAAAGCAACCCCACCTGCATACACAACACGCTGTATGCCGCTGCTGGAGACCACGGTCACCGATCCATTGGGGTGGGGACTGAGGATACCAAGCACATCGCTACCAGGACGTGCGAGTGCAGATACGAAGAAAACCCCACCACCAAGAAGAAAACCACCATTTACTACAAAGAGGAAAACACGGAAGTGCCCAATAAAAGCGAGCCTCAAAGGGACGAGGCCAGAGGCTTCCATCATCGGAAGCGCTTTGGGCCTGACGAATACAACAACTCGCTGAGCAAAGGGATCCTGGTTTATGCCAATAACGTGGTTTCAGACATGATGGTCTCCGTGATGAAGACGATGAAAGTCAAAGTCAATGATTCCAACATCGCGTGCGCCGTGTTGAAGAAGGTCCTGCTGAAGCACTCCAAGGAGGTGGTTTCCGACCTGATTGACTCCTGCATGAAGAACTTACACGATGTCACCGGGACTCTCATGACCGATTCTGACTTTGTTTCCGCTGTGAAGCGAAGCCTCTTCACGCAAGGCAGCCAAAAGGCCTCCGAGATTGTGCAAGCCATGCTGAACCGGCTGCACAATGCTCTGATTGTGCAAAAGCAGTTCAGCGAGAAAGCCAAATCTCAGAGCATGGCCTTTGCTACCATCAAAACCGGCCAGGGCACCGACACCAAGTCTCAGAACATGAGGTTCTCGGCGGCGAAAACGGAAACCATGAAAGATAAGGAAATGACCTGTGCGGAAACGGTTGGCAATCACATCATCAAAGAAGGTCTCAACATGTGGCATCAGAAGCAACATCAGGGGCAATCCCAATGCCCGCCAACATCAGGGGCAATCCCAATGCCGGCCAAGCCTATGCCAACCCAAGAAGCTCCAGACCTTTCTAATCTTACCACTGATTCTTGGGCGAGAGACCTGATTGTGACCGCGTTATTGCTGATACAATATCATCTGGTGCAGCAGGAGAACGCCATGAAGGATGCAGTGGAAGGGGGACGATCCAGCAAGGCAACTGGCAGCCTGGGTTTTTTGGCCCAAGATAAAGGCCTCGGCTCTTTAAAACTATCCGACACTTTGAAGCAATGTGAGGACGAGCAGTTAGGGATGAACGCGGAAAACGCGGATATGTCAAGCGTGGTCGTCATGCTGATCCAGAAGCTCATCAATGAGACCGTCAACAAATTAGGAGGAAATACAGGGGCATTGATGCCCGATGAAGCAATCCAGAATGCTTTCAAGGCTCCTGAAGGCCTAGGCCTAGGTCCTCCAGGACAATGTGATATGGACCATTCTTATGAAGATGCTATCGCTGGACTGACCAAAATGATTCTGGACCAATGCGATGCCAAGAAAGAAGGAGGGAGCGGACCTTTTGTTGACAAACTGGTCGATACGGTGACCAAGCTGTGTCTGATGATCGCCAAATACAGCAATCCTGAGTCAGGACTTGGAGAACTCGGAGATGGAGAGGAGATGGGCGGAGGTTTCTATTCAAAATGCTCAGGAAATGCGGAAAGCAGAGCAGAATCCGGAGAAGACACGCCTACTGGACGTAAGGTGGTTGTGGCTAACCAGAGCGCTCCGGAAAACGTTCACAACAAGCAACTCCAAGCCATTCTCCAATGGGTGGCAGCCTCTCAGTTGAACGTCCCAATGTTGTACTTCATGGATGATGATGAAGAAACCCTGAACAAGGTACAATTGGGAGTGCCGGGAGGGTGTGGGAAATAGCGTGCGAGGAGAAGATAAAAATTGGATGGTTCTGCTCATGTTTGAAGCAGCAGAAACACTTTTTCTGTTCCTGTTTATAATCGTACAGTACACAGGTAGTCCACGAAAGCATGCACATACGTCAGCTGTCCAGTTGGCGAATCCAGAAAAAGGGACTCCTGGGACATTACTTTACCAAGAGTCATCTCATCATCTTCATTTAATGACCTCATAATCCCTTGCGGAGTGGAGTCTGGGCAACTGAATGGAGATAGCAGAGTGTTTGAATGGCCAGATGCCTTTCCTGTTGCCAATGAGGAGTTTTGTCCAGCAGATATATTCTCAGTGTGCCCAGAGAGAGAAATATCTGCCTCTATCTAGGATCGAACTCACAGCCTCCTGATTGTGAGGCGAGAACGCCACCTCTAGGCCACCGCATCACAGGGTATTATTTTAGCAAGAGTATAACACTTGAGTGAATAATCCACACTGGCATAGAAGTGGAACCAGTTCTGGATTTCCCACACAAAAGCAAGCATAGTTAATCCACCCCTTTCCCTACCGGCCACCCACAGTCCAAAATGTCCACTAAACTCTTCTGTTCATTTTGTTGTGGGAAACAACCAGCCACACCGGGACATCTGCTCGACATGTCCTTAAGACGCCAGCAGTGTCTCATGGAAGCTGACGGATGCTTGAATATCATTCTCCCACCCCTGCATTCTATCCATCCCCTCCCTATTATTGTAAAGCTGCAAGCGGAAGACAAATGTAGGTGAAAGTGCAAATCAGTTTTGACAGCACGTACCATATTTCCCCGAAAATAAGACCCAGTCTTATTTTCTTTTGGGCTATAAAATAAGCACTAGGGCTTATTTTTGGTGGGTGTTTTTTTTCTTTTAGCTTCCCACGTGCCCCACACCAGCTTACCACAGCCAGGCTATCCACACCCTAACAACTGCCTCACCTCACGGCGACAGCTCCAACAGCCCCATCCAGCAAGACCTCGCGTGGCTGCCGGCCTACATCTGGCACCAGCGTGGCGCTGGAGCACATAACAAATGTCTCACTTAACAACAGAAATGTTGGATTCAATAGTGGTCATAAGTCAAGGACTACCTATACCTGTTTGACAATTTCCCTTTTCCTCTAACTCTCTTGTCCTCTCCTGCAGCTCCAGCAACTCTCCACGGTGGCTGTGGAGAGAAATTACAGCGTGGGAGACGTCATGCAATCTGTGCTGAAGTATGAAAAGGAAAGGCAGCTAGGAGAAGCTCTGGGCAATTTTGTGCGGTTGCCAGTCCTGGATTGGCTGCTTCAGAACCTGTAAGCCAAGCATCTCTCGGGTTCTTTGGGACCACAGGCCTCTCCTTACCCCGTTAGTTTTCCTCGATACAGCACTCATTGGTCAAAGATGATATGAGTTTTACTGATTCCCCCTGCTGAGCAGTGAAATGAATAAAGGAAGGAAATACTTAGTGTCGGTGTGAAGTATTATTTCTAGACCTCCTGTTGTTGTTGTTGTTGTTGTTGTCGTTGCGGTTCATCACACAATCACCCAGCTGTTTAGAATGGATTTTGGCATTTTGGTCCACCTATCAAGTCCTTACCAAGGACCTGAGCTAGGCAGATGTAGATGCTTTGATGGTCTTAAAGAGATCATCGCAGGATGTAAGCTGTTCCGAGTCGAGCTGCCTTTTGCAATTGACCGATGGGGATTTTGTCAATGCCGACAGCTTTCAAGTGCTACTCCAGCTGTTTTGAGATTGCAGCCAGGGTGTCTATTACTGATAATCTTCAATTTATTATCACGATTGATCCTGAGATGTACGTTGCTAAGCGAGACAGCTGTTAAGTGAATGTTGCCCCATTTTGTGACCTTTCTTATGAAGCGAAGCACTGCAGTTTTTCAGTTAGTAACACGGTTGTTAAGTGAATGTGCTCCTGTGCATGCGTGCACGCCCCCACATGCACCCTGTCCCTGCATGTGCCGTCCCCTGCATGTGACACACACACCTCTGCACCCCCACACACGTGCTCCCCCACATGCACGCACAGCCCTCCTGCGTGTGTCCCACCCTCTGCGCATGCATGGCATTCCACCTCCTTACTACATTCCATCAGAAATCCCCAGGAAAGTATGTGCAGCTGAAATCCCTTGTCCAGAAACCTGCGGAATCGGAAGCAGGTTTTAACAAAGCTTCCTATTGGACGGTTAACACTTGGGGCAAATTCATTTTGAGGTAGCCAGTTCCTAAGCTCTTTAGGGCAGGGATGTCAAACTCGATTTCATTGAGGGCCGCATCAGGGTTGTGTTTGACCTTGGGGGGGGGCGAAGTGGGGGAGGCCAGGGTGCGGGGGGGGGGGGGTGGCCAGTTTGACGTCACTCATGTTGGGGGCCATCTGTGGAGGCTTGAGCACTCTGCCAGGGAAAACAGGCTCACTTAACAACCGTGTTTCTAACTTATGAACTGCAGTGATTCCCTGAACACCTGTGGCAAAAATAGGTCGCAAATCGGGGCAAAACTCCCTTAACAAATGTCTTGCCTAATAATAGAAATTTTGGGCTTAATTGTGGTCATAAGTTGAGGACTACCTGTCTACACTATGAAGCTCCAAAGACTGTTCTGCCTCACCTACGGACTCCAAAGAACACAGCACACACAAAGCCTGTACAAAACTTAAATCTACTAAAATAACTCAGTCTTTTTCAAAACAAAGGCTGTTAATACAGTAATCACAATCTTACTAAGGTTGGCAGAAAGCCCAGAAGCAAATTTTGCAGAGAATCCAGACGTGAAGGAGAGTGAATGAAAGTTGTTCCCTACAAATTGCTTCAGTCGGCATTCCTTCTTAAATAGGCTAAGGGAGTGGCCAATTAGCCCTAAGCCTTACTCTAGAGGAGATCTCCTCCTGAGGAGCCACTCCTGCCTTTTGGCAGCCTGCGCACCTGTGCATCGAGAAGAGGCTCCTCCTCTTCATCCTCTTCATTTAAAGGAGCTTCCGGAGGTTCTGAAGGCCCTGGCTGAATACCTGCCTCTGGTACCACATCTTCTCCAGCCTCCTAATTGTCTGACTCGAGTGCCAGCTGCACAGGCTGCTGGCGCAGCACCACACCAGCCTCCTTGCTGTCAGAATCAGCCACAATCTGCACAGGCCGCTGACGGGCCACAACAAAAACAGCAATATATTTGACAAAATAAGCAGCCAGAATGACACAAATACCGGTATTTTTTTTTCCCTTGGGAATTATTTTAATGGACTCCCCAGGTTCCCAAATCCAGACCTGGTGAACTAGCAGGAATGTTAGATAAATCCATTTTCATTTTAAGATATTTTTTGCTTCTAGGTTTTGTCGAGAGAGATCTTTTCCATCAGGATGATCCTTGCTTGGTGCATCTCCATTCTTCATAAGAAGTTATCTTCCATCCTAGCTATCAACTCTGTACTAGCCCCTATTTCTCCTTGTGTCAGAAGCACTGAGGCACTGCTGGGCTGAAAGGATGAGCCGGTGACATCTCTGTTGCTTGGGGGTGGGTGGGATGTCCAGTTGAGGATGCAGGAGCTGGAGGGAAGGATAAGAGCTTCCCTCCCATGACAGCCCTCAAATCTCGAATACGAGCTTGCTTGTTAATCTCCTGCCCAGCATCCCAATCATTCAAGCCACTGTGCTCCTTTTTCTATTTCTTCTGAAGGCACATAAAAATCAATTTGTCACCACAAATCTAATATCAGCAAACCCTCCTGAAAATTCCATCCAACATTTTTCTTCTCAAGCCCTAACTCACTCAAGCCCTAAGCTAAAATGGCTTGCTATTGCTTTGGGGACATCCCTATTACAGAATAACAGAGTTGGAAGGGACCTTTTAGGTCCATGATGGCAAACCCGCGGCACGCGTGTCACAGGTAGGTGGCACACGGAGCCATATCTGTGGGCATGCAAGCATTGCCATAGCTCAACTCCAGTGTGCATGCGCGTGTCAGCCAGCTGATTTTCGGGCCTTCTGGGACCCACTGGAAGTCAGGAAATGGGCTGTTTCCGGCCTCCGGAGGGCCCACGGGGTGGGGCAGGCCGTTTTCACCCTCCCCAGGCTCCCAAGAAAGTCTCTGGAGCCAGGAGAAGGCGAAAAACAAGCCTACCGGGACCACCAGTAATCTTTTCACTGTTGTGTGCCAAAAGCGGGGGTCGTGTGCGCATGCGCGGGGGGAGGGCATGGGGGGCCATTGAATTATGGGTGTGGGCATGTGCGCACACAATCCCCCCACATTCCCCCCACTTTTGGCATGTGATGGCAAAAAGGTTAGCCATCATTGTGTTAGGTCATCTAGTCCAGAGATGGGTTTCACTTACCTTTGCTTCCGGTAGATCGTATTTTATGATGTCAGGCAGGTGGGTGGAGCTTCCCGCCACAGCTGCTACCAGTTCGCCTGAACTGGGGCAACCCGGTAGCAACCCACTACTGATCTAGCCCAACTCCCTGCTCAAGCGCTCTATACCATTTCTGACAAGTGGCTGTCCAGTCCTGAATCTTCTTTTTCCTTCATCTTTTCTTAGATCATCATCTCCTTTTAACGACCCCATAATCCTTTGCGGAGTGGACTCTGTGCAACTAAACTGGAAGCGGTATCTACTCAGTATCTACTGCGCATGTCTTGCATTTTTTTTCTTTTTCTAAAAACTTTCCTTTGTTCTCCAGCCAGCTAAGGTCAGCAGAGTGTTTTAATGGCCGGATGCCATTCCTGTCACCAATGCGGATTTTGTTCAGCAGATATATTCTCATTGTGCCCCGGAGAGAGAACTATCTGCCTCTACCTAGGATCGAATTCACAGCCTCCTGATTGTGAGGCAAGAACTCCACCTCTAGGCCACTCCTTTAGATATGTCCTAATCCTTAGCTTTATATGGGACTCCACTCCTTTGCAAAAAAACAGCCAGACACATTATTCTGCTTGAAATGTTATTTGGTTTTGTTTTTTTTTATCTTACAGATGATATTTATCTTGAATTTGTAGCACTATTTTTTCTTCACATTTATAAAATCTTTTTCTATTCGTCTACAAATCTATTCATGCCTTTGGTATGTGATTTTCGCTCCCTGATAAATTTTCAGCTCGCTTTAATGAACAAACCACGATTTATTGCTTGAATACACAAATTATTATATTTTCATAGCATGATTTTTTTCTTTTCTTTCTTTCTTTCTTTCTTTTTTTTTTTGGAGCCTGACAAGTTCTTTAGGAGTCCATGATTCGAACCTTCGGCACATGTGAATTCAGTTTATTAGGAACCGGGAGACCGGGAGATCTAATAGTCCCATCTAAGGCCCAACACCGCCAATAAAAGCGCACAAACCACGATTAGAGAGAGATGCATTAAATTTCTGTTCGTGAACACGTTACAGCAAAATATTTATCTAGAAACTGTACGGAAAGAGAATCAATCACTGCTTGTACTTAATGGGTGGTAAGATGCTTATATTTTTTCGCAAGACCTTCCCCGGCCTGTGATCTCTTTTAGCCACTTTATCCATCAGAGGTTCTGCTTCCTTTGCTGGAGTATCTGCTTTAACTGACTCTTGATTTTCCTCTTTATTTATATCTTCGGACAATGCAACGGGAGAAAGTTTTTGATGAGAAACCGGTAATTTTTCAGGTGGGTCGGATTTTATTTCTGTGCTGGACGGTGGCCGAGCGATGTCATCTGCGGAACAGGAAAGGCACCAAGTATTATTGTTGGGTGTGAAAACTAAAACCAGACATCAGCAAATAGACATGCGTATTGGCCACTATCCAAGCTTTCAGATACAGGTAATCCTCGACTTACAACTACAGTTGGGAGCACGACTCCTATTGTTAAGCAAGGCAGTTGTTTAAGTGAGCAGGGCCTGATTTTATTACCGTATTTTTCGGACTATAAGATGCACTTTTTTGTCTCTCAAAAGGGGGTGAAAATGTCTGTGCGTCTCATAGATTGAATATTGCCGAAGTCCCGCACAACCACCGGTCGGGTTTTTTTGCCTTCGTACGCCTCATTTTCGGTGCTTTTTTTGGCCCATTTTTGAAGCTTTTTTTGGTCCATTTTTTGGAAAAAATGGGCCGAAAAAAGCCTCAAAAATGGGCTGAAAAAAGCCTCAGAAACAGGCTGGAAAAAGCCTTGAAAATGGACCCTAAAAAGCCTCAAAAATGAGCCAAAAAAGGCCTCAAAACATGCTGAAAAAAGCCCTGAAAATGGGCCAAAAAAGCCTCAATAACAGGCCGAAAAAGCAATAAATAAATAAATAAATAAATAAAAATAAATAAACCCTGAACAAATGGGCTGAAAAAAGCCTCAAAATGGACTAAAAAAGCCTCAAAAGCAGGCTGAAAAAAGCCTCAAAAACAGGATGAAACCAACCCTGAAAATGGACCAAAAAAAGACTGGGAAAGGGCCAAAAAAAGGCCCCCCAAAAGGGCTGAAAATAGGGTGTGTGGAGGCCAAAAACTTTTTGTTTGTTTGATTTCTTCTTCTAAATTTAGGTGCATCTTATAGTCAGGTACGTCTTATAGTCCAAAAAATACGGTATTTTTTTTCCCCATGGTTGCTAAGTGAATCACAGGGTCTTTAAGAAAGAAATAGAAAACCCACCGATTGTGCCACTGCTGTACACATCACCAGGAAAAATTTTCCTTTATACAGGTATTCCTCAACTTACGACCACAATTGAGCAAATTCTGTTGTGAAGCGAGACATTTTTAAGGGAGTTTCGCCTCATTCGATGACCTTTCTCACCACCGTTGTTAAGTGAATGACTGCAGTGGATAAGTTAGTAACCTGGTTGTTATGTGAATCCGGTTCCCCCATTGGCTTTGTTTGTGAGAAAGTCACAAAACGGTCATAACTATGAACCAGCTGTCAAGCATCAGAATTTGGATCACATGATCATGGGGAATCCTGCAAAGGTCCTAAGTGTGAAAAAAGGTCGTAAGTCAGTTGTTTTTTCAGTTGTAACTTCGAAGGGTGACTAAATGAACTGTTGTATGTCAAGGACTGCTGATACTGCATTCTAACCAATGCCACATTACAGCTCCTAAGCGAGTCACGCCGGATTTTATGACTTTGGCCGCAGTCGTTGAGCGAATCACGCAGCCGTTAAGTGAATCTAGCTTCCCCTACTGATTTAACTTGTCAGAAGTCCCCGGGGAAGGGGCGATTATGTGACCCCGGGATGCTGTATCTGTTGTAAAATAAATGTGTCGTGGCCAGGTGCCCATATTTTGAGCAAATGACTGTAGCGCAGTGGTGAGATTCAACCGGTTCGCACCACTTCGGCTGAACCGGTTGTTAAATTGCTGGCTGGCCCCTCCCCTTCCCTCCCTGCCTCTTTCAGAAGTCCCCCCGGGACCGATGTTTGCTTCGAGGAGGCTGCAGGGAGGCCTAATAGGCCCAAAACAGTGTGCAGGGGGATGCAGTGCGGCCCCTGTGGCCTGTTTTTGCTCCCAGGTGGCTGCAAGGAGGCCTACTAGGCCCAAAATGGGGCGTGCGGAGGCGGTGTCCCCCCACGGCCCGTTTTTGCTCCCACGGGGGTGCAGGAGGCCGAGTGCTGCCTGTCACACCCCCTGGCCATGCCTACCATGGCCACGCCCACCCAGCCATTAGGGCAGAGAACCGGTTATTAAATTATTTGAATCCCACCACTGCCTTGGGTGGGTGGAAGGGGGAGCTGTTGTAAGTGTGAGGACTGGTCCTCAGTCATCCTTTTTTTTTAAGCACTATCCTAACTTCATACGGTCGCCGAATGGAGCGATTGTAAGTCGAGGAGTACATGTAGAGCTTTGGTGATTATTATTTTTTTTTTTAAAGGAAACCAAGAATTAAAACTAAACAACCTCCTTTTTCTAGCTGTGTATTTTTATGAGCGTTTTCCTTTTTCTTCTCCGGGGTGTAGAAAGTTGTCTCGCTCAGCTTCGTAGCCATCTTGGGCTTCTGTTTCAGTCTGGGCGGCCACGGTTCTTCCATCCAACTGTGGTGGATGGCTTCTTCCGGAATCATGCGCAAAGAAGGTTTCCATCTTGATATGAAGAGAGGATAATAATAAAAAACCAGATTAAGGCTAGACTAATAAAAGGCTAAAATAAAATAAAATAGACTAATAAAAGAGACGCGGTGGCTCAGTGACGAAAACACTAAGTTTGTCGATCAGAAGGTCGGCAGTTCAGCCGTTCGAATCCCTAGTGCCGCATCACGGGTGAGCTCCCGTTACTTGTCCCAGCTTCTGCCAACCTAGCAGTTCGAAAGCACGTAAAAAATGCAAGTAGAAAAATAGGGACCACCATTGATGGGAAGGGAACAGTGTTCCGTGCGCCTTTGGCGTTGAGTCATGCCGGCCACATGACCACAGAGACATCTTCAGACAGCGGTGGCTCTTCGGCTTTGAAACGGAGATGAACACCGCCCTCTAGAGTCGGGAACGACTAGCACATATGTGCGAAGGGAACCTTTACCTTAATAAAAGGCGACTCAAATGATCAAAGGCCTGGAGACTAAAATATATGAAGAATGGATGCAGGAACTGGGTATGTCTAGTTTAATGAAAAGAAGGACTAGGGGAGACATGATAGCAATGTTCCAATATTTGAGGGGCTGCCACAAAGAAGAGGGAGTCCAGCTATTCTCCAAAGCACCAAAGGGTAGGACAAGAAACAATGGATGGAAACTGATCAAAGAGAGAAGCAATCTGGAATTAAGGAGAAACTTCCTGACAGTGAGGACAATTAACCAGGGGAACAGCTTGCTTCCAGAAATCATGGATGCTCTACCACTGGATGTTTTTAAGAAGAGTCTAGACCAGGGGTGTCAAACTTGCATCGTCACATCGTCATCACATGATGACGCAAGTTTGACACCCCTGGTCTAAACCTACAACCACAATTGGGACCAACATTTCCGTTGCTGAGCAAGGCAACTGCTAAGTGAGACATGCCCGATTTTGCAACCTTCTTTTCCCTGGTTGTTAAGTGAATCTTTGCAGTTGTTAAATGAGTCACATGGTCATTAAGCAAATCTAGCTTTCTCTGCTGACTCTGCTTATCAGAAGCCGTCTGGGAAGGTTGCAAATGGTGACCACATGATTTCAGGATGCTGCCACCCTCATAAATATGCGTTGGTTGCTGAGCACCCAAATTGTGATCGCAGATGCTGTCGTAAGTACAAGGAATGGTCATGTCACTTTTTCCAGTGATGTAATCTTGAATGGTGACTAAATGTATAGTTGCACCTCAAGGACCATTGTGTAGAAAGAACAGATAGAGCTTAAAAAGCTAAAAATAAAGGAGTTCCAGCAGATTTTACTCCGCTACCCTGTTTCCCCCAAAATAAGACATCCCCTGATAATAAGCCCAATTGGGCTTTTGAGCGCATGGCAATAAGGCCAAGTGCTTATTTCAGGGTTCAAAAAAATATAAGACAGGGTCTTATTTTCGGGGAAACACGGGTAGTTGTTGCCAACTCTAGGGATTTCCATTTCAAGGCCATTGAGCCAGCACTGACCGAAGGTATTTCCACAGTCATGTGGCCAGCATGACATCATGGAATGCTGTCACCTTCCCACCAAAGTGGTACCTATTTATCTACTCGCATTTGCATGCTTTCAAACTGCTAGGTTGGGAGGAGCTGCAGCGAGGACGGGAGCTCACCCCGTTGCACAGCTCTCGGGTCTCGAACCTGGGCTGCTGGTTTTCCAGCTGACAAGTTCAGTGTCTTAGCCGCTGAACCACTGCGCTGCCAGTAGAGTTTGGGTGACAAGGAATTCCAAAGGGAAAAAAAATACTTTTTCTATTTGTGTGTTCCAGCCAGTTTGATTCCCTCTTCCCATTTTACAACTCTTTTGTGAGCTTGACTCACAATGAATTTACAGATGTTTAACCTTAACAGCAAAGACCCTGCCTACATTTGGAAGCCATTAAGGGCACACTTTGCTTTAAGCAAGATCCTAGCCAGAGCTCCTTGCTTATTTTGTGGTCACTGCAGACATCCATGATTGAGTGAGAACATGGAATATTATAAGAAAATTCTTCAAAATCTGCCGGAAAGTTTTATTACAAAAGACGAATAATGCACTTTCCAATTACTCCTCAAATGCAACGTGGAATCATTTCTAAAGATCTAAGTGCCAGAGCCCACTGTAACAACATTGCCAAAAAGGCATTAAGAGTTGTTAACCTAATATTGCATAGCTTCTTCTCTGGTAATGTCGTACTACTCACTAGAGCATACAAAACATTTGCTAGACCAATTCTTGAATACAGCTCATCTGTCCGGAACCTGCACTGCATATCGGACATAAATACTATCGAAAGAGTCTAGAGATATTTTACGAGAAGAGTCCTCCATTTCTCTAAGCGCAATAAAATACCTTATGCCACCAGATTCGAAATTTTGGGCTTAGGCAACATAGAACTTCACCATTTTCGGTCTGACCTAAGCATAGTACATAAAATTATCTGCCACAATGTCCTTCCTTTCAAGGACTACTTCAGCTTCAATAATATATGAGCAAACAATAGATACAAACTGAAGGTAAACTGCTCCAAACCTAATTGCAGAAAATACGACTTCAGTAACAGAGCGGTCAATGCCTGGAATGCACCACCTAACTCTGTAGTTTCTTCCCCAAACCCCCAAAACTTTAACCTTAAACTGTCTACTGTTGACCTCACCCCATTCCTAAGAGGTCTGTAAGGGGGGTGCATAAGTGCACCAGCGTGCCTATCGTCCCTGTCCTAATATTCCTTTTTACTTACTCTTTTCATGTATTCAAATTTATGTTTATACTTTTACCTGTTATCTGCTTGACAAATAAACCTATATGATTATGATTATGATTGACCAAATGGGGAATTAAGCTATCCAAGAATAACTTCTCTACAGTTCTCCGTTTCTCTACAGTTTTTTAAAAGCACGGGAAAAATAAAAGCAAGGATTTAGCAAAAATAATCTTGTTTCAAAAAATAATCTCACACGAGGCACTTCTTGAGAAAATCCAGAAAGGAGCCAACGTGCGTTTTCAAGACGGTGCTTAAGTCTTTGGAATTTGGGTTCCTTATTTTCCCTCTGGTGTTTGTGACGCTTTTCGGAATACCGTTGGAATCTACGAAAGAGGGAAATGGATTTTACAACCGTGGGTACATTTCCACGTCAGCTGAGATTGTGAAACGGTGATCTGTCCCCCTCTGCACACACCCACAAAAACACAGCCAGTCGAGGGTTAAGAAGCACTTGGCACACACCACAGTCCTTATCTCCAACTTGGCAGCGATATTCACACCGTCTGCCAAGTGCTTTAATTGTTCACAGAAAGAAAATCACATACGTAGCTTTGCCAAAATCCGTTCTTTTAGCAGCTTCAGGCTCCAATGACTACCAGATTGAGTTTTGTTCGTCACAGGGATCACTGACCACCACCCTCTCTTATATAGTCTCTGGGGTGTGATCCAGTGACTCATTGGTCCTGTGACTCAAGTCCAGTGACTCAGGTCTATTCCCTCGCACGCCTCCTCAGCTGCTGCAAGCGCTTATCTCGCCTTCGTTGACATGCGTCCAGGAATGACGTCTCTCCCTCACTCTCATCTGAGACACCTGTTTCCCCACTACTTTGCTCTCTTTCAGCTGGCACCTGAGACGGTGCCAGAGGGGGGGGGGGCTGGGAGATCTGGCTGGCTCCTCTTCCTCATGCTCAGAGCTTCCTTCCTCCAATGGGATAGGCTCAGAGGACGGAGCCACAACAAACGGAGAGGCATTTGCACGAAGAGTCAGTCTACATGAAGGGTCAGCAACCCGTCATCTCTGTCATCTCTCTGCTGTGGCTCCTTATCCTCGGCTCCACAATTGATAGGGCTTTTGGCTAGGACAATTTTTTATTTTATACATCTTATATTATATTTATAGCATCAGCACTTAAGACTTATATACCGCTTCACAACGCTAAGCGATTTACAGAGTCAGCCTATTGCCCCCAACAATTTGGGGCCTCATTTTACCGACCTCAGAAGGATGGAAGGCTGAGTCAACCTTAAACTGGTCAGGATCGAACTCATGGCTGTGGGCAGAGTTAGCCTGCAATACTGCATTCCAACCACTGTATCACCACGGCTCTTTCCGTGATGAAGATGGGTGTGTGTGTGTGTGTGTGTATTTCATCCTCCTATTAAATATTAGGTGGATAAATGCTTAAATCAGAGGCGTGTTCTCTCTGTATAAAGCAGTCCTCAAAATAGAGATTTTTTTCCTCATCATTAGAGCCACTTAAGTGAATTGTTCAGTAATGATCAATGCTTACCAAAGAATGTTCGTTTTCTTGATGCAGTTTGAATGAAATCGGATGGTGGAAGTCCTAAGATCTTTAAAATGAAAGAAAAAAACAAAGACAGAAACAGAGACACAAAAGACAGAGGGAGAGGGAGGGAGGGAGAGAGAGGGAGTTTACAATTTCTCTGTAAACAAATCAGTAGTTAATATAGTTGAAGTCAAAGCTGAACTGTGGATTGAGTGGCTATTTCAGGACTTGGCTCAGAGTACCGTATTTTTCGGAGTATAAGACATACCTTCGTTTTTGGGGAGGAAAATAAGAAAAAAACTGATTGGCAGGTGGATCAGCCTCCCGGAATACCCCCAATCAGCTGTTCCCAGGGGTGAATTTTAGCAACAGGTTCCTTGGTTGTGAGCTCTGTGCCTTGCTCTTTTTTCTGCCTCTGAAACTTCTGAAACTCCATTTCAGAAAAAAAACTTTTTTTCCTGCCTCTGAAAGCCTCCAAAACAGAGCTTCAGAAAAAAAAAAGCCTCTGAAGCTCTGTTTGGAGGCTTTTTTTCTGAAGCTTCATTTCTGAGGCTTTTTTCAGCCTCTGAAACCTTCATTTGAGAAGCTGGATGGGGCTGCATTCGGAGTATAAGACGCACCCAGACTTTCACGCTCTTTTTTTTTGTGGAGGGGGGGGAAGGTGCGTCTTATACTCCGAAAAATACGGTATGTGACTGGATTTAAGGCCGCTCTATTTAACACTGTCCTAGGTTGTGACAAGGAATATGGCACTACTATAAATCCAGGTGAAACTACGTGGTCGAGGAGAACAGCGCTGGAAGATGTACAAGGACACCTATCAGGCGCAAGTAACCGGGAACAGGAGTTTAATTCAAAGCGCTTCAAATTGATTCCACCTACCTATATACAAGAATCTGATCTATGAATGGTCACAGCTAAATTGGCACTAGATAAAATTCAATGGAATTCAGGGGCGGCTCGATTTAGGTCTCTTGTGGGAATGCAACAATTCCAAACTGATGACGCATATGATCCCGCCCACAGGCTCAGCTCCTACACACATGGTAGTTATTGCCAACTGCGCCCTTCTGGTTCCAGTTCTCTCAGGGCCTTTGGGCAAAGGTCCTGATCCCCCGGTTCAGAGCAGAACGTTGTTCCTGAAGCTTTCAGTCCTGGCTGTGGAAAGAGAAAGACCGAATCGCTTCTCCCGGCCATTGTTTGAAAGACGACAGAGGCTTCATAGAGAAACACCATCTCAAACAAAGTCAGCAAATGCTATCTTAGACCTATCTTTGACCTCATTCCAGGGTGAAATGCTCCCAGATCGGACCGGATCACCTGGTCCAGTAGTGATCTTGGCCAATGGTTCAGTGATCCAGTAGCAATGGTGGAGCAAAAGCTCGGCCTGCCCGAGTGTCATTACTTCCTGGTTTTAACCAGGAAGTAATGTGTTTTTTTACCTTCTGCGCATGCACAGAAGGTTTTGCACATGTGCAGAAGATCTGCGCACACACATGACATGCAGGCACTTCTGAACTAGTAAGGAAAGTAAGTAGATTTCACCCCTGCCTCATTCTATAGCAGTTCAAACTCCACCCACATCAGGATCTCCTAAAAATTAGATTTTGGCTTCACTTAGCCGTTACTGGAGAAATATCTTAATTATTTGTAAGCCCAGGATGTCCGAGAGAAGATTTCAGACAGAAATCTCAGCGGAGAGAAGATTCAGAGACATTAACTAAATATTTAGAAATGATGAGTTCTGACATCACAAACAAAAGGGAATTAAAGACAAAAGCTTAATCAACGATTTAAGGGCTTTGGATTAAATCTTTCAGCTTTTGTCAAATCTGGAGAATACAGGTGGTCCTCAATTTACGACCAAATTGGACTCAAAATTTATGTTGCTTAGTGGGACATTTGTTAAATGAGTTTTGCCTCATTTTACGGGCAAAAACCTTTCTTGCCACAGTTGTTAAGTGAATCCCTGCAGTAGGTAAGTTACACCCCTCTCTAAGCGGTTTACAGAGACAGCATATTGCCCCCAACAATGTGGGTCCTCATTTTACCGACCTCGGAAGGATGGAAGGCTGAGTCAACCTTGAGCCAGTCGGCATCGAACTGCTGGCAGTGGGCAGAGTCAGCCTGCAATACGGCAGTCTAAGCACTTCGCCTGCATGATTTAGACAGCAATAACACCAGGGATGAAATCCAGCAGGTTCTGACAGGTTCTGGAGAACCGGTAGCAGAAATTTTGAGCAGTTCGGAGAACTGGTAGCGGACATTTTGAGTTGTTCGGAGAACCGGTAGCGGACATTTTGAGTAGTTTGGAGAACCGGTAAATACCACCTCTGGCTAACCCCAGAGTGGGGTGGGAATAGAGATTTTGCAATATCCTTCCTCCAGGAGTGGGAAGGGAATGGAGATTTTGCAGGATCCTTTCCCTGCCGTGCCCATTAAGCCACACCATGCCCCCAAGCCACGCCCATAGAACCAGTAGTAAAAAAATTGGATTTCACCACTGAGTAGCACTTATATACCACTACATAGTGCTTTCACAGCCCTCTCATATTGGTTTACAGAGTCGGTACACTGCCTCCAACAATCTGGGTCCTCATTTTACCGACCTCGTGAGTGATGTAACCGAAGGTACCTCCATAATGCAGGCAAGCTGCTCCACTTCATTTTCCCCCGGGAAAAGGGGGTACCCCGTGTAGAGCTCAACCATGATGCAACCCAAGCTCCACATATCGATTGAGGTTGTATAAGGATGGCCCAGGATGACTTCTGGAGAACGATAAAATCGGCTTTGGACATAAGTGTACACTAAAGCAAAAAAAGAAAGGGAGAATGGACACCGGAGGAAAAAATTATGAGAGAGGGTAGCTCAGTCACCATCAGAAATGTTTCTCTCCCTCCGCCCCCACCCCATTTCTCTGATTTTCTCCAGCACCTGACAGACCTTACTCCGTAAGTCACTATTTGTGCCAATCGATCTAATGTTTTGCTTGTTATTTTGAAGCAGTTGCTTCCATAGCTTATTCCTGCAATACGAACCTCCACCCCTATCCTGCATCTGAATCTGTACCTCTGTCTTGACTCGTTCCTCATCCTCCTCATTTGGTTTGGAGGACGCTTGTCTGTTCTGACTCAGCTCCCCAAACACGACCAACCCTCTGTAGTTAAATCAATGATTCCTTTATTAGGAGCGCCAGCTGCCCCGGGAAAAAGTTTCTCTCTCAACGCAAGCTAACAAGTCTGTCCGGCAGGGAGATCAATAGTTGTCCACCACATCTATTCATCTCTTCCCCCTGCCTTTTATCCCCAGAGCTAGACACTAAAAGAAAACAGGACAGACAGGACTTATTTTTCCTTCGTCAATATACAGGCAGTCCTCGACTTACGACAATTCATTTAGTGACCACTCAAAGTTACAACAGCCCTGGAAAAAAGTTTAGTTTAGTTTAGTTTAGTTGATTTGTATACCGCCCTACTCCCGGAGGGACTCAGGGCGGTGAACAGCCACGCAATAAAATACACAATTAGAAAATTTAAAAAGCAGAATAAAATTAAATTAAATAATTTGGCCGGACAAATTAAGACAACCCCATCGTTTAAACCAATTTAAAATTTACATATTAAAAGAAGCAAAAGGGAGAAAATGAGGCCAGGCCCGCCTGGTGAAATAAAAAGGTCTTAAGAGCGCGGCGGAAGGTGCGCAGATCCGGGATCGTCCGTATCTCTGGGACGATCCCGGATCTGCGTGAATTAGGGGGATGTTGCAATGGTCATAAGTGTGAATGGGGATGGCTGCAAAAGTCATAAGTGTGAAAAGTGATGCTTTTCACACTTATGACTATTGCAGCATCCCTGTGATCAAAATTCAGATGCTTGGCACCTGGTTCATATATATGACGGTTGCCGTGTTCTGGGGTCGCGTGATCCCATTTTGCGATCTTCTGACGAGCAGAGTCCACGGGGAAGCCAGATTCACTTAACGACCATGTTATTAACTGGACAACTGCAATGATTCACTTAACCACCGTGGCAAGAAGGGTCGTAAAATGGGGCAAGACCCATTTTAACATTGGGTCATGTTTGCCAAGTGACACATTTAACAAATGTTTCGGTTAACAACATAAATGTTGGGCTCCATTGTGGTCGTAAGTCA
>CM075964.1:9526672-9889172 GCA_038048745.1 Coluber constrictor foxii
CCTGCTTAGGCAGGAAACCCTACACCACTTCAGACAAATGGCTATCCAATCTCTTCTTTAAAAAGTCCAGTGTTGGAGCATTCACAACTTCTGGAGGCAAGTTGTTCCGCTTATTAATTGTTCTCACTGTCAGGAAATTTCTCCTTAGTTCTAAGTTGCTTCTCTCCTGGATTAGTTTCCACCCGTTGCTTCTTGTCCTGCCTTCAGGTGCTTTGGAGAATAGCTTGACTCCCCCTTCCTTGTGGCAGCTCCTGAGATACAGGAAGACTGCTATGTCTCCCCACATTTATTTATTTATTGGTTCGATTTATATGCCGCCCTTCTCTGGAGACTCAGGGCGGCTTACAATGCATTAAGCAATCCTTCTTTTCATTAAACTAGACATAATGCAAAGCGCTAATGTGAGCAGACATACCATATTTTTCAGAGTATAAAATGCTCCGGACTATAAGACACACCTACTATTTCTGGTGAGGAAAACAAACAAACAAACAAACAAACAAAAAGAAATCTGCCTCCCAGCAATTTTGCCTCATTGCAGCAAACAGCAAGCAGCCTGCTTTACTTTCATTTTCGTTTTCAGCACAGTTTGATTAGCGCAAGGGGAAAAAAAAATCTGCTCCCAGCAATTTACTTCCTTGCAGCAAGCAGCAGAGGCCCTCGCAAAACAGCGGAGAGTCGTGAGGAACTTGTGCTAATTAGGTTGTGCTGAAGCTGAAATGGGCTTTTTATTCTTGCTGCTTGCTGCAAGGAAGTAAACTGCTGGGAGGCAAAGGCCAAAGGGTGGGGGCCAGTGGGTGGGCAGGGCTCCACTCAGTGTATAATATGCACGTAAATTTTCACCCCCTTTTAGGGGGTGAAAAGGTGAATCTTATACTCCAAAAAATATGGTACATACACTTGCTTCCTTAATTGGCTTTTGCTTATGTTCCATAATCTCTTTTTTACATTTTCCTCTGCCATCTACAAGCGAAAGGTGAAAGCATTTATAAGGACTTAAACACACCTCCTAATATGTTTGGCAGAAAAATATAGCAACAAATTGTGTCACTGATTTTTCTTGGTTTGCTCGCTGCCAATTTTTTCCCTTTAATCTTCTGGTTATAAATTACCGCTCACACCGAAGACAGTAACTCATAATTAAACGAAAACCAATGGGGAATCAATCCTCTATTCAACTAGTTTCCGGTATTTTATTTTTTATTAATAAAATGTCAAACAAAACGAAAGGAACTCAAGACAGTCCTACCTCTTTTTGTTCCTTATTATTTTTACCGCTACTTTTTCACCGGTCTTGTGGTCCAAACACTTCACAACATGGCCAAAGGATCCTTTCCCAATTATAGCCAAGATTTCGTATCTGTATGCAATATGATCGCTTAGTACCTACACAGAGTGACAACAATGTACAAGGTAAACCTAGCATATGTTTCTGCTACTTCTCATGCCACATTCACAAAACACGCACAAAGCAAAAATACATTGTCATACTAGATCCCAGTGATGGAGCACATTCAGCTTCTGGAGGCAAGCTGTTCTGCTGGTTAATTATTAGGAAGTTTCTTCTTGGTTCTAGGCTTGGAGCAGGGATGAAACCCAGCAGGCTCTGGAGAACCGCTAGTGGAAATTTTGAGTAGTTCGGAGAACCGGCAAATGCCACCTCTGGCTGGACCCAGAGTGGGGTAGAAATGGAGATTTTGCAATATCCTTTCCCCAGGAGTGGGGAGGGAATGGGGATTTTGCAATATCCTTCCCCTGGAGTGGGAAGGGAATGGGGAGTTTGCAGTATCTTCCCCCTGGAATGGGATGGGAATGGAGATTTTCCAACAGCCTTTCCCCAGGAGTGGTGAGGGAATGGGGATTTTACAGTATTTTTCCCCTGGAGTGGAGAGGGAATGGGGATTTTGCAGTATCTTCCCCCTGGAATGCGGTGGGAATGGAGATTTTGCAATAGCCTTCCCCCAGGAGCGGGGAGGGAATGGGGATTTTGCAGTATCCTTCCCTGGAGTGCGGTGGGAATGGGAATTTTGCAATATTTTCCCCTGGAGTGGGGAGGGAATGGGGATTTTGCAGTATCCTTCCCCTGGAGTGGGGTGGGAATGGAGATTTTTCAATATCCTTTCCTTCAGGAGCGGGGAGGGAATGGGGGTTTTGCAATATCCTTCCCCTGGAGTGGGGAGGGAATGGGGATTTTGCAGTATTTTTCCCCTGGAGTGGGGTGGGAATGGGGGTTTTGCAATATCCTTCCCCCAGGAGCGGGAGGGAATGGGGATTTTGCAGTATCCTCCTACCACGCCCATCAAGCCAAACCACGCCCACAGAACTGGTAGTAAAAAAAATTTTGAATTTCACCACTGGCTTGGAGCCTTCTTTAATGATCTTCCCACCTGTTAGTTCTTATCCTGCCCACAAGTACTTTGTAGAATAGGTTGCCCCCCCCACCCCCTTTTTGTGACAGCCCCTCAAACAGAGCGGTACCTTGGTATCCACCTGTTTTGAAACTCATTGAAGTTGTATTCACCCCATTTTGATCGGAGGTGGGTTTCACATACTTTTTACCACCGGTTCGCCGCGCACCGAAAATGTGCTTGCAGGCCTTCCGCGCATGCGCCGGGCCTTCCGTGCATGAGCTTTGCTCGTGTGCACGAGAATTTGTTGGCGTTGGCTGCCTTGGGACTCGCTACATCATTCCTATTGGAAAAATGTGCTTGATACTCATCTTTTTTGATGCACATCACGCTTTCCGGAGTCAACTAATGTTGATTACCGAGGTACCACTGTATTGGAAGCAGCTATCATGCCACCCCTAGTTTTTTTCTTGGTTAGACTAGTGTGTTGCCCACAAACTGTGGTTTAATGAGTTTATTAATATTCCCCAGCAATTCCCTTCACCAAAACCAGGGTGAAATGCTCCTGGTTCGGACCGAATCGCCTGATCCGATAGCGATGGAGGCGGGTGGTTCGGAGAACCAGTAGTAAAAATCCCTGCCCCCTCCCCACCATGCCCAGCTGAGCTGCATGATTATCAGAGGCTTTTTTTTCTTTTAAATGCCTCTGACGATCCCAGCTGAGTTGCCTGATCGGCAGAGGCTTTTTTTTTCTTTTAAAAGCCTCTGATGATCCAAGCTGAGTTGCCTGATCGGCAGAGCCTTTTTTTCTTTTAAATGCCTCTGCCGATCCTAGCTGCATTGCCTGATCGGCAGAGGCTTTTTTTCTTTTAAAAGCCTCTGATGATCCAAGCTGAGTGCCTGATCGGCAGAGGCTTTTTTTCCTTTTAAAAGCCTCTGACGATCCCAGCTGAGTTGCCTGATCGTCAGAGGCTTTTTTTTCCTTTTAAAAGCCTCTGACAATCCAAGCTGAGTTGCCTGATCAGCAGAGGCATTTAAAAGAAAAAAAGGCCTCTGCCAATCAGGCAACTCAGCTGGGATCGTCAGAGGCCTTTAAAAGCATTTTTTTACAACCTCTTCGCTGAAGAGATTGTAGAAAAAATGGTTTTAAAAGTAAAAATAAAATGGCCATGCTCACCTAGTCACATTACCCCCCCCCCACAAAGCCACGCCCAGAGAACCAGTAGTAACAAATTTTAGATTTCACCACTGACCAAAACCCAGAACTGTCCCACTTAAGCCCAGCCATAAGCAGTTCTAGGTTAGTCCACAGAACAATGGCCCAATAGTCCACAAAGCCCTTGAAAATTGCTCGAACAAAATAACACTCACAGACAAAACTTAAATCCATCAGGCAAAGCTTAAATCCACATACATACACACGAGGCAAGAAAAGTCCAGATGCTTTCCAATGCACACAGTTCAATTCCAAACACGGTATCAGTCCAAAGTGAAGCAGGAACCATGACAAACAGAAAACACACAGCTAGAAAACAAATCCATTGGGCCTCCATCTGTCTGCTGTGAAAAATAGCCAGCTTCTGGTGCAGTCCATCAATATGGGGGGGGGGGGGCTTTCTCCTCCCGGGTAGTCCGGCTGACCTTCTACTTGCTCCTGCCTTTTCTCTGGAAGGGATTTGGCTGAAGTTCCAGCTTGGGAAAGCTCACAGTGGCAGACAGCCAGCGAAGAGGAGGAGGAACTGCCTTCTGCACCTGATCCGAGAACACGTAGTGCAGAAGGCAGTTCCTCCTCCTCTTCGCTGGCCGTCTGCCACTGCGAGCTTTCCCCAGCTGGAGCCTCAGCCAAATCCCTTCTGGATGGCCGTTCAGAGCCATCAATCAACATGCCAGGAATTGACTCATCCTCCCTCAAAAGGAGGTATCTAAGGAACCGTCCGAGGGAGACATCACAACTAGACAAACCCAGTTCCTGTGAAACTTACGTTGATTGATGGCTCTGAACGGCCATCCGGAAGGGATTTGGCTGAGGCTCCAGCTAGGAAAAGCTCGCAGTAGCAGACGGCCAGCGAAGAGGAGGAGGAACTGCCTTCTGCACCTGATCCGAGAACACGTAGTGCAGAAGGCAGTTCCTCCTCCTCTTCGCTGGCCGTCTGCCACTGCGAGCTTTCCCCAGCTGGAGCCTCAGCCAAATCCCTTCCGGATGGCCGTTCAGAGCCATCAATCAACGTGCCGGGAATTGACTCATCCTCCCTCAAAAGGAGGTATCTAGGGAACCGTCCGAGGGAGACATCACAACTAGACCAACCCAGTTCCTGTGAGACTTAAGACCACACACCTCCTTGGGCATCTCCTACCCAATTCCAGCTGCAGAGATTTTGCCCTGAGGGGATTCTGCCGTGATCTGGGTGCCAAGATCTACCACCACGTCAGCCTCTTACCTTTTTATAGGAACCGTGGTCATCATCGTAAGTGCTGCTGTTCTCTGAATCAATGTAGCCCTCAATCTTTTTTGCTCCCAGGCCAAGAAACCACAGTTCTTTATAGTCCTTGATTTCTCGCTGTTCATACTGGGTGAGTTGGTTTTTAAAATGTTTCAAGGCTTCTGGTTTGTGAAGGAAGTCAAAGGGATGTTAAAAGACCTGAAGATATCATAGGTACCTAAATCAATATTTAACATGTAAACTGTTTCTATTTCCCGTCCTCCGCTCTCAAACGTATCACCCCAGTTTCTGAAATAGTGTAGGGCCGGGATGGCAAACCTATGGCACGCATGCCGGAAGTGGCACACAGGCATCTCTCCGGGCACGCTAGCCGTCGCCTGTTTCTCTTGCTCTTCTGGATTACGGCATGCACATGCACGCCGGCCACCTGGTCTTCGCATGCGTAGGAGCTCCAGAAACTGGAACAACAGCTCCCAGGGGTGCATGCGCACTCCGGAAAGCTGAGCTTCCGATTTCCTGCATGCGCATGCACGTCAGCCAGCTTCCAGAAACTGGAAGACCAGGTGACTGGCATGCATGCACACACTGGAAATTGGAAGTTCGGCTTCCAACCAAGTGGTTGGTTCTGACCTTCGGGATTTAAAATGGTTGGTTCTAACCTCCCGGATTTAAAGTGGTTGGTTCTGATCTTCGGGATTTAAAGTGGTTAGTTCTGACCTTCCGGATTTAAAATGGTTGGTTCTGACCTTCTGGATTTAAAGTGGTTGGTTCTGACCTTCAGGATTTAAAGTGGTTGGTTCTGACCGTCGGGATTTAAAGTGATTGATTCTGACCTTCCAGATTTAAAGTGGTTGGTTCTGACCTTCCAGATTTAAAGTGGTTGGTTCTGACCTTCCGGATTTAAAATGGTTGGTTCTGACCGTCGGGATTTAAAGTGATTGATTCTGACCTTCCAGATTTAAAGTGGTTGGTTCTGACCTTCCAGATTTAAAGTGGTTGGTTCTGACCTTCGGGATTTAAACTGGTTGGTTCTGACCTTCAGGATTTAAAGTGGTTGGTTCTGACCTTCGGGATTTAAAGTGGTTGGTTCTGACCTTCCGGATTTAAAATGGTTGGTTCTGACCTTCCGGATTTAAAATGGTTGGTTCTGACCTTCCGGATTTAAAATGGTTGGTTCTGACCGTCGGGATTTAAAGTGATTGATTCTGACCTTCCAGATTTAAAGTGGTTGGTTCTGACCTTCCAGATTTAAAGTGGTTGGTTCTGACCTTCGGGATTTAAACTGGTTGGTTCTGACCTTCAGGATTTAAAGTGGTTGGTTCTGACCTTCGGGATTTAAAGTGGTTGGTTCTGACCTTCGGAATTTAAAGTGGTTGGTTCTGACCTTCAAAATCCGAAATACCCTGCTTATCAAAAGTTCTGTTTCTCGGCTTAGTTTTCTGAACATTAAGATTTGTATTTTGGGGCCCTAAAGAAACTTGAAGGATGGTTTTATAGGAGAAGTCAAAGAACGCTTCAACTAGACTTTTAGGAAAGGAGATACGATTCCCCCCCTTCAGCCAATTGCTTTTAAATTATGATACTCTCTTGGTTTTCCATTATATTATAGTCATCCCGTCTGGAGGGAAAAGTCGTACTAGGGGTAAAATGCTACTGGTTCGGGCCGGTTTGCCCAAACCGGTGGTGGAAAAAGTAAAAAAAAAAGTTCTGAAGATCAGCTGAGCAACGCGTGATCGTCAGAAGTTTTTTAAAAACTTTTAAAAGCATTTTTAGCTACTGGTTCCAGAGAAGACAGCGAACCGGTAGCAAACTGGTTCAGATTTCACCACTGGGTGGTACAGTACAGAAATTGGATGATTTCTCTGCTGTTTTCCCTTTAGCATTTTATCCTAGGACTGCGTACCTGCTGAAGTTAATGGGAACTTGAGGTTGTGAGTCTTCTCGATGTCTCCAGATTTGCTGCTCAGCCCTCTGGGGATGTTTTCAGAGAGGGTGGGAGGAAACGGCGGGACTTGAGATCGGTTATCCTGCAAAGTTGCAAGAGGTTTGTTTCTTTTTCCTGAAAGCCGCTTCATTCTTTCCGTGATTTTTATTAATTACTCAGCCAGGCTCAAAAACCAACTTTCAGAGGAAAGTATCGCCGGGATAAAAAAACATAGCATCAATAAAGGGTGCATTTGATTCTCTGGGGGCTTTTTTTTGCAAAATTAAAGTTGCAGAAGAATCGGGAATTTTAAAAATGCACTTCTGTCGTTTTAGAGTTTACGCCCTGTTTCTCCTTCACCCTTCCAACTGCACTGTCTTTAGGTCTTCTAAATATCTCAGAAAGGACCAGACTTCCATGGTTGTGTGCTCCCCCCAGTGTAACCCCTTTTTCTTCTTTTGTTGGGGGTGTTACTTGGAACCCTGACATTAGGCCAGGCTACTATTGTGGTCCATCACCAGCCGGCAGAACTGGTAGCAGAATCAGACAGTGAGGAGGTTGGGGAGGAACGTGGGCCAGTCCTGGAGTCTGGGGAAGGCTCGGATGAGGGCTCTGCATCGGAGGCAGAGAAAGGGCCATTAGGGAGGTACATACTGCCTCCGGAGCCTCCAGAGTCGGACCTCAGTGAGGCAGAGGAACAGGGGGAGCCTGTTCCCAGTGCGCACATGTGCAGAGCTGCCAGAAGGCAAGAACAGTTCAAACAAAAGGGACGACTCAGGAGTAAGGGTTGGAGATGATTGGCCCCTCCCATAAGGCTTAAAAGAGGAGCAAAGGCACGTGGACTCTTTGCAGGAAAGCAACGTTGTTAATTCTGTTCCCTGTTGGCATCTCTGTTTGATTCTGGACTCTGTGTGGCTTTGCCAAGTAGGTCTTTGGCAGCGTGTCAAGGGAGATAAAGGTGGGTGATTATCCTGAAGGACTTCTTTTTGCAACTAATTTGGGACTCAGCTGTGAATGAATGTAATTCACAGCTGTTGCAATAAAAGAGGTTTATGGGACTACATGTGTGTTTTAATGACTCAGGAAGTCTAGGTCAGAACAGTTACTCTCTGTAACAAAGCCAACCAAGAATCGGGTTCATTATTTAGAAATAGAAATGGAGGGGTTCCATGTTGGCTTCCATGTTGGGAAACAGCTCAGCTCACCTTCCTTTCTCATACCACACTTGTCCCTTTGATGATGATGATGTTATCCATTCAGTCGTGTCCAACTCTTGGCGATTCTGTGGGCCAGGTCTCTCCACATCTTCCGATCTTGTACTGCTTCTTTGAGTTGTTCCATGCTCTGGCTGGCATCAGCTTTGATCGTGTCCAGCCACCATGTTCTCTGGTGGCCTTTTACCGCTAACTCTTCCAAGCATAATGGCTTTCTCCAGTGAATTCCTCCCAATGATATGGCCAAAATATTGTCCCTTTAGACATCGACCCTTCAGACCAGGGGTGTCAAACTGGCAGCCCCGCGGGCCAGATGTGTCATGTGCAGGCCACACCCACCCCCGCTCCGAGAAGGGGCGAAATATCGTGAAATGTCATGTGATGGCAATGTGACACTGCAAATTTGACACCCATGCTTTAGACCAGAGGTGTCAAACTAAATTTCATTGAGGGCCGCATCAGGGTTGTGGTTGACCTCGGCGGGGGGGTGGCCTACTGGGTGGGTGTGGCTGACTGGGTGGGCGTGGCCAGCTTGACGCCACTCCCCAAACTGTGGCATGTTTCCTGTTCACATTGAGTAGACCAGGCCGAAGCCAGACTGGCCTCATCTTTCCTCTTCACGCTGAGTAGACCAGGACAGTCCCAGGGGTCAGATCTGAACACATTGTGGGCCGTATCTGGCCTGTGGGCCTTGAGTTTGACACCCCCGCTTTAGACAATGCCAATTTCCTCTAATTTTCAGTCTCGAGTCCCCTCGCGCCCACAAAAGATCTAAGTCCAGCCCACCATAAATGCCGTTGACTCTTATCTACCGCCAATTTGCTTTGACCGTTAGTAGCTCAGATTTTTGTAGAGAGCGTTAGCATACAATAAACCTACGTTCATTTCAACTGCCCGGACTCCTGTTTTCCTGAGCTTGATATTTTTATTCCCTTACTTTTAGGGCCTCGGTTCACACGGAAGAAACTTACCGAATGCAGAGTTGTCACAGACTGAAAAGTTTTGGTGGCTATTTGTGGGAAAAGTGCATCTTGCTGTAGAGGCTTTAAAGCAGATGTCACCAAACTTGATTTGGCTGGATAGTCCAAGTGAGGGAGGGCATTGATATTGCTGCTTAATTTCTGAGGAGGAAATACAGAGTTAATCCCAGAGTGGTGCGGTGGCCTAGAGGTGGAGCTCTTGCCTCACAATCAGGAGGCTGTGAGTTCGATCCGAGGTAGAGGCAGATATTTCTCTCTCTGGGCACACTGAGAATATATCTCCTACAAAACTCCGTATTGGCAACAGGAAGGGTATCCGGCCAGTAAACACTCAGCTCCATTCAGTTGCCCTGACTCCACCCCAATGCAAGGGATTATGGCGTCATTAAAAGAAAAAAAAATACAGTTAATCCCAGCAGTTGGCTTTCATAATATATTATATGCACATTTTTGTAGAAGGTTTAGAAAACCACACAAAAGGTTCTCTGGTCAAGAGACCAGCCAGTTTTCTATGGTTGCAGCAGCTGGCCATCTCTTTGGTCTCCTATACAGATAGTCCTCGATTTACAACAGTTCATTTAGTGACCAAAGTTACAACAGCGCTGAAAAAAGTGATTTATGAGCATTTTTTACACTTACGACGATGGCAACATCTCCAGGGTCACGTGACCAAAATCCAGGCGTTTGGCAACTGACTCATATTTACAAGTCGGGGTGGACTTATTTTGGGGTGGTGTCGGGGCATATTTTCCAATATCCCAGAGTCATGTGATCAGTTTTTGGGACCTTCTAACAAGCAAAATCAATAGGGAAGCCAGATTCATTTAACAACATTGTTACTAATTCAACAACTGCAGGGATTCACTCAGCAACTGTGGCAAGGAAGGTTGTAAAACGAGGCAAAACTCACTTAACAACCATCCCACTCAGCCACAGAAATGTTGGGCTCCATTGTGGTCGTAAGTTGAGGACTTCCTGCAAATGGCCACGTAAGGCTGGAGGGGGAAGGCAAGTGAGGATCACCTTTCCCGTCCACCCAAATGGCTCTTCATTTCCTTTGGATTTTCTATAAAGTTGAGGGAAAAAAATCATCTTTCTATATCGGTGAGATGTGCAACAGATGAATTCTGGGAGTTGAAGTCCACACAGCTTAATAGTTGACAAACTACCATGTTTCTCCGAAAATAAGACCTTGTCTTATATTTTTTTGAACCCCGAAATAAGCGCTTGGCCTTATTTTCGGGGAGGTCTTATTAATTTGGGGTGCATGGAGCAAGATGGGGCTCCTCTTGCCTTCTTACCTGATTTCCAGCTCTGCATTTAAATATTTTTGGGGAGGGCTTATTTTCGAGGGGAGGCTTATTTTACCACATATGCTCAAAAGTCTGATTGGCCTTTTTATCAGGGGATGTCTTATTTTCAGGGAAACAGGGTATTCAAACTATTGTTTGGGTCTCCAAAGAAACACTGCTTTAAAGCAAAGGTCTCCAAACTTGGCCTGTTGAAGAATGGTGGACTTCAACTCCCAGAATCCCTCAACCAGCCATGGATTCTGGCTGAGGGATTCTGGGAGTTGAAGTCCATCAGTCTTCAAGAGGCCAAGTTTAGAGACCCCTGCTTGAAACAATCAATGAAGACGATCTGAATTGGAAGCCATCACAGGGGTCATCTGTTGCCAACACATTCCTGCGCAAATACCTGTCGCAAAATTCTGTTGGCTCCACGTCGGCTACTCTCTTGAGACGGCAATTTAGGACGAGACAGCACTGCTATCTGGGGAAAATGGAGAACAAAGTTAGCATGGAAAATTATTCCCTCATAACTTCGGTGCCTAGTACAGTTATGTTCATTAGATGTACCTAAATTATTAATAGGATATTTTTGTGTTTAATTATTATTATTATTATTATTATTCCTAATAAGTCCAATTCAAAGTTTCTCGTGTAACAGCCTTGACACAGGTCTGAACGGAGGGATCAAAATTAATATCCCAACAGGAGGAGGGATTGTCGCTGTTCGAAAGCATCAAATGGAAGGAACCAACTAAGGAGGTTGCATCCAAATTTTCAAAACCGGAAAAAGCAAATAGGGAAAGTTATATCAGGCCAGTGGTGGGATTCAGCCAGTTCACACCTATTCGGGAGAACCAGTTGTTAACTTTCTAAGCAGTTTGGAGAACCGGTCATTGGAAGAAATCTTGTTTTGTTTTTTTCCACTTTACGGGGCTAATCCTGTAAGGAAGGCAGGAAGGAAACATTCTGGTGGTGTTTCTAGCTCATCTTTATTGTCCTGCTTACAGAAACTGCCTCTCTGGTTAACCCTTATTACATTGTAACAGCTAAGGCAACACACCCATCGACGTGAGTGATGTTGAGTTGGCCACGCCCACACAGTCACATAACCACTGAGCCACGCCTACCCAGCTGGTCATTAGGGCAGCGAACCGGCTGTTAAATTATTTGAACCACCACTGTCAATCACCACATTATTATCCCACCACTGTCTCAAGCCCAAAATTATTCTTGAAGAGCCTCTCTGGAAGGCTTTCTGGATTCCCACATCCAAAGAATATAACCTAATAGTAGGATAATTGTACCCCAAATTTATTACAGGTAGTCCTCGACTTACAAAATTCACTTAAGGACCCTTGTGAAATTACAAAGGCACTGAAAAAAGTAATAATTTTTCACATTTACAACCGTTACAGCATCCCCATGGTCACACAATCCAAATTCGGATGCTTGGCAACTGATTCATATTTATGATGGTTGCAGTGTCCCTCGTCATGTGATCCTCTTTGGTGACCTTCTGACAAGCGAAGTCAATGGGGAAGCCAGATTCACTTAACAACTGGGCTGCTAACTTAACAACCTCCGTGATTCACTTAGTAACTCAGGCAAGAAAAATCATAAAATCACTTTTTCAGTGCCGTTGTAATTTTGAATGCTCTCTAAACAGAGGTGTTATTCAGCGGGTTCGCACCAGTTCAGGTGAACCGGTAGCGGTGAGGGCCCACCTACCTGCCCTGTGTCAACTTGCAAAGCTTTCAAGTTACCATGAGCAGGAGGGAGGGAGAATTGATGGAGCTGATTGATTTGCCTAACTGAGACTACATTCCACAGATGCTTTTCTACCACAATCAGTAGGAGAGTTTTGGGTTTCACAGCCAGCCAAAATGATTAATTGGAGAATCTGATTTATGACATGGCCAGGGAGGAGGGGAGAGACAGGGTCATTGGGGAACGTAAATCTACGTGGGATTAGTTCTAATTGAAATATTTATGGAGAAAAGGAAAATCACCACATGGAAACCATTCAGGTTTCGTGAATATTTCTCACTTAACGAATAGGAGTAGTTTAATCTGAATTCTCACCTTTGAATTTGACAGTCCTATGTTTCCTTTCTTGAATTTGTGAGTTAGAGATGTGTTTTCTTGGGAAATTAAAGTTGGCACCTCCTTCTGTTTTTGGACTAAGGTTTTAGGCTCTGGTAGAGGCTGTGATGATAAACCAAATATATTTCAACCTTTAATAGCAATAGCACTTAGACTTATATTACCGTTTCATAGTGCTTTTACAGCCCTCTCTAAGCGGTTTACAGATTGCCCCCAACAATCTGGGTCCTCATTTTAAAAGGTAAAGGTTCCCCTCGCACATATGTGTTTGTCGTTCCTGACTCTAGCGGGTGATGCTCATCTTCGTTTCAAAGCCGAAGAGCCAGCGCTGTCCGAAGATGTCTCTGTGGTCATGTGGCTGGCATGACTCAACGCCAAAGGCGCACGGAACGCTGTTACCTTCCCACCAAAGGTGGAGCCTATTTTTCTACTTGCATTTTTTTACGTGCTTTCGAACTGCTAGGTTGGCAGAAGCTGGGACAAGTCACAGGAGCTCACCCCATTATGAGGCACTAGGGATTTGAACCGCTGAACTTCCAACCTTCTGTCTAAGTTCAGCATCTTAGCCACTGAGCCACCGCGTCCCCATTTTACCCATCTGTTAAACCTGTTTTGACAGACTTTCAGCTTTTGGCTGAAGTAGGCCACTTCAATTTAATGATCGCCATTACTTCTAATATATGTGTTTTAGTTAATACATTCTAAACAATTCTTATTGTTTATGTAGAGTCTGTCATCCAGGTTAGGGTTGTTTCAAAGGTGCTTTTTCAAAAGGCAACTGGACTTTCTTGTTTTTTCCTTGGAGACGCTTTGCTTCTCATCCAAGAAGCTTCTTCATCTCTTCATCCATCAGATCTGAAGAAAAAGTCCAGTTGCCTCTTGAAAAAGCATCTTTGGGATTACATTAACATGTTTACAAATACAAGTTCCTCGAAAGCCAAATTTGATGGAAAAGCAGTGTGGGCTTGGTTAAAAAAAATTTTTTCCCCCAATTGTTTTCCCAAGACTTTCTGGCCAGCGCACGTGTCGGACACTAGAGGGAGCACTTCGCACATGCTCATCAGGGCCACGACCAGGAAGAGGAGCTGCCCAGGGGGCATACACGCGCTGGATAAGGTACTTCCGGTTTCCGACACGTGCATGTGCGCGGGCCAGAGTCTTCTGGTTACTGCCGCGCATGCGCAAGCACCAATCAGCTGGCCGGCTTAAGGTTGAGGTTGAGGTTGAGGTTAAGGTTCCGATTTCCAGCAATGCCGCATGCACAAAGTCCAGCTGATTGGTGTGTGCACATGCATGCCAGAAACCTGGAAGAGGAACTGGTGACGATGCCCGTGCCAGGCAACATGGCTCCGTGTGCCACTTCGGGCAGGCGTGTCACAGGTTCGCCATCATGGGTATAGGGTCTCCTGCTTGAGCAGGAGATTGGAGCAGAAGACCTCCATAGTTCCGTCCAATCCTATTATTCTATGTTCTATATAGTTTGCATTATTTTGTCCTCGTGAAAATTCGTAGAGCTTGTAGTGGAATAGCTTAAAAAGCACTTAAAGTTGGTCAGGTATGTAACTGGTAAATTTCATTGCTTACCAAACCTATCTGGGTGTAACTCGTCTCACATGATGTTGGTTCTAACTTGGTTTTGCTTGCTGTATAACATGTGTCTCCTTTAGGAGTCTTTCCTGTTTTTTTTTTAAAAAAAGAGAGAGAGAAAGAGAGAGAGAGAGAGAGAGAGAGAGAGAGAGAGAGAGAGAGAAGGAACAGTTAGCTGCTCCATTAAACGTTACACAGGTTTGCTTAAAAATAAACTGCCACCTTAACTGATTATTTTTTAATCCCCCATTAAAAAGAGCCCTGAAATTTTTCATCATTAGTTTCTCTGCTGGAGATTTCAATCTAATTCAAGATTTTTTTTTTTTAATGAACCCAGAAGCCCTTTAAAACATCCTTCCTTTTTTCCCTCAAAATTGGAAAGTATTACAAGCATTTATGTTGAGATTCAAATGAAAAGATATTTGATATTGTCTACATCGCAAATCCAGAGAACATTCTTTCTTTCTTTTTTTTTATACATGCAAATTAATTTTTTTTTTCAAATGAGATACTTTTTTTAAAAAAACGATCTTCCACTTTGCTGGACCAAGTTATAGACTTTTCTAAACTCAAATCCTATTTCAAACTCAGGCCATGCTTCATGATTCTTGTGAGGTTTAAATGTTATAAATCAGGGAGTTCTGGATGTCATTTTAATATTTCTTACCTAAAATATTGTCTTTTTGTGACTTATATCTAAAAAGACACTTTTTTGAATGAATGAATGAATGAATGAATGAATGAATGAATGAATGAATGAATGAATGAATGAATGAATGAATGAATAGGGGCTCCACTAATACTAACTTTTGGGGTGCAGTTAAGGAATTATCACTTTTCCCTCAGCAAAAAAGGAGATTCCTATAGGGCAAGCTGTTGGAATGACTGCTTAGATTCTTCTTTCTAACCTTGTTTTTCTCAGCAGCTGAAGACATCTTTGAATAAAGTTTAGGATGCAGCCACTCCTTATTTTATTTTGGTAGGTTAAGGTTAAGGTTAAGGGGAAGAAATGGAGGAAGTGACAGATTTTATTTTCCTGGGCTCCAAGATCACCACATAAGGACTGCAGCCAAGAAATTAAAAGACGCTTGCTCCTGGGGAGGAAAGCTACAGCAAATCTAGACACCATACTAAAAAGCAGAGACATCACCTTGCCAACAAAAGTGTGTATAGTCAAGGCTATGTTTTTCCCAGTTGCAATCTATGGCTGTGAAAGTTGGACCATAAGGAAGGCTGAAGGCCAAAGAATTGAGGCCTTTGAACTCTGGTGCTGGAGAAGACTCCTGCGAGTCCCTTGGACTGCAAGGCGATCCAACCGGTCAGTCCTAGAGGAGATCAACCCTGACTGCTCTTTAGAAGGCCAGATCCTGAAGAGGAAACTCAAATACTTTGGCTGCCTCATGAGAAGGAAGGACTCCCTGGAGAAGAGCCTAATGCTGGGAACGATTGAGGGCAAAAGAAGAACGGGACGACAGAGAATGAGATGGCTGGATGGAGTCACTGAAGCAGTCGGCCTGAGCTTAAATGGACTCAAAAGGATGGTAGAGGACAGGAAGGCCTGGAGGGATATTGTCTATGGGGTCACAATAGGTCAGACATGACTTCTCAACTAACAACAACAAGAGCAAAGTTAAGGCTAATGCTAAGGCAGATTGGCATCTATCTATCTATCTATCTATCTATCTATCTATCTATCTATCTATCTATCTATCTATCTATCTATCTATCTATCTATCTATCTATTATAACTCAAGATGGGGAACATATCAAACACACCTTCCTCCTCCTATTTTCCCCACAACAACAACCCTGTGAAATGGGTTGGGATGAGAGAGAATGACTGGTCCAAAGTTCACTCAGTTGGCTTTCATGGCTAAGATAAGACCTGAACTCATGGCCTCCTGCTTTCTCTCCTGGTGCCTTAACTGCTCAACTAAACTGGCTCTATAGTTTATACAATGTCCTGAGGCATTACTAAGGTAAAATGCCTCAGGATACATTATACAGAGCCCAAAGGCATTCTTGGAAATACTAATTATGCTTAGGACTGATGCCCCCTGTGGCATTCTCATTTTTGTTCCCCATGGAACCAAAAAATCATCACTGGGGGGACCCGAAGCCTTCAATGATTCAAAACATTTAGGGAAGGTTAAAAATGAAAGTGTATTATCTCGATGCGTTCGTGATTCAAAATCGCCTCACCGCAGGGATCAACGTGTCCTGATCCGATTCTACTTTTTCCTCCATCTGGCTTGGAATTGTGAACAGTGGCACTCAGCTCCCTTTCCTAGTAGAAGAAGAGAAAGTACAATAACAACCAATAACATTTTCAAAACTTTGTTCAAAGGAACTGCTGGAGGAGCTTGGGTTGTGTCATCTCCTGGCCTCCTTCGAGGTGTCTTTCCACTACAAACCTTCCATGGGACGCCATTGTGTCTTCCGTCATTTTTCCTACCTGTCATGAGAAGGCACCGCCATTTTGTTCTCTGCCCTTGGGAGTTTGAACCAAGAATCCCTTGGTCAAATCTGGCAAAGAAACCTGCAGACCTGCCAAGCACTCTGGCCATGTTCTGGCCTGAATTAAGAAGACCATGTTTCTATGTTAGTGATCTGTCCCCCTCTACACACACCCACAAAAACACAGCCATTCGAGGGTTAAAGAAGCACTTGGCACACACCACAGTCCTTATCTCCAACTTGGCAGCGATATTCACACCGTCTGCCAAGTGCTTTAATTGTTCACAGAAAGAAAATCACATACGTAGCTTTGCCAAAATCCGTTCTTTTAGCTCCAATGACTACCAGATTGAGTTATTGTTCATCACAGGGATCATTGACCACCACCCTCTCTTATATAGTCTCTGGGGTGTGGTCCAGTGACTCATTGGTCCTGTGACTCAAGTCCAGTGACTCAGGTCTATTCCCTCGCACGCCTCCTCAGCTGCTGCAAGCGCTTATCTCGCCTTCGTTGACGTGCGTCCAGGAATGACGTCTCTCCCTCACTCTCATCTGAGACACCTGTTTCCCCACTACTTTGCTCTCTTTCAGCTGGCACCTGAGACGGTGCCAGAGGGGGGGGGCTGGGAGATCTGGCTGGCTCCTCTTCCTCATGCTCAGAGCTTCCTTCCTCCAATGAGATAGGCTCAGAGGACGGGGCCACAACAGTTAGTTAGTCTGTAGGTTACTACAGCACTGAACAAAAAAATCGCTCACTACTGCAGCAATACTCTTAAAAAAAAGGTTGTAAAATGCTAATTGTCAAGCCCCCGAATTTTGATCACAGGACCCTGGGGATGCTATGACTGTCCTACATGTGAGGATTGGTTGTAAACTAATTTTTCAGTGTTGTTGTAACTTCAAATGATCGTTATATGAATGGTTGTAAGTTGAGAAATACTTGTAGATTTGAACATCGGATAGTTGAGTTCAAAATACATAGGATGCAATAGCACTTAGACTTATAAACGGCTTCATGGTGCTTTACAGCCCTCTTCTAAGCAGTTTACAGAGTCGGTCTCTTGCCCCCAAACAATCTGAGTCCTCATTTTACTGACCTTGGAAGGATGGAAGGCTGAGTCAACCTTGAGCTGGTCAGGATCGAACTGCCAAACTGTGTTGTGACCCAGGCCCAAGTAGTTAGTATTAAATACAAACAGTTCGAAAACGAACAGACTTTATTAGAACAGCTGAGAATTAACTCATTCTCAGCGTAATCCAAACTAAATTAAAGCAAATTCTTCAAAACACCATTCCACAGTTTATCACTGACCTTGGGATAATTAGGCAAACTGCCAAAGGCTTTTCTTGGCAAAAGTTGAGAAGCAGAAGACGCCGACAAGAAATGAATACAGTGAAACAAGAAGCAAATCTCTCAATGTTGTTTTCCGACAAAGAGGCCAAGAGCCATTGCTGGTCTTTTAAGCCTTATGGGAGGCGCCAATCATCTCTTGGCCTTACTCCCCAGTCGTCCTCTCTGCTTTATCTGCTCCTGCCTTTTGGCAGCTGTTCTCATACGTGCACTAGGAACAGGCTCCTCCTGTTCCTCTGCCTCTCTGCTGTCAACCTCTGGAGGCTCTGAAGCCCGCACATCACTCCCCGATGGCCCTAGCCCCATCTCTGCCTCTGACACAGAGCCCACATCCGGGCCTTCCCCAGCCTCCAGGACAGGCCCATGTTCTTCCTCAGCTTCATCGCTGTCTAACACCACTGCCAGCTCTGCAGGCTGCAGGCGGACCACAACAAACTGCTGGCAGTTGGCAGTCACTAGAAGTAGCCTGCACTACTGCAGCTCTTAAGATGTGTGATGATAGCAATAGCAATAGCATTTAGAGTTATATGCCACATTTTACAGTGCTTTACAGCCCTCTCTAAGTGGTTTTTACAGAGTCAGCCTATTGCCCCCAACAATCTGAGTCCTCATTTTACCGACCTCGGAAGGATGGAAGGCTGAGTCAACCTTGAGCTCATGAGAATCGAACTGCTGGCAGTCGGCAGAATTAGCCTGCAATACCGCATTCCAACCACTGCGCCACCACAGCTCTTTTATACCAAAGGGTTTAGTTAGAAAAGAGAACAAAGATTGACCAAATTAGGCAGATTTGGGAACAATGAGTCTGTTCCTAAGCTGAGTTTTTCTGTTTGTTTCGCTTCAGTTCAGTTCTGGAGGGGCCGGTGGCAGTGGTGAAATCCAATTTTTTTTACTACCGGTTCTGTGGCCATGGCTTGGTGGGTGTGGCAGGGGAAGGATACTGCAAATTCCCCATTTCCTCCCCACTCCTGGGGGAAGGATGTTGCAAAATCTCCATTCCCACCCCACTCCATGGGATACTGCAAATTCCCCATTTCCTCCCCACTCCTGGGGGAAGGATGTTGCAAAATCTCCATTCCCACCCCACTCCAGGGGATACTGCAAAATCCCCATTCCCTCCCCACTCCTGGAGGAAGGATGTAGCAAAATCTCCATTCCAACCCCACTCCTGGGGGAATAATATTGCAAAATCTCCATTCCCTTCCCACTCCTGGAGGAAGGATACTGCAAAATCCCCATTCCCACCCCACTCCTGGGGGAAGGATATTGCAAAATCCCCATTCCCTTCCCACTCCTGAGGGAAGGATACTGCAAAATCCCCATTCCCTCCCCACTCCTGGGGGAAGGATATTGCAAAATCTCCATTCCCTTCCCACTCCTGAGGGAAGGATACTGCAAAATCCCCATTCCCTCCCCACTCCTGGAGGAAGGATACTGCAAAATCCCCATTCTCTCCCCACTCCTGGGGGAAGAATGTAGCAAAATCTCCATTCCAACCCCACTCCTGGGGGAATAATATTGCAAAATCTGCATTCCCTCCCCCCTCCTGGGGGAAGGATACTGCAAAATCCCCATTCCCTCCCCACTCCTGGGGGAAGGATACTGCAAAATCCCCATTCTCACCTCACTCCTGGGGGAAGGATATTGCAAAATCCCCATTCCCACCCCACTCTGGGACCAGCCAGAGGTGGCATTTGCCAGTTCTCCGAACTGCTCAATATTTCTGCTACTGGTTCTCCAGAACCCGTCAGAACCTGTTGGATTTCAACCCTGGCTGGTAGCCAATAGGCCATAACACAACTACTTAAAACTACTTTTGCTCACCTTTTGGAGTAGAAGGTTCGGTTTTTCACCAGGTTTCCGAATAACCGGGAGAGCACTTGATCGTCCTTTCCTAATTTTTTCAGACTTGGCACTAAACTTCTTTCTGGAGAAAAAACCACAATAGAACTATGATTACATTACAAATAATGTAGAAAACCTTATTTTTCAAAATGCAGGGATAGGATACTCTTTCCTCCAGCTGTAGCAGATGAGATGACTTTGTCATGTTAAAAAAATAAATAAAAATCAAACGCCTCAAGGAGCAACATGAAAGCATCATTTATGACCAAATAAAATAGAATAAGGGATTGGGAACTGTGAGACGTGCTTGCCATGCGAACACATTAAAAATAATTCGAAGAATCTCTTTAAAAAAAAAAAGGCACTTTAGATGCTGAGCCTCAGGCTGGCTTTTTTTGAAAGGGTGTGTTTTATTTCCTACAATACAGGGTGCTTTGTTACAGTGAAATGAAATGAAATGAAATGAAATGAAATGAAATGAAATGAAATGTTGAGGTGAGGTGAGGAGAGGTGAGGTGAGGTGAGGTGAGGTGAGGTGAGGTGAGGTGAGGTGAGGTGAGACGAGACGAGACGAGACAATTAGGGGTCACAATACGTGTAAGGACACAGTTCATGTCCTAAATGCCAACAACATGATAGGGGCCATTTTCAAAATAGCAGTCCTGTCACAAACCCTTCATTTCCAGAAGTCAGCCTGGTAAAGCTGTTCACTTTCACCTCCTCTTGTATTACATTTATTTTATAAACATTGCTCAGGAAGATAAATCTCTCTCAGCATCTCCTTCTGCCCTACTATCGCAGCACCATTGAGAGTGTCCTGACATACGGCATTCTTGCATGGTGTGGGAGCAGCTCTGTAGCAGACAAAAAAGCTCTACAGAGAATCATTAAAAATCCCCAGAATATCATTGGATTCCAGCTACCAGCCCTGGATGACATCTTCGCATCTCGCTGTTTGAGGAAGTTGCATAACATTCTCAGAGACTCTTCCCATCCTGCTTACAATCTTTTTGGACTGTTGCCTTCTGGCAGAAGATACAGAACAATTCAAACTCGGACCACACGTTTTCTAAATAGTTTTTATCCCAGAGCTATAATTGCACTCAACAATCAACTAAAGGGCCACCATCAGTGAGCTGTTAGACAGCATTACTTGGTCTGTTGTGTGGATGTTTGGGGGGTTTAGGGATGGGGAATTTGTGGTGGGTGGGGGTTCATTTGGGGATTGTTATGTGTGTTGGACCTGGTCTTTGGGTGTTAAGTGAATTTCATTGTATGGGTATACTGTGTATACACGTACAATGACAATAAAGTTATTGTTATTGTTGTTGTTGTTGTTGTTGTTGTTGTTGTTATTCCCTTCTCACTGCTGGTCACTGATGGAAGATAGAACTTGCTTACCATAAATATGGCGGCTGAGAAACATTTTAAAGCATTGTTTCTGGAGAAATATCGAGGGGCTTTGGAGAGGTTGCGTCACTTCTAGAAATACTTTCAAATATGGGTCAGTGTCAGAAATGGATTGTGGCTGGGAGAGTCAGGAGTCCAAGAGACCATTGATGGTTCACCCCAATCACCACACACACACACACAAAAAGAGCATCTGGTAAATGTATGTTTTTCAGTGGTGAAATTCAACTGGATCTATCCGGATCGCATGATCCGGTAGCGCTGGCAATTGGGAGGCTCTGCCCGCCCGCCTGGACGTCATCACGTCCAGCTTTTTACCCTCTGCGCATGTGCATAAGGTTCTGTGCATGCGTAGAGGAGACGCACATGCTCACATCTGCGAGCCAGTAGGGAAAGGTAAGTGAATTTCACCCCTGATGTTCTTGCACCAGTAATAGCTACCTCTGAGCCCTAGTGGAAGACACAGAGCTGGAGGTTGACAAGACCATAGATATAGTGGAGGAGAAGGGTAACCTGGAATAATGGGAATAATGGGATAATTAGACAGATGTAAACAAGCCTATCAATTAAGACGCTGGGCTTGTTAACCAGAAGGTTGGCAGTTCAGGACCCAAGTGCTGCGTGACGAGGGGAGCTTCCTTGTCCCAGCTCCTGCCAACCTAGCAATAGCACTTAGATTTATATACCACTTCATAAGACTTTCTAAGTGGTTTACAGAGTTAGCATATTGCCCCCAACAATCTGGATCCTCATTTTACCGACCTCGGAAGGATGGAAGGCAGAGTCAACCTTGTGCCGCTCAGAATCGAACTCCTGGAGTGAGCAATGAGTTAGCTTGCAATATTTGTATTCGAATCATTATGCCACCATGGCTCTTACGAGTTGGAAGGCACACAAATGCAAGTAGATAAATAGGTACCACTTCAGTGGGAAATGTAACACTGTCTTTGCGCCTTGGTGTGTAGTCATGCTGGCCACATGACCATGGAAGTGTCTTCAGACAATGCTGGCTAGGAAATGGAGATGAATATCATCCCCTATAATCCGACATGACAGGACAGGAAAAGCATTTACCTTTTTTTAAAAACATGCCTGATTAAAAAAAATTATGTAAAGGACCAGGAGGTAGCCAATGGAAAGGTAAAATTATCCTTTAGAATATAATGGCCAGTACACTCTCACAGAGAGGGACTCCTCAGGGTGCTGTCGGTCAAATTATGCTGACTGGAGACCTCCAAGGGGAGAGAGTTCTCTGTGGGGGCTCCCGCCCTATGGAATGAAATGCCCCCAGAAATACGTATGATCCCCGACCTAAGTACCGTTCGCCGTGCCCTTAAGACTTTACTATTTCAACAGGCTGGGCTGATGAAATAATGAATTTCAAATAGGTATTTTAGTCTTGGAATTTTTATAAAGAGGGCCAAATTATTTAATATGTTTTAAATTGTTTTAAATTTTTGTAGTATATGTTGTTTTTATTATGGCTGTGCACCGCCCCGAGTCCCTCGGGAGAAGGGCGGTATGAAAATTTAAATAATAAATAAATAAATAAATAAATTGTCAAAGAGAGACTGGTCAAGACAGGGGAAGGAGTCAAATGGGAAATTAGTCTGCAATCCCTACATGGGCATAAGAAGGCAAATTCTGATCCCACCTTGAATGCCATGGAATTTTATCTAGTTTGACCAGATTAGCCTGAGAAGGTTCCCATGTTATAGGCTTGAGCAATAAAATAGCTAAGTGCTGTGGCCCACCAGACAGACTCAGACAGTGAGGAGGCTGGGGAGGAACATGGACCAGTCCTGGAGTCTGGGGAGGGCTCTGATGTGTGTTCTGCATCAGAGGCAGAGGGGGCCAGGGCTGTCTGACAGTTGTCAGCTGCCTTCAGAGTTGGACATCAGTGGGGCAGAAGAACAGGTGAAGCCTGTTCCCAGTGCGTGCATGCACAGAGCTGCCAGGAGAAGGGAACAATTAAGGAACAGGGGTCGACTCAGGAGGAAAAGCACAAGGGGATGTTGAATGACCCCTCCCATAGGGAATAAACAGGAGCAAAAGGCGAGTGGTGTTTGCAAGAGACAATTAGTTATTTAGTCGTGTGAAGATTGGCTTATCTGAGTTGGGCCTCACAGAGAACTCCTTTCCTTGAACAGCTTTGCATCAAGAAGCTCTCAACCTGGCAACTATCCAAGGACTGATAAGGTTTGTGTTTGCAATTCACCCTTGAAAGACTGTTTGCTGGGACTTTGCTGAATGTGAATGCTAGGAATTTACATTAGCCAAATAAAAAGGGGTTTTTTTTTCAGGACGAAGAGTCTGTGTCGTACTTTGGTGAAGTCTGGGTCCGAACATTAATTGACCTCTTAACCTGTAGATCTGGTTGTTGACGCCTGACAATAACCAGTGTGCAGTGATTCAAAACCCCTGTACAACACAAATGGACTACCATTCAAGACAGAACATTTTCAGCAACATTGCCATGCTATCCGTAACCGGGGATCAAATCCTCCTTAAAATTCTTGTAGGGGACTATGACATCCAGGCGATCCCAAGATTCTGCTACGAAGATCAAGAATTCCAGTACGTATCTGAAGTTCTAAAAGATGCTGGATTTTCTAGCACAGAGGCCTTCAAACTTGGCAGTGGGATTTGGGGCAGCAGCCGGCAGCCGGCAGAAGTAGCCTGCAGTACTTCACTCTAACCACTGCGCCACTGTGGCTTAATCGCCCTTGAAGAAGGGTAGAATCCACAACAGGGCCAACCACTGTGATCTTAATACCCAGGTAAAGTGGAAAAAAAGGTCTCCTCGGTTATTCGTGTACGGTAGTGGCCAAAATTGTGGAAACCTTTTGGGGGGAAAAGTGTATTTTTGAGGTTGGATGGCTAATATCACCACTTTTTTGAAGGGGGAGTTTCAAGATAATCCTATTCCACTGCTAGAATGGGCTGGGAATAGCCCAGACCTTAACCCAATTGAAAGTCTATGGAGCCGACTAAAGAAACTTGTTAGTCAGAAGCGACCCAGCCATAAAACCCAGTTAATAGAAGCCATCATTCAATCTTGGTTTCACGTTAGAACAGCTGCAGAACTAAAAGACCATGGGAAGATATTGTTAGGCCATAATTCATGCTAAAGGCTACCCAACTAAGTATTCACTGGCATGGTGATAATTTTTGCATATCTTGTTTTTTTATGTGTTTCACTTTTCTTCTTTATACTATAACTGCTACTCTAATAGCAAATCCTTCATAAAAATTATTGCATTACATTCTTGACTAAATGATCTTTCCATTGATATATAATTTTAGGGTACTATTCCAAAAAGAAAAGTGGTGTTATTAGCTAGTTTTAGAAAATACACTTCCCCAAAAGATTTCCACCATTTTGGCCACTACTGTACTTTGGTTGAAATCTACAGAGGTAGAAGACATTCCCCCAAGGGGTGAAATCCAGCAGATTCTGACAGGTTCTGGAGAACCGGTAGCAGAAATTTTGAGTAGTTCAGAGAACCGACAAATGCCACCTCTGGCTGGCCCCCGAGTGGGGTGGGAATGGAGATTTTGCAGCATCCTTCCCCTGCCACGCCCACCAAGCCATGCCCACAGAACCGGTCGTAAAAAAAAATTGGATTTCACCACTGCATTCCCCCCACCTGGGTAAGACGGGCTGGGAAGTGATGAACTGCGGCACCAACGAATTCCTCATATTTTCTGAGCATTCTTCCATGGACCTCAGGACCGAGAGGAAAGTCTTCCATGAAATTTCCAAGGGGTCACCAACTTCCACAGGGGGAGCCCCGGAAGGATTAGGACAAGCCACGGCACTCGGTTCCTGATAGTCCCCGGTTTCCAACTTGTGCTCCACAGCAGATCTTTGGATATTTTGCTCGGGGAGTGGCAATTTCTTTTTGGGGGGCTTTCCCATGGGCCTGGGTATTCACAGAGACATCCGGCTCCACAGAAGCAGACGTGGGTCAGCTACCACTGACGCCAATCAAAACGGTGGCCTCCCATTGCAGCCTTTCCCAGTTGTGAGCTCCCCCCTCCCCTAATATTTGCTGCATTCTGAGATAACAATGGGAGATAATGGGAGGTGGCCAATGGAGTTTTGTAGATGGCAGGGTCTGTGATGTAACCCTCCAGGGTAGGAATGCCTGGTGGCGGACGATGCAGCTCCCTTAAAAGGCTGTATTATCCCACAGCCTCGAAGGGCCCTCTTGAGCTCTTTTCCACCTGCTATCTGGAAGAGCTACATTTTCTAAAATTTCAAGATCACGTGAAGTGTTAATACCACTTTATAATGCCTTGGTAAGGCCACACTTGGAATATGGCATCCAGTTTTGGTTGCCACGATGTAAAAAAAGATGTGGAGACTCTAGAAAGAGTGCGGAAAAGAGCAACAAAGACGATGAGGGGACTGGAGACTAAAACATGTGAAGAACGGTTGCTGGAACTGGGTACGTATAGTTTAATGAAAAGAAGGACTAGGGCAGTGGTGGGTTGCTCCCAGTTTTGTCCGGTTCTTGCAGCTCTGTCCACTTGCTCAGATGTCATAATGGACAATCTGTGCATGCGCACGCTGTCCTGTTGCAAACTGGTAGTAAAGGTAAGTAGAACCCACCCCTGGACTAAGGGTGACATGATAGCAGTGCTCCGATATCTCAGGGGCTGCCACAAAGAAGAAGGAGTCAAGCTATTCTCCAAAGCACCTGAGGGCAGGACAAGAAGCAATGGGTGGAAACTAATCAAGGAGAGAAGCAACTTAGAACTAAGGAGAAATTTCCTGACAGTCAGAAGAATTAATCAGTGGAACAACTTGCCTCCAGAAGTTGTGAATGCTCCAACACTGGAAGCTTTTAAGAAGAGGTTGGATAACCATTTGTCTGAAGTGGTGTAGGGTTTCCTGCCTAAGCAGGAGGTTGGACTAGAAGACCTCCAAGGTCCCGTTATTCTATTCTCTTGCTTGCCTGAGCTGTAGGCCTTCCCCAGAGGGATCCAACCCCTGCAATGGACGAAGGGACAAAGCTTCAGTGTGATAGTGTCAAGATCATGTGAAGTTTTAGCAGAAAAGAGCAGCCAAGATAAATTAGGACTCTGGAAGATAAACCGCACAATGAACACTGCAAGAACTGGGAATGTCTTATCTAATAAAGAGAAGGACGTGTGTGTGTGTGTGTGTGTGTGTGTGTGTGTGAGACATGATAGCGGTCTTCCAATATTTGAGGAGCTGTCACAGAGAAGAGAGGGTTGACCTACTCTCCAAAAGCACCTGAGAGCAAATCAAGAAGTAACAGATGGAAACTTATTAAAGATCCAAGAATTAAGGAGAAATTTTAAGGGAGTGAGAAGAATTAACAGGGTGTTAATCAACAGCTTGCCTCCAGAAGTTGTGGGTGCTCCATCACTGGAAGATTTTAAGAAGAGATTGGACAGCCATTTGTCTGGAACAGTAGAGGGTCTCCTGCTTGAGCAAAGGGCTGGACTAGAAGATCTCCAAGGTCCCTTCGAACTCTTGTTATTCTGTATTCTTTACACCTGACTAGGAACTTCTTTTCTAGCTTAGCAGCTTTTCTAGCCAGGCAAATCTGTCAACTAAGCCAATGGAAAGAATTAATATTTAGACAGCATGACATGTTTGAAGAATTCCTCCTATGTTGGCTCCCTTAAAAAAAAAGCATTTGACAAGGTAGGCTGGGGTTATAGAAGCCTAGGAAAGGGAAGAGGGAGATGGAGCAAAGGCAGCTTGTCTAGCACCCCTTTCTTTAAATATTTGGATTGAAAGAATTAGAGCAGCTTTGTTCAGGAAGGGAAAAAAAAGAGAACACATGATCTCACAATAGAAAGAAAAGACAGAATTCTCTGAATGAAGGCTACCTATCCGGGATGCAGAGCCCTGAACCATCATTAGATGGCACCAAAGAGAGAGTTGGGTTTTGCTGCCATCTGCTGGTGATCTGAATGCTGCAGCCTAATATACCAGCCTTCCTTTAACTTGGAGGAGAGGAATAATTTATTCTAGGGCAGGGGTGTCAAACTTGAGTTCATTGAGGGCCTCATCAGGGTTGTTTGAGGCCTTGTAGGGCTGGGGGGCATTGCCGGGAGCATGGCCATGGTGCGCGACACAGGACTCAGGTCGGGGGCCCCTGTGGCCCCTGAGACCCTCCTTCACTCTCATTATAATCTCCTTCCTTCCCTCTTCTTTTTCCTTCCCTCTTCATTATCTTTTCTTCTTCCTTCCCCTCTTTCCTTATTTTTCCTTCCTTGCTCTCTTCCCACCTTCTCCTTTGTCTTTCCTCTTTCCATTTCTCCTTTCCATTTCTCCTTTCCTGTCCCTTCTTGCATGCTGAAATGCAAAAGGGAAACATTTCTCCTTTTGTTTTTAGTTTAATGGAGCTCGGGGTGTGCACATGGTCCCTCCGTCCCCCCCCCCACACCGCAATTTCAGCCTGGAGGCCTCCTGCAACCCTCTGCCAGTGAAAATGGAACTCGGGGTGGGGGGGCATGCAGCCCCCCTGAGCCCCATTTTTGCTAGCAGAGGCACTGTGGGTCAGATCCGGCCCACGGACCTCGAGTTTGACATCCCTGTTCTATGGACTGTAGGGTTTATAAAAAGGTTGTGAGGGCTTAGCTCACTTATGTTCTATCCCCTCCCACGAATGGCCTTGCAGAGGCTCAAATAGCCCGGCAGTAACAAACGCAGGCTAGAGAGACTGAAGCTGGCCCTTTAATAAATAGTTCTCTTCCAAAGCGTATATCAGTCCAATAGTTACCGGGCAATGTTCCAAAGGTCTTGGCAGACAGCCAGCAGGCTAATGCAGGAATGCAGACTCTTGTCAAAAACTCCAAAGTAACAGTTGTAATTCCACTGCATCCAAAACGCCAACAAATTGTTCACCACGCCTTTCCAGCCCAGTCACACCCCTTTTATACTTTGTAGGGTGTGGCCCTACGTCTCCTGACCACACCTCTTAGGATGTGGCAATAGCTGTTCTCTACGTCTCCTACGTCTCTCTCTAGCATCCAATAGGGGCTCCCCCTCGTCGTTACCGACCTATGTTTCCTCCTAAATTTGGCTGGGGTCCATAGGCACATCAGCAACTGTCAGTTCTTGCTGATTCACCAGTGAAGGCGGCCCCTCCAGCACATAGCTTGTGACAGCTTCCTCCTCCTCCTCCATATCATCCTCCGAATCAGCATGTGAAGATAAATCAGCCTCCGGGGCCGGGATCACAGCTTAGTTGGCAGGATCTTTGCAACTGATCTGGCATATCAGAGATTCCCCTTTCTGATCCATTATCTTTTCTGGTGCAGGAAGACATCCTGGCAGGAAATAAATATGATCGTCTACACCAAAAAAATCTTGAATCTCCCTTCATCCCACTTCACCCTACTGGGTTTTTGTTTGCTGTCAAAAATGAATCAAAACAGAATGAATTACAGTTTTGGTCTGGTGGGAGGAAAGGACGGAGGGAGGCAGGGAAGCGCTTGTGAATAGCTGGCCTTTTATTATTGTGGTTCGTCACACAGTCAGCCAGATGTTTAGACTGAGCTTGGCATTTTTAACCCATTCTCGAGTCCTTCCCAAGGACCTGGGATAGGCAGAGGCATGGATTTTGGATGGTCTTAAAGGTACCATCTCAAGATGTAAGCTGTTCTGAGTACAGCTGCCTTTCGCAATTGATGTGTTGGTGAATTTGTCAATGTCTATGGTTCTTCAAGTTCCAGATGTTTTTGGGAGGTGCCTATTACAATTGTTACTAACTTTTTAATCAAATTTATTTGCCATGCGACTCTGAGAGGCCTACAAGCATAGTAGAGGCTGAATCATGAGCCACGGTGCCGCAGCGGTTAGAATGCAGTACTGAAGGCTACTTCTGCTGACTGCAGTTTGGCAGTTCGAATCTCACCAGGCTCAAGGTTGACTCAGTTTTTCATCCTTCCGAGGTGGGTAAAAATGAGGACCCAGATTGTCGGGGGCAAGAGGATGACTCTGTAAACTGCTTAGAGAAGGCTGTGAAGCACTGTAAGGTGGTATATAAGCCTAAGTGCTATTGCTATTTGATTTTTCACTTTCTCTGTCTAAGGGGATTGGTCCCCGGACATTGCTCTAGGGATTGGTCCCCGGACATTGCCCTAGGCCAGGCCTGCCCTCGGAAGAGGGAAAAACAAAGGCAGGGCGAACATCACTCCAGGAATTTTGTGTCAGAGAAGAAAAAGCGGCAGGGTTTTCCATGAAAAATGGCTGGAATTCCCTCAGCAGGGACTTTACTTCAGAGGTCATTTGTCACTAAGTTGTTTTATTGAGGAGTTTGCTTTTACGCATAAACTTTTTTTCCCCACTAGTTGTTATTTTTTACTAGGTTTCTGGTCCTCTTTGATACAGGGGATTGAGGAGATGCCTGGGAGGTGCATGAGGCAGAGACTGAGGGTCTGAGCCAAAACCTCTAAGGTGCTTCCATGGCTGGGTGTGTGTGTGTGTCTGTGTGTGTGTGTCTGTGCTCCTGGTCCAGCATTTCACTGTGTGAACAGCACATGCGCACACCACACAAACTACAGCCGTGATGGTGAACCTATGGCACATGTAACATAGCTGGCAAGCAGAGCCGTATCAGTGGGCACGCGAGCTCAGCTCCGGCATGCAGACGCATCAGCCAGCCGATTTTCAGGCCTTTTGGGCCCACCGGAAGTCAGGAAAAAGGCTGTTTCCGGCCTCTGGAGGAGTGGGGAAGGCCATTTTTGCCCTCTCTAGTCTCCTAGAAAGGCCCTGGAGCTTGGGGAGAGCGAAAAACGGGCCTACCTTACCATCGCATGCCAAAAGTGGGGGGAGCGCAGGGGGTTGCACACACGTGCGGAGGGGGCACATAGAATTATGGGTGTGGGCACACATGCAAGCAACCCCCCCCCCACACACACACTCCCACTTTTGGCACGCGATGGCAAAAAGATTAGCCATCCCTGAACTACAGGGTCTCTCAATGAAGTTTTACTACCCCTAACTTTCTTCCTCTGCCCACGCAGAATACTTCCCGAAGATTTTTCTCTTCAATTAAGTACTGAACTGAAATTTGTAAAGCCTACGAATTACAGTATAGCAGAGCACTGCCGCCATCTTGCGGCCTGTTGGGAACACTGTGTATTGTTTTTTTTTGCAAATTGGGCTTTATAGTACACGTATTTCTATCATTGTATTCTCTCTGTCGTTTGTCTACCATCTATCACTCATCTCTTTTACCATCTCTCTGTCACCTATCATCTATCTATGGCAGTGATGGCTAACCTTTTCGACGCCGAGTGCTAAAAGCGCTCATGCGCACACACCCATAACGCAATGCGTGTGCATTTACGTGATACCCACATGCACCCCACCTCCCCACATGCACATGACCCCGCGTATAACATAACCTCTCATGCATGCATCCTGCCCACCCATGCATGCATGTGCATCTCCCACGAAGAGACCCAAAAACCAGCTGGCTGGCAGGAGATGCACTCAAATGTGCGGTGGAGCTGAGCTGGGGCAATGGCTCGTGTGGCCAGAGGGCTCTGCATGCTATCTGTGGCATGCATGTCATAGGTTTGCAATCACGGATCTATGGTATCTATCTATCTATCTCTGCCATCTCTATCAGTCATCTATCATCTCTGTCATCTATCCTATACAGTATGTTATTTGTCATCTATATCTGTCATCAATCGATATCACCTATCACCTGTCCGCCACTCATTATCCATCCATCCATCCTTTTCTTTCCTTCCTTCCTTCCTTCCTTCATCTATCTATCTATCTATCTATCTATCTATCTATCTATCTATCATCTATCTATCTATCTATCTATCTATCTATCTATCATCTATCTATCTATCTATCTATCTATCTATCTATCTATCTATCTATCTATCATCTATCTATCTATCATCTATCTATCTATCTATCTATCTATCATCTATCTATCTATCTATCTATCTATCATCTATCTATCTATCTATCTATCTAATCATCTATCTATCTATCTATCTATCTATCTATCTATCTATCTATCATCTCTATCATCTATCTCTTTGTTTCTATATGGAGGCTAGACTTCTTGTTCGAGAAAGATAAAAGTATTCGAGAAAGATAAAAGTTCTGACTTTAGGATTTGATGATTGAAATCAAAGTTATAAAAGAAACACTGCGTATTTTCATTCTGGCTATTCTATGTGTGCGCTGTATATTTTATGTTTGTTTAAACAGGAATAGGTCGTTTTGTTATAGAATTGTTATTGTGATTGATTAGAAGAATATTCAAATATATATTTTTATGTTTTTGTTTGGTTTGGTTTTAAAAGGAGACTTGAGTGTATTTGTCCAAACATAAGTCAGAAGTCGATTTTTAAAAATGATTTCCCCCCGTCACTTAACGTTGCCCTTTTTGAGTCCCTGCCCCCCAATTTTTTATTTATTTTTTATTTTTGTGTTCGTTGTCTGTCTTTGTAACTTATAATACAGTTGACTGTAAAAATAGATAGAAATCATCTAGCTTGTTTTTTCTAAAAAAAAAATTTATTTCATTGTCTAAAGTCGCAATGATAAATACGTTCGATCACTACATTCGGTATCGGGTTCAAAGAGCGAGTAATGCTTGCGAGGACTAGAAGCTGAATGCGCATTTCAATGGTCAGGCAAACAATGGCAATGACAGTGTTTTCTATTAGAAGTAAAACAATTAAAAGTAAAACAATTAAAAGAAGTAAAACAATGGCAATGACAGTGTTTTCTATTAGAAGTAAAATCAAGGAGAGAATAACATTGCTTTCATAGTGGTTTTAAAACACATTCTCTCGACACATTCTGTTTCTCAACTGCGTGGACGCGTGGACTTCAACTCCCTAAATTCCCCAGGGTTTGGCTGGGGAATTCTGGGAGTCGAAGTCCACACCTCTTAAAAGTTGCCACGGTTGAGAAACACGGCTCTACATAGTCAACAGATGCTCCGAACCACCGTTGCTGGTTACGCAATCCTCAAAAGCTAGAATTGGCCAAACTGGGATAAAACCTAGAAAGATTGGGTTGTGTTTCGTTGGCCAATTCTTTTTGAGGGAAAGAAGATGGAACCATGGGCATTATCACTTAGATCTTTCGAGGGACAATAAATAAACCGAATGGCGTTACTGCTGGGTATTTTGAGGGAAAATAGTCCCATTTTTTTCAGAAACCCATTTTCAAAAGGCAAAGCTTTTTCCAAACTGGGATGCCTTTATTGCTCGCGCCTGGTTCTGTATTTTAAAAAACGGATTTCTCCTCTGTTCCACCTCAAGCCGCAGCCTTCCTGTGCCAACCTTAGGTACCGGCACAAGGTGGGTGCAAAGGTTTCACTTTGGCACGTCTGGAGAGGCCAAGCCGGAGACCATGAACTGGTGATCTAACAGGGGCTCTTCCCAACGGGCTGGTTTTGCTTCCAGATGCACCTGAAACAAATGCAAAAAAAAACAAAAACCCCACAACAGGTAATCCTCGGTTTATAACAGATCATTTAGTGGCCATCCCAAGTTACAACGGCACTGAAAAAAAGGCTGTTTTTCACGCTTATGACCATTTCAGCATCCCTATGGTCATGTGATCAAAATTCAGATGCTTGGCAAACTGACATGTCTTTACGATGGTTGCATTGTCCCCCCAGAAGGTGTGATCACCTTCTGACAAGCAAACGCAATGGGGAAGACAGATTCACTTAACAACTTTGCTGCTAACTGAACAGCTGCAGTGATTCACTTAGCAGCCGTGGCCAGAAAGGTCGTAAAATAAGGCAACACTCACTTAACAAATGTCTTGCTTAGCAATAGAAATTCTGGGCTCAATTGGGGGGGTCGTACGTCGAGGACTACCTGTACATCACAACAGATTCTGGGGTACTTTCATAGACCCTGCCTCCCCCCTCAAAGATCCTGCCGCCATACTTTACAGGTAGTCCTTGACTTACAACTAAAATTGAGCCAGTAATTAGAGTCACAAATCGTGTTAAGTCATTAAGCGGAGCCATCACATGACCTCACCTGATTAAACAACTTTTTTGGTTTTTAGCAGCTGTTAATCAAATGTGAGAATCACATTAAATCACATTAATACGTTTGGTCTGTTGCAGGGGTCTGCAACCTTAAACACTCAAAGAGCCATTTGGACCCGTTTCCCACAGAAAAGAAAACACCGGGAGCCACAAAACCCTTCCCGGGCCTGACTATTTCTTGAGCGGCCACAAAACTAGCGTATGTAGTTGAATTTAACGTCCTGTTTTCTTCCGAAACTTTCCTTTTCTTGGATTTATCCATGGTTGGCTTACCAAGGGTTGAAAAGCTCAATAAATCTCGTGCCGGCGGGTGTCGCGCATTGGCAGGTGCGACACATATTTTGAGTGACAGGGAGCCACAGCAGAGGGGTGAAATAGCCACATGTGGCTCCAGAGCCACAGGTTGCTGACTCCTGGTCTCATGGTTAAGGAACCAGGCTAGAAAGTAGGAGATTGTGAGTTCTAGTCCCGCCTTAGCCATGAAAGCCAAGCTGGGTGACTTTGGGCCAGTCCTTCTCTCTCTCAGCTCAGCCCAGCCCACCTCTTAGAGTTGTTGTTATGGGGAAAATAAGAGGAGGGAGGTGTGTTATGTTCACCACGTTAAGTCATTCGTAAAAATAATAAAAGGGGGATACAAATAAACAGAAATAAACTCATTTTCAGGATTAATCCCCCAAAACCCATACTGTTTACCTATTTTTTTTTTCTCCCTAAAATACCCCAGCTTCCCAGAGCTTTCTGATTCAAGGCAGGGGCCACAGCCTTGGTTTCTGGTCCATCCTCTGGAATGAGAAATGCCTCATACCACCTCCCCATCGCATGTCCCGAGATGCTTTCTTTCTTGAACCCAAATGCCCAGGGCAGAGAGAGATCCTGGGTCACCCTGAACCAGTGTGAACATACCTGGGGGTGTCCAACTGGGCTTCTTGGCCACTGAAGGGCTTGAGGTTTTCAAAGGCTTCCCAACTGATTCCGAAGAACCTAATTCAATCTCCAAAGGTGGCTGAGAGTTTTCCTCATCTAAATCGTGAGATTGAAAGATGAAAAAGTAACGAATGGATGGATGGTTACCAAATAACTCCTCCCATGCAGATTAATTGCATACAATATTTGCCCAGAACTGAAGACGCTTCTTGGATCAGAAGCGAAACAGTTTCAAAGAAAAAAAAACAACAACAAAGCCCAATTGCCTTTTTGGAGGGGAAAAAAAAAAGAACCTTGTGACTTGCCCAGGGTGCACTTCTGTTTGTTATATTGACAGTAGGGTACTGAGAAGAGATAATTTTTTAACACAAAAGTTTCATAGTGAGACACTAAATATTTTAACAGGGAAATCTTTTTCTAGAATAGAATTCTACTCGCTGCGCTAGCTCAAAATGATTCAGAAGACGATATTGGGTGTGTTTGTATGAAATGACTGAGTTTAAAAATGTGGTGAAATAGAAGGGTCACATAAAAGGGAATTATTGAGTCTGTCATCTGCACCTCTATAACTGTCTGGTTTGGTTCTGCAACCCAACAAGACAGACACAGACTTCAGAGGATAATAGAATTGCAGAAAAAACAATGGCTACCAACCTGCCTTCCATGGAGGACTTGTATACTGCACGAGTCAAAAAGAGGGCTGTGAAAATATTTACAGACCCCCCGCATCCAGGACATAAACTGTTTCAATTCCTACCCTCAAAATGATGCTATAGAGCACTGCACACCAGAACAACTAGACACAAGGACAGTTTTTCCCCCAAACACTATCACTCTGCTAAACAAATAATTCCCTCAACACTGTCAAACTAATTACTAAGTCTGCATTACTATTAATCTTCTCATCGTTCCCAGCACCCATCTCCTCCCACTTATGACTGTATGACTGTAACCTTGTTGCTGGTATCCTTAAGATTTATGTTGACTGTTTCCTAGCATGATTTGATTGCTTATTTGTTCCCTATGACTATCATTAAGTGTTGTACCTTATGATTCTTGACGAATGTATCTTTTCTTTTATGGACACTGAGAGGGTATGCACCAAGACAAATTCCTTGTGTGTCCAATCACACTTGACTAATTAAGAATTCTATTCTATTCTATTCTATTCCATTCCATTCCATATTTTCTATTCTATTCTATTCTATTCTATTCTATTCTATTCTATTCTATTCTATTCTATTCTATTCTATTCTATTCTATTCTATTCTATTCTATTCTATTCTATTCTATTCTATTCTATTCTATTCTATTATCCTATTCCATTCCATTCCATTCCATTCCATTCCATTCCATTCCATTCCATTCCATTCCATTCCATTCCATTCCTACCCTACCCTACCCTACCCTACCCTACCCTACCCTACCCTACCCTACCCATAGTTACAATCAACTTCTACGTATTCTCAAGTAAATGCAATTTAAAAAGAAAAAGGGAGAAAACCCCAAGAGGCAAACTTAGGGCATGACATTAGGGAAAGAATGCTTCATGCCACCTTCAGGTCAATCTTACTGGCACATATGTTTTCATCGTTGTCCGTCTCTGGTGTGGATGACACAGCTTCCTGTTTGAAATCCTCTACGGCTGCCTTAGGTTCGGCACGGTTATCTAGAATTGAAATCAAACAGTGTGTTCCGACAGAGGCATCCCAAGAGCATAAAGCAGACTCCTTGTCCTGACAAAAAATTCTTTTTATTAAGTTACTGTGAATTCTTCTCATTCACATCCAGCAAAGTCTTTCAAGAGAAAATTTACATCCACAGACCTTTATCTGGCTTGGAGAACTGCCAGGCCGATATCTTCAAAACTTGGCAAGAGAGTCACAAACCAATTAAGCGAACTAATTGTCTCCTGCAAACTCCACTCCCCTTTCGCTCCCCTTTTATTCCCTCTGGGAGGGGCCATTCATCGTCCATCTGTGGCTTTACTCCTGAGTCGACCCTTGTTCTTTAGCTGTTCCCTTCGTCTGGCAACTCTGTGCATGCACACACTGGGAACAGGCTCCAGCTGTCCACCTGCCTCACTGATGTCTGACTCCGAAGGCAGTTGATAACTGGCAAACAGCCCTGGCCCCCTCTCTGCCTCTGAGCCTTCCCCAGACTCCAGTACTGGCCCATGTTCCTCCCCAACCTCCTCATTGTCCAAATCTGCTGCCAGCTCTGCACTGGCGGGTCACAACACAGTGAAGACAATGCTTCAGAAGAAAAGAGAGAACCAGAGGTCATGTCCTCCGACAAAGACGACTCTGTGGCTTCTGCTGGGTTTTTCTTGCACCCGTTCTGAACAAGGCACCTACACCCCATACAATAGCAAGGGCTCAAAGTATCTAACCCGCTTTCCATTCACTGATGAATCGCTACCAGTCTGACAGTAAATCAAACTGGACATGTTTTCGCTAAACAACATTGGGAATTTAGTTGAAGGAAATAAACCATCGTACTTATGGGCCCAGAGACTAGAGTTCTGGGCCACTCAACGTGAAATTAACTCATATAAAAGTTATTGTCCGTGTGGAAAGAAGATAATGGAGAATGCTGGATGTCTTCTGCACTTGCAAATAAGAGGTAATTTGCACATACAGACTGTTTCCTCCAAAATAAGACATCTCCTGATAATAAGCCCAATCGGGCTTTTTGAGTGCATGGCAATAAGGCCAAGTGTTTATTTCAGGGTTCACATATAATATAAGACAGGGTCTTATTTTCGGGAAAACATTGTATATTCATTTCCATAATATATCACAGCCGCTTACAAGTAAACTGTGACTTCTCACTCAGGCTTACAATCATCGGGGACATTAATTTTCTTCCCAGGTTCGTGCAATCACCTTTTTACGACTTTCTGACAAGCAAAGTCAATGGTGAAGCCAGATTCACTTAAACTGTGTGTAACTAACTGCAGTGGTTCACTTAACAACTGTATCAAGAAAGGTCATACAATGGGGCAAAACTCACTTAATTATCTCACTCAGCAATAGAAATTTTGGGTTCGGCTGCAGTCTTAAATTGAGGATTACCTGTGCAGTATCAGACTGGGTTCCTGGTATCTTCACTTCAAGGGGTGCTGCTAAAGGCACCCCTGACTGGCAGGAGTAGCAAACCTGAAACATGCCGCCTTCTGCATAACTTGACTATTCTATCAGCTCAAAGGAAGGCAAGAAATAAACAATTTCAAGAAATAATGTATCGCTACTCCAAAAGATGCACATAAAAACGGTATTTTTATCTTGAGAGTTTCAGAATCACCTTTTTTCCGAATTTTATCCTTGTTTCCCAAATATTCATTCAATGACAGGGCTAAGGTAACTTCCAAGTCTCTCTGGAAAAGTTTCTCACCGAGGGGAACTCTGAAACAGAAAATAAGGCAGAATTTTTTCCCCCCTCAGTTGGGCAAAGGACCACTCCAATGTTCAGCCACTGCCCATCCCAAAATTCTACAGACATCGGAAACAAATTATGTCATTAAAGTTCAGCCATAACAACAGAATAACCTTTGCTAAACCAGCTGGTCGAATAAAGTAGACAGCAAATCTTTGGTATCCTAAGTCCTTGTTAACAGAAGGGGCACTCTTGTAGAGTAGCTGGTAATAAAGAGGTACTGTATTTTCCTGCGTATAAAACTACTTTCTAACACACAAAAATCTGCTCAAAAGTCGGGGGTCGTCTTATACGCCGGGTCTCATTCTCCTGTAACCAGGCAGACCAGCCCATAAGGCTCTGACGAGCCTTAAATGGCTCTGAGGACGGTCGTCTTATACGCCCAGTCGTCTTATACACCGGAAAATACAGTAACTGCTACAAATGGAATTTTGCAGCATTTTTTCACACTTGGAGGGGAGACATCATCACAATTTCTTATGATTTAGAAGCCACATCTTGACTGATGGATCCTAAGGCTGCAATTCCTTTTCAACAGCTACTTGCTGTTCATGGCAAGTTTGACATCAACTTGACCAAATAAATAATGTAGTTTGGAGATATGAATACACACACACACATACATATACAATACACATGCATATATGTATACATACATCTTACACATATTTTCATATACATACATGTATTCTATATATACATACATATTTATACACTACACACACACATTTATTCATATACAATACACACATATATATGTATTCATACAAATACACAAATATTCATAGATACACATATGTATACATATACACACATATATGCATAAATATATGCACATATGTATATATACACACATATATATTCATAAATAGTCACTACATACATACATATATACACACACATATATTCATATATAATAAATACACTCATATATATTCATACATATACACAAATATATATTCACATATAATATACCCACTCACATATATCTATCATGTATATATAATCTATACCACTTTACATCTGTCTGTGTGTATTTATCTATCTAAACAAGCCACATGGACATATGCATATATCTATATCTAATCTATATATATCTATATTTACATGAATACACACATATATGTATTTTCATACATATACACAAATATATATATTTATACACATATGTATATGTATACACACATGTATGCATAAATATGTGCACATACAAACACATATATATTCATACACACATAGAAACACTCATATACAATATATACTCATATATATTCATACACATACACAAATATATATTCACATATAATATACACTCATATATACCTATGTATATATTATGTATATACATCATACATTACATTACAATAAAGGAAAAACATACATACATACATACATACATACATACATACATATATACATCTATTTATCTATACCTATTTATGTTGTGTATCTATCCATACACACACATCTATACATATGCATATATCTGTATTTATCTCTCTATATCTATCCATCCACCCACTCTCTCTCTCTTTATATATATCATTCCATCTCTCTCTCTCTATCCCTCTCTCTCTCTCTCACTCTATCTATCATCTATCTATCTATCTATCTATCATTCCATCTCACTCTCTCTCTCTATCATTCCATCCAACCATCCATCCATCTCTATCATTCCATCTATCTATCTATCATTCCATGATCTCTCTCTATTATCTATCTATCTATCTATCTCTATCATTCCATTTATTTCTCTCTCTCTATCATTCCATCTCTCTCTCTCTCTGAATACACACCCACATATTTATATAATCGCATACAATGTAGAGAACCTTCCAGCCATGCATATCCCACCTTCACATTCTCTCTCTCTCTCTCTCTCTGGCTCACCTCTTCCCGGCGGCGCGAGCTTTCTTCGTCGGCGCGGCGAAGTCCTCGTCTGCGGGCGGGGAGAGAGGTGGGAGGGGGGGGATTTGGTCAGGCCGTCGCCGAGACCCCCGACCCGCCCCTCCCCCCTTCCTCGCCCCCCGACTCACCCTCGTCGCCCTCCTGGAACGGGTCCTCAGGGGCCGCCCTCCCGCTCCGGCCGCTCCTGCCGGGCAAGCGCAGCGGTCATAGGGGAAGACTCGGCCGCCCGCTTCCCCTCATTCCCGATCTCCCCCACCACCCTCATCCCTTCCCCGCCCCCTCCCGGTTTCCCCCGATCCCACCTTCGCGCCATAACCACCGCCGGCGGAAACGGAAGTGGGAAAGAAGACCTCCAACGGGGACTTCCGGCTACTACGGAAAGCGGCGGGAGACATTACCAGGCGCGGTTTCTGGTTACGTCACTCTCTTCGGCCCCGCCCCCTTTCCCCAGCACTGATTTCTCTGGCTTCAGAGTCTCCTGGGGAAACATTCACATCTGAATTCTAATCATTTTTTCCCCCTTGATTCGGGTTGGGGAAGGTCTTTTGTGTGTGTGTGTGTGTGTCTTTCTCCCACTCTTTCATTCCGGGGTCTAGTGTGAACCCTGGTTTTGAAAAGATGGGCTATCTCAGTCCATAGTCTATAGCAGGGGTGGGCAAATATGGCTCCTTGATGACCTGTGGACTTCAACTCCCAGAATTCCTCAGTCAGCCTGGCTGTCTCAGGAATTCTGGGAGTTGAAGTCCACAGGTTGTAAAAGGGCCACATTTGCCCATCCTTGGTCTATAGAGATTGTCAGTCCATCCAGCTCATGGTAGTCCCAAGGGGCAACTGGATTTTCTTGGTTTTTTTCCTTCTTTTGGAGGCCTTTCGCTTTTCGTTCAAGAAGCTTCTTCAGCTCTGATAGGATGGTGGGGAACGGAAGGGTTTATATTCCCTCCATTTATATTCCTTTATTTATTTATATTCCTTTACATTCCTTCCTTTTAGAGCAGTGTTTCTCAATCTTGGGAGCTTGAAGATGGGTAGACTTCAACTCCCAGAATCCCCCAGCCAGCAGCACTTTCCTTTTAGAGCAGTGTTTCTCAACCTTGGTGGCTTGAAGATGGGTGGACTTCAACTCCCAGAATCCCCCAGCCAGCAGTGCTGGCTGGGGGATTCTGGGAATTGAAGTCCACCCATCTTCAAGCTTCCAAGGTTGAGAAACACTGTTTTAGAGGATGCAAATGACCAGCTGTCTGCAAGGAATATAAACCCTTCCATCCCCCACCATCCTGTCAGAGCTGAAGAAGCTTCTTGGATGAGGAGTCTTCAAAAGGAGAAAAAAACAAGAAAGTCCAATTGCCTCTTGAAAAAAGGGACAACCATGACCTGGATGACTGAGAATCTCTGCAGACTTTTAGCTATACAATTTGGGATGAAGACCCTTGGAATGGTAGTGGGAGTAGAAATGGCTTTCCGGAGGAAAAATTGCAAGCTACAGGAACTAGGAGCACTAAGTCAGGTGACCCTGAGGACACAGATAAACCTCCAAGTGGCCTCAAGGACTCTCTAATGCCGGAGTCTGCAACCTTAAACACTCAAAGAGCCATTTGGACCCGTTTCCCACAGAAAAGAAAACACCAGGAGCCACAAAACCTGGGTGGGTGTGGCCAACTCAATGTCACTCACTTCCACTAGTCACATGACCCTCCCCCAGCCACGCCTACCCAGCTAGTCATTAGGACAGAGAACTGGTTGTTAAAAAACACCAGGAATCACAAAACCGTTTTGACATCTCTCCCTCCCTCCCTCCCTCTCTCTGTATCTCTCTATGTCTGTCTCTCTCCCCCTCTCTCTGTATCTCTCTGTCTCTGCTCTAGCCACTTCTCCGTCCCCTGCAGTCGCCCTTACCTTCTCAGCCCAGGCAAGGAGTGACTGGGAGGGGATGGAGAGGGGTGGGGCCAGCCAGTGGTGAGATCACTTGACACTTCCTCCCCCCCCCCCCCCAAGGCCCTCTGGAGGCTGGAAACAGCCCATTTGCCAACTTCCGATGGGCCCAGAAGGCCCAAAAATCAGCTGGCCAGCACGCGCATGCATGCTGGAGCTAAGCTAGGGCAACGCTCACGTGCCCACCAACATGGCTCCGTGTGCCACCTTTGGCACATGTGCCATAGGTTCACCATCATGGGTATAGGGTCTCCTATGTGAGCAGGGGGTTGGATTAGAATGCCTCAAAAGTCGCTTCCAGCTTTGTTATACTGTTTTGTTCTATCCTAATCAGCAATGGGAGTTCTCCATTTCTGCTTCCCTCAAACCTATGAGAACCTCCCTTTTAGTCTTTGGACTAAAATGAACAATCTCCCTCCTTGTGAATTGGTTAGTGGAGACTTTACTGCTCCTTTACCCAAATGGTTGGGCCAAAGGAAAGCCTTCAGGGTGTTTCTGAGTAGTGATCCTCCAGTCTTGAGGGACAGCAAAGGAACAGCAGCCAGAGAAGACTTTTTTTTTTACTTTTAAAAGCATTTTTTCGGCCGAAGAGGTTGCTTCTGATGATTGTGTGGCTCAGCTGGGGATGGGGATGGGGAGGGATTTTTGCTACCAGTTCTCCGAACCACCAGCTTCCATCACTACCAGATCGGCCGATCCGGTCCGAACCGGGAGCATTTCACCCCTGGTGTAATCTATATATATAAAACCACTCACACATTAATCACGAAATCTCCAGAACTGTATAGCCTACAAATTTGAAATTTGCCACGTATGTTCCTTTTGGCTTCTAGGTGCTCACTAAGAAAGGATTTTTTTCAAAATGACCATCAGATCATTAGTACTTCTTATTAACACGCTCTGATGCTAATTAGTTAGATGTTCTACTCCCCTTTCCAACTTGAAAATAACTCTGGAGAGAATGGGATAGCATAGGACAGGTTTCTGTGGGGCAAGCCTGAGGGAGAGAAGGGGATAGAAAGCCTGAGGGAGAGAAGAGGTTAGAAAGCCTGAGGGAGAGAAGGGAATAGTATAGGGGAGGATTTTGTGGGGCAAGGCTAAGGGAGAGAAGAGGAGAGGATAGGGGAGGATTCTGTGGGGCAAGGCTGAGAGAGAGAAGGGGAGAGGATAGGGGAGGATTCTGTGGGACAAGACTGAGGGAGAAAAGGCCGATTGTAACTATTCATTAATTTTCAAGCTTTAAGTGTTAATTTATCAAGCCCCATCACATAGTTTTGTAGCAGAGCACAAGTATCCAGCTAGTAACTTACATATTTTACAAAATCTCATCTTTGCTGCTACTGTGAGATCTCAAATAGGAATATATGTTCTTGTTGACCCAGTTGTAAATATATTGCAGAACTGGGTGGGTATGCGGAAAGAAACCAGCAGACGGTTACCAAGAATATGGAGGGATTTCTTTTTACAATACGAATATGAGATATCTGGGTAGCAGGAATTAGAATCAGAAATAGCAACAGAGAAAATTAAAAGCCACTGGAAAGTTGGAATTAGTAGAGGGGTGGAAAGATAGAAAGGAAAAATGGGTCTGGATTGTTGGCTCCATTTTTAGAAACAATCTTGACGAAACTGCCTGGCTGCATCCAATTCTTGCTGACGTTGGTGCTGGAGATCAGAGCAAGGCAATGAACTCAAATCCAGTAACCCATAAACTCTGTAGCTTATAAGTACATTAAGCACCCACAGTTTTCAGTAATTTTTCAGAGTAGAGAAAATAATTACTTTTTTCAGAATGAACCTGATAGGCCTGACAAGCATTAATTGTCAGACACAAGTTTATTCCCATCCCAGCCAAAAATGGCCAATTTCCAAGAGGGAATTTGTTGCCTGCTAGAGATGTTGACTGCGATGCGGTGGCTCAGTGGCTAAGACACTGAGCTTGTCGATCAGAAGGTCAGCGGTTCGAATCCCTAGTGCCGTGTAACGGGTGAGCTCCCGTTACTTGTCCCAGCTTCTGCCAACCTAGCAGAAGTTCGAAAGCACGTAAAAAATGCAAGTACTGTAGAAAAAATAGGGACCACCTTTGGTGGGAAGGTAACAGAGTTCAGTGCGCCTTTGGCGTTGAGTCACGCTGGCCATACGACCACGGAGAAGTCTTTAGACAGTGCTGGCTCTTTGGCTTAGAAAAGGAGATGTGCAGTGGCCCCTAGAGCCAGAAACGACTAGCACGCCTGTGTGGGGGAATCTTTACCTTTACCTTAGAGATGCTGACTAGCAAAGAAGTAAAATATAGCAATAGCACTTAGATTTATATACACACCATAGTGCTTTACCCCACTCTCTGGGCGGTTTACAATGCCAGCGTATTGCCCCCAAGAATCTGGATCCTCATTTTACCAACCTTGGAAGGATGGAAGGCTGTGAGTTAACCTTATGCCCCCATCACGATCAAACTCCAGACTGTGGACAGAGTTTGCCAGCAATAGTGCGTTTTAACCACCGCTTCACCAAATATGCCTATAATATTACATCTATAGGATGACCTCCGTCTCTTTTAGTGAGACATCCCGAAGTGTTCTTGCAACTCTTACATGTGTCAAAAGAGACAGTGGGTCAACAGCAAGTTGGACAATCTCAAAGGAAGGGCACCCAGATTATTTGGTAACTGGTAATAAAATCACCAATATTAGAAAAAATGAATGAGAACTAGAGGCGTGCTGACTCCATCTCTCTTGCCCGTGAGGACTGCAGCCTGAGCACGGTTCCTCTACTCTGGCCTCCAGCCTTCCCATAGAAGAGGCTACTGAGGTTGTGTAGGAAGTGTTGTGTCCTTCAGGGGTTCAGTGGCCTCATGGCCATCAGTGTCCACTTCAGTTTGAGCGGTTTGAAAGTGTGTAGCACTCTGACCTTTCCCTCTGCTTCACACAGCCAGGTGTTGTGGCCCGCCAACGGATCTGGCAGCAGATTCGGACAGTGAAGGGGTTGGGGACGAACATGAGCCAATCCTGGAGTCTGGGGAAAGCTCTGATGAGGGCTCTGCATCGGAGGCAGAGAAGGGGCCAGGGCCGTCTGACAATTGCCGTTAGAGTCAGACATCAGTAAGGCAGAAGAACAACTGGAGCCTGTTCCCAATGTGCGCATGCGCAGAACTGCCAGAAGGGAACAGCTAAGGAACAAGGGTCGACTCAGGAGTAAAGGCACAGGTGGACAGTGAATGGCCCCTCCCAGAGGGAATAAAAGAGGAGCGAAGGGAAGGGGAGTTTGCAGGAGACAATTAGTCCATTTGGGTGAAGATCTGTTCTTGCATTCTTGCCAAGTATTGACAGTTACAGTGTGGACTCTGAAAGATATCGGCCTGGCCACTCTCCAAGCTTGATAAAGGTCAGTTATTGCGAACTATCTTGAAAGATTGTGGGAGAGGAAAGACTTTGCTGGAGAGGAATTCACTGTAAATTAAATAAAAGGGGTTTAATTGGGATGAGGACTCGGCTTCATGCTGCTGGGGAAAGCCTAGGTCAAAACACCAGGCTTGTGACGTTAGAAGTGGCTGGAATGTGGTTTAAGCCCATTAAATTGTTCTTAGATAGCGTTCCATTCTCCTCTCTGTACAATTTGATGGGCAAGAAACAAAACTTGCCCTCAACATTCTTATGTAAGTCAACTTAAGGGAGAGAAAAAAATCCACTTCCTGTTATGATACCTCCGTAAATATTTTAAAATGTAAATGTTCCGAAGAGATTGTATTTTTTTTTCTCCTCCCCGGAATTACCTCTGGAGGTTTATGTTCTGTCTGCTGCCATTTGTCAAGAGGGTTATTTTTATTGATGACGTAGCCAAGAATATTTTGCAAACTTGGTCGATGCCCAGGTGCTGCATCCTCTTACGTCCAGAAAGTCCTTTTATGGCCTCGGCTGTTGAGCTCCCTGGTTGCAAAAATGTCTTGATCTTCAACCCATCAGGATCTTCCTTTTTTTTTTTTGAGGGAGAAAAGTGAGTGTGTGTTTCCTTTTTGGCCACTCGCAGATCGAAACGCCCACTTAGCATCTGAGCCAGAGGACATGTAGGCAGGTAAATTATAATGGAAGTGCCACATTCCTTCCGTTGAGTCTGGAGAAGGAAAAAAAAAATTACTACGTCTGCATTGGGCTGTCCAGCTTTCTTCGGTCTGATTCATACGCTTGCCCAAACCTCAGGGTAAAAGTAAATAGACACTGAGGATTTGCATCACGAGAAAATTGCTTTTAAATGTTTCCAGCTTACAAGATGTTTCGTGGTTTGATCTTTCCTACCGATTCACTGCTACTAATTCGCTTAATCTACAGTAGGGGATCAAACTTGTGGAAACCTTTTGGGAAAAGTGTATTTTCTAAAACTAGCTAATAACACTACTTTTTTTTTTAATTGGAGTAGTGCCGTACAATTGTATATCAATGGAAAGATAATTTAATCAAGAATGTAATGCAATCACTTTTAGGAAGGGTTTGCTATTAGAATGGCGGTTACAGTATAAAGAAGAAAAGCGAAACACATGAAAAAAAATGGGATATACAAAAATGATCACCATAGAAAAAACAAGATATACAAAAATTATCCCCATGTCAGTGAATACTTAGTTGGGTAAGCTTTAGCATGAATGACGGCCTTACAACGTCTTCCCATGGAGTGAACCAAGTCTTTTAGTTCTGCAGCTGTTCTAATGTGAAACCAAGATTGAATGGTGGCTTCTATTAACTGGGTTTTATTGCTGGGTCGCTTCTGACTGACAAGTTTCTTTAGTCGGCTCCCTAGATTTTCAATTGGGTGAAGGTCTGGGCTATTCCCAGGCCATTCCAGCAGTGGAATAGGATTATCTTGGAACTCCCACCAAAAAAGTGGTGTTATTAGTCATCAAACCTCACAAATATACTTTCCCCAAAAGGCTTCCACAATTTTGGCCCCTACTGTACAGGAGGGAGAGATTTTAATGGTTGCTAGCCTTGTATGTCTTGCTGTGGCCAAACAATAAATTGCCTTTGTTAAACGTGCATAGAAGAGACAGAACAGAACAGAATAACAGAGTTGGAAGAGACCTTGTAGTCATCTAGTCCATCTTTATATGGAATATAAAGAGAGGAGGAGGGGTCAACCTATTTTCCAAAGCACCTGAAGGCCAGACAAGGAATAGTGGGTAAAAACTGATCAAGGAGAAATTCAACTTGGAACCAAGGAGAAATTTCCCGAGTGTTAGAACAATTAATGAGTGGAACGACTTGAGTCCAGAAATTGTGGGTGTTCCATCCCTGGAGATTTTAAGAAGAGATTGGTCAACCAATTGTCTCCAATGGGATAAAGAATATAGAATAACATAACTGGAAAGGACCTTGTATGTCATCTAGTCCAACCCCACCCACCCAGCTGATTTTTGGGCCTTCCGGAAGACAGGAAACAGGCTGTTTCCGGCCTCCGGAGGGCCTCCAGGGGGTGGGGAAGGCCGTTTTTGCCCTCCCCAGACTCCTAGAAAGCCTCTGGAGCCTGGGGAGGACGAAAAACAGGCCTTCTGGTCCCACCCGAAGTTTGGAAATGGGCCATTTCTGGCCTCTGGAGGGCCTCCGGGAGGGGGGGAGTGAGGAAGGCCGTTTTTGCCCTCCACAAGAAAGCCTTTGGAGCCTGGGGAGGGCGAAAAATGGGCCTACCAGGCCCACCGTGCCTTCACGTGCCAAAAGGGGGAGCGAGGGGGTGGGGCGCATTGAATTATGGGTATGGGCACGCGCACGCGCGAGCCCCCCCCCCCACACCACCAGCTTTTGGCACACGGTGGCAAAAAAGGTTAGCCATCACTGCCCTACGCCATTTCTGACAGATGGCAGTCCAATCTCTTCTTGAAAGCCTCCAGTGATGAAGCTCCCACAACTTCCAAAGGCAACTTCTGTTCCATCGGTGAATTGCTCTCCCTGTCATAAACATTTCTCCTTATTTCCAGGTTGAATCTCTTCTTGACCGGTTTCCATCCATTATTCCTTGTCTGGCCTTCAGGTGCTTTAGAAAATCGGTTGACCCCCTTCCTCTCTTTATATTCCATACATTCCAAATAAATAAACATTTTGTGAGTTCTGTATCCACTTTCCTCATCCAGTTGTGTAAAATGAGAGTTGGGAGAGGCGGAAAATAAATTATTTTCAACAGATGGGGTGAGCTTCTGCAGACGGTGGACCCCAAAAGCCTTCCCTTGAAATCTTAACATTCTGGGTGAGACCCCCAATGTCTTGGTGCTAAGCCTAATGATGTGCATCTTCCACCATTGAGTGGGAATGGGTCTGTCTCAAAATAAACTGTCTGAATTAACATGTCCAAGCTTCTATGGTAAATGTCTATGGAGGGAATAGGAGAGTAGTTTAATCTGAATTCTCACCTTAGAATTTGACGGTCTTATGTTTCCTTTCTTGAATTTGTGAGTTGGAAAGATATTTTCTTGGGAAATTAAAGTTGGCACCTCCCTCTGTTTTTGGACTAAGGTTTTTAGTAGAGACTGCGATGATAAATCAAATATATTTCAACCTTTCAACCTACTTTGACAGACTTTGAGCTTTTGGCTGAAGTAGGCCACTTCAATGTAATGAGTACCATTACTTCTAATGCATGTGTTTTAGTTAATACATTCTAAACAATTCTTGTTAATATTACATTAACACTATGGAGATTCTCAGTCATCCGGGTGAAAAGAAAAGTTTTGTCTGGGTTCCAAGTAACACCCCCAATGAAAGAAGACTCCAAGGCTGAGGTTCCTCAAAGTTCCATTTTATTAGAGATGTCATATTGGCACATCTGGGAAAACCCAGATCTGAAAGCTTCCAGGTTTTCCCCACCCAAAAGAAAGTCCAAGTCCCTGCCCAGCACCCAAATGTCCATCACATGGTCTAATCAAACCACCATCCCAACTAGAGATGCCTCCCAGTCATGCCCCTCCAGGTGCAGGGCAAGATGTCCTTGACTCTCTGAGAAAGGAATGTTGTTATGACTACATATCACCCCTGTTCCATACAATCCCCCTTCCCAGTTTCCCACAGTAGTAAATGTGGCAGGCCTGAAGGCCCAATGCAAAAGATGGCTTCCAGGTCTGACACTTTTCGCTTCTCATTCAAGAATGAGGTGATGAAGCTTCTTTGAAGAGAAGCGAAACATCTTCAAAGAAAAAAACAACAAGAAAGACCAGTTGCCTCTTGAAAAAGCACCAAAGAGGTTGCAGGGGGAAAAAAATGCTTTTAGGAGCCTCTGACGATCAGGCAACTCAGCTGGGATCGCCAGAGGCTTTTAAAGGCATTTTTTTTCTACAACGGCTGTAGAAAAAAAATGCCTTTAAAAGCCTCTGGCGATCCCAGCTGAGCCATGCGATCATCAGTGGCTTTTTTTTTTGTTTGTTTACTTTTGAAAGTATTTTTTCAGCTGAAGAGGTTGTAGAAAAAATGCTTTTAAAAGTAAAAGGAAAAAAAAAGCCTCTGATGAGGAGGGCGGGGTAAGCGAGCGGCTACAGGGCCAGGGACCGGTTTGGGGGCGTGGCTACCAATGTTACTACCAGTTCTCTGAACGACTACCAATTTTTACTACCGGTTCTTGCAAACCGGTGCGAGCCGAGAGCAACCCACCACTGAGAGGATGGTAGAGGACAGGAAGGCCTGGAGGAACGTTGTCCGTGGGGTCGCGATGGGTCGGACACGGCTTCGCGACTAACGACAGCAACAATGTGGAAGATCCACAGATGGTGGATTTGGCAACACTTGCACTGCAGGCTAATATTCAGCGATGACTTCATCCACTTCATGTCGGTTAGCAGAACCAGGAAGTTTGCTGGTGTGTGTGGGTTGTGTGACAGAGACAAACTCCCCAAATGCAGTCACTGCAGGATGTGAGATTTAACAACTCTTGGGCTAGGGAGCAATCGCACCAGAGTACATGTGGTTGACTCTGTCTGTAATTATGCCTAGAATATACCAGTTATAGAAAGGGTCCACCTTCACATCTTCACTTACTAACACACGGACTTCCTAGATCCTCTGTTTACGTCCACGCTAAAAAGAAAGCGTACCCAGAACTGTGTTTGTTTTGATAGCACATCTGTCAAAGGGGAACGTCAGGAAATATTTGCCGTCCTTCACTTGGCGAATATACCAACTTGCGGTCCGTTGGTGTATAAAACAGTTCTGGTTATCTTTTTATATTTTTTTTAGAACATGTTGTTAGCAGCTTTCATGAACCGTCACCGTTTCCGGGATGGTCAGATTTTGAGGTTCAGCTCATTTCGGTTTGGTTTTAACTTCCGTTTTTGTTTCAACAAGTCGATCCTTCAGAATAAGGATAAGGCTAATGGGACAAACTGGAATTATGAAGTAGTTTTTTTCTGAGCAGGTGGTTAGGAGTAGATTAGGTTTCTGGGCACGGAGCTCAAAGCAAGAATTTAGGGTTTGTGTCAGAATTGCGTTTATCCTAATTTTGCCCGATTTTTCTGTCCCTTCTATTCTTCTAAATGTTATAGTTTCAGGTATCATCATTCTCTTTTAATGACCCCATAATCCCTTGCGGGGTGGAGTCTGGGCATCTGAATGTTCCTGTCGCCAATGCGGAGGTTTTTTTTCCCCCAGCAGATATATTCTCATTGTGCCCAGAGAGAGAGAAATATCTGCCTCTACTTAGGATCGAACTCACAATCTCCTGACTGTGAGGCAAGAGCTCCATCTCTAGGCCACGGCACCGCTCTAAAATATATTTATAAGTATATCATCTGAAATCTTACTTTATCTGTTAATACTGCACTACAAATACATTAGTCCTCAATTAATAACCACAACTGAGCCCCAAATGTTGCAGTTGTTAAGTTAGTACGACGGTTATTAAGTGAATCTGGCTTCCTCATTGACTTTGCTTGTCAGAAGGTCGCAAAGGGGGATCACATGACACACAACCCCCCCCCCCGGGACACTACAACCGTTATAAATATGAGTCAGTTGCCAAGTATCTGAATTTTGATCACGTGGCTATGGCAATGCTGCAACTGTCATAAGTGTGAAACATGGCCATAAGTCACTTTTTCCCAGGCTGTTGTTACTTCGGATGGTCACTAAATGAACGGATGTAAGTCCAGGACCCCCTGTAGCAGCACTGTACCAAACTTGAACTTCTGACTTTGATCGAAGGCTATAGATAGACATTCAGTAAGCTTAGATCCGTGTGTTCTGGCCCCGTGCCCAGAAATAACCCCCCCTCAGACAACCAGAGGCTAATGAACTGGCAGGCAACCAAGTGAGATGATAACAAAGGTTGGCAGCAATCCGCAGCTGCTTGCCAATGTCTTTATTAAAAGGTCCGTCACATACACACCAAAGCTAAGACGCAGGGCCGATTCAAAACCGGGATCCACGTATCTTTGTTTTGTTCGTCACAAAGATATGGCTACAATCCCTCACTTATATAGTCTGGTAGGAGGCATGGTCCACCAGCTAATCACGACCACGCCTTTTCCTCTGCTGGGCTCTCCTGTCTCTCCGACGCTGGCGAGGGTCCATCCAAAACTCACTCCCCTCGTCAATATCCTCCTGTGGCTGCGGGGACGAGCTTGGCTCTGGGCCTATCTCCTGCCCTTCGGTGTCCTCCAGAGGCATTGCCAGAGAGGAGAGTCCTGGAGAAGGAGGCCTTGCCAACTCCTCTCCCTCACTCTCAGAGTCCTCCCCTGCTGATGACGCAGGCTCAGGCAACGAAGCCACAACACCGTGATGGCGAACCTATGCCACATGTGCCACAGGTGGCACACGGTGCCATATTGGTGGGCACGTGAGCTCAGCTCCGGTGCACATGTGTGCACTGGTCATCTGTTTCTGGCCTGTGGAGAGCTTCCGGGAGGGTGGGGAAGGCCCATTTTTCACTCTCCCCAGGCTCCACAGCCTTTCTAGGATCCTGGCGAAGGTGAAAAATGGGCCTTCCTGTCCCACCAGAAGTCAGCAAATGGGCCATTTCTGACCTCTGGAGGGCTTCCGGGGAAGTGGGGAAGACAGTTTTTACCCTCCCCAGGCTCCTAGAAAGCCTCTGGAGCCTGGGGAGGGCGAAAAACGAGCGTATCGGGCCCACCATGCCATCACGTGCCAAAAGCAGGGGAAATGCGGGGGGCGGAGGGGCACACGCGCATGCATGGGATGGTGGGGCACATAGAATTATTGGTGTGGGCACACATGTGCGTGACCCCACCTGCGGTCTGCCTGATTTTGGCACGCGATGGCAAAAAGGTTAGTCATCACTGGCTTAGAACTATCAATATTTTAAAAAGAATTGGGGAGAAGCGTTAAACAGGGAAACGTGTGATTAATTGATTCAGCTCGTCCTCAGCTCACAATCATTCATTTATCAACCGCTTGACGTGACAGTGGCACTGAAAAAAAAAATGACTTACAACCAGTCCTCAGACTTACAACCGTCACGGCCTCCTCGCCGTCATGCGACCAAAATTTGGGCACTTGGAAACTTGGGTCACCCGATCCCTGTCTGTGACCTTCTCACCCGTCTTCTGGCAAGCATTGTCAATGGGGGAATCCAGCTTCCCTTAACAACAACACCACGACTCACTTAACAACCGCACGACTCACTTAATAACCGTGGCCAAAAAGATTGTAAAATCTGGCACAGCTTGCTTAACAAGCTCCTTGTTTCGCAGTAGAAATTTTGGCTCTAACTGTAAATGGTCTTAAAAACCCTCCAGCGAAGAAACAGCCACAACTTCAGGAGGCAAGATTATACAGATTACAGATTGACACAGTTGGGTGGGACCTTGTAGGTCATCTAGTCTAACCCCCCCCGCCCAAGTAGGAGACTCTACATCATTTCTGACAGATGGCTGTCCAGTCTCTTCTTGAAAGCCTCCAGTGATGAAGCTCCCACAACTTCCGAAGGCAACTTCTGTTCCACTTGGTTGATTGTTCTCGCTGTTAGAAAATTCCTCCTTATTTCCAGGTGGAATCTCTCCTTGTTCAGTTTCCATCCATTATTCCTCGTCTGGCCTTCGGATGCTTTGGAAAATAGCTTGACCTCCTCCTTGTGGCAGCCCCTCAAATATTGGAAGACTGCTATCATGTCTCCCCGGTCCTTCTCTTCCCTAGCCATGCCCAGTTTCTGCAACCGTTCTTCATGTTTTAGCCTCCAGTCCCCTAATCATCCTGGTTGCTCTTCTCTGCCCTTTTTCTAGAGTCTCAACATCTTTTTTATAGTGTGGTGACCAAAACTGGATGCTGTATTCTAGGTGTGGTCTTGTTGTGGCCCATCAGCGGCCTGTGCAGATTGTAGCTGATTCCAACAATGAGGAGGCTGGTGTGGTGTTGCAACAGCAGCCTGTGCAGCTGGCGCTCGAGTCGGACAGTGAGGAGGCTGGAGAATATGTGGTGCCAGAGGCAGGGATTCAGCCAGGGCCTTCAGAGCCTCCAGAAGCTCCTTTAAGTGAAGAGGACGAAGAGGAGGAGTCTCTTCTCAATGCACGGGCGCGCAGAGCTGCCAAAAGGCAGGAGTGGCTCCTCAGGAGGAGGTCTCCTCGAGAGTAAGGCTTGGGGCTAATTGGCCACTCCCTTAGCCTATTTAAGGAGGAAGGCCAATTGCAGCAAACTGTAGGGAACAACTTTAGTTCACTCTCCTTCGCGTCTGGATTCTCTGCAAAATTGCTTCTGGGCTTTCTGCCAACTCTAAAAAGACTGTGATTACCTTATCTTAGAATTCCGGTAGGCTGTTAAGACAGTTTATTAACAGCCTTCGGTTGATAAAGACTAAGTTATTTGAGTAAAATAAGCTTTGTATAGAGTTTATGTGTGTTGCGTTCTTTGGGGTCCATAGCTGGGGCAGAACAGGTCTTACTAAGGCTTTACAGAGTGGTATTTATTTATTTATTTGTTTGTTTGTTTGTTTGTTCGTTCGATTTATATGCTGCTCTTTTCTGGAAATTCAGGGCAGCTTACAATGCATTAAGCATTAGTTCAAGCTCACTTGATCTTGACTGTATCCCTCTGTTAATGCAATTTAGGATTGCATTGGTTCTTTTGGCTCGTTCGCATTTATGATCGTTGCTATGTCCCAGGGTCATGCGGTCTCCCTTTTGCGACCTTCCGACCAGCAAAGTCAATGGGGAAGCCGCCGGATTCACTTAACAACCATGTGACTAACTTACCAACTTCAGTGATTCACTTAACAACTATTGCAAGAAAAATCGTAGAATTGGGCAAAACTCACTTAACCAATTTCTCACTTAGCAATCAATTATGGCCACGAGGGCTACCTGTAAACTGACCCCCACAAAGAGGAGGTGGGGTTCAACTTATTTTCCAAAGCACCTGAAGGCAAGGCAAGAACCAATGGATGGAAACTAATCAAGGAGAGAAGCAACCTAGAACTAAGAAGAAATTTCCTAGCAGTGAGAACAATTAATTAGTGGAACGGTTTGCCTCCAGAAGTTGTGAAAGCTTCAACACTGGAAGTTTTTAAGAAGAGACTGGACAGTCACTTGACTGAAATGGTATAGGATCTTCTGCTTGAGCAGGGGGTTGGACTAGAAGACCTCCAAGGTCCCTTCTAGCTCTATTCTGATTGATTAATCTAGTCAATCTACAAGGGAGTTATGGATTGTTCTACCACCACATATTGATTACACCTGCAATGAATAGAATAGAATAGAATAGAATAGAATAGAATAGAATAGAATAGAATAGAATAGAATAGAATAGAATAGAATAGAATAGAATAGAATAGAATAGAATAACAGAGTTGGAGGTCTCCTAGTCCAGGAGTCAGCAACCTGTGGCTCCAGAGCCGCACGTGGCTCTTTGGGCCCTCTGCTGTGACTCCCTGTCAGGTGATTCCACCACTGGCAGGCCCTGCCTCTCGCCCTCTTCTCCCAGTCACTCCTCGCCTGACCTGAGAGTCACCTCCCGTCTGGACTATTGTAACGCTCTCTACATGGTGCTCCCCTTGAGAGCACTTGGAGGCTCCAACTGGCGCAGAGTGTGGCCGCGTCGGTGGTTATGGGAGCGACATGGCGTTCCCATGTAACACCTCTCCTGCGCGAGCTGCACTGGCTCCTGGTGGCCTTCCGAGTGCGCTTCAAGATTTTGGTTATCACCTTTAAAGCGCTCCATGGCTTAGGAACACCTGTTATTTACGGGACCGCCTACTACCACCAATAGCCTCCCACCGGCCAGTACGCTCCCATAGAGAGGGGCTCCTCCGGGTGCCGTCGGCCAAACAATGTCGACTGGCGGCCCCCAGGGGGAGAGCCTTCTCTGTGGGAGCACCTACCATCTGGAACGAGCTCCCCCCAGAGATACAGAGGATCCCGGACCTGCGCACCTTCCGTCGCGCGCTTAAGACTCACTTATTCTATCAAGCCGGCCTGACCTAAGTCTTTTCCCCCTTTTAAATGGGAATTTTAATTTGTTTTAAATTGTTGGGATTTTAAATTTTTCAGCCAAATTATTTAATTTCGTTTTAGTCTATTTTAAATTTTGTATTTATATGTTTTATTTTATGGCTGTACACCGCCCTGAGTCCTTCAGGAGTAGGGCGGTATATAAATTCAATAAAATCTAAAATCTAAAGGCGCATGGAACGCTGTTCCCTTCCCACCAAAGGTGGTCCCTATTTTTCTACTTGCATTTTTTTACATGCTTTCGAATTGCTAGGTTGGCAGAAGCTGGGACAAGGAACGGGAGCTCCCACCATTACGCAGCACTAGGGATTCAAACCTCTTAACTGCCAACCTTTTGATCAACAAACTCAGATTGGCATATAACATCTCCCTGGGATCCCTTTTCTCACCATCTTTTCCCCCACCATGTATCCTGTCACTCCTTTGGATTAAATGATTGTGCACATCTCCAAAAACTCAGTAATGTAATATTGAGAATCCATGAAAGCCAATTGGGTGACTTTGGGCCAATCACTAGGAGATGGTGAGTTCTAGTTCTACCTTAGGCACGAAAGCCAACTGGATGACTTTAGATCAATCACTAGGAGATGGTGAAGTCTAGTTCTGCCTTAGGCACGAAAGCTCCAGGGTGACAGGGTCAATCACTAGGAGATGGTGAGTTCTAGTTCTGCCTTAGGCATGAAAGCTCCAGGGTGACTGGGTCAATCACTAGGAGATGGTGAGTTCTAGTTCTACCTTAGGCACAAAAGCTGCCTGGGTGACTTTGGGTCAATCACTAGGAGATGGTGAGTTCTAGTTCTGCCTTAGGCATGAAAGCTCCAGGGTGACTGGGTCAATCACTAGGAGATGGTGAGTTCTAGTTCTGCCTTAGGCACGAAAGCTCCAGGGTGACTGGGTCAATCACTAGGAGATGGTGAGTTCTAGTTCTGCCTTAGGCACGAAAGCTCCAAGGTGACTGGGTCAATCACTAGGAGATGGTGAGTTCTAGTTCTGCCATAGGCATGAAAGCTCCAGGGTGACTGGGTCAATCACTAGGAGATGGTGAGTTCTAGTTCTGCCATAGGCATGAAAGCCAACTGGGTGACTTTAGGCCAATCACCAGGACACAGAGAATTCTAGTCCCACTTTAGGCAGGACAATAGTAGTCAGTTGGGTGGGTTTCAGCCAGTCAAACTCTCAATCCAGCCCACCTCCCAGGCCTGTTATGGTGGGGAAAATAGAACAAAGAATATTAGTTGTGTTCGCCGCCCTGAGTTATTTATAAATATAATAAAAACGGGAAAGAAATAACTGACTAAACAGATTTGCAAGCCGCTTGTTCAGCCAAGATCTGCTGTCTTTCTGGAACGTTGTTCGTCACGCACATCCAATTCTCCCCAATTCAGCAGGTGTGAATATGAAATTCCCTGGTTCAAAAGGAGTTATCATTAAAGTGCAGCGAAGGGTCATTTTGTCTTTTGATCTCTAACTCAAAACACCTGAGGATGTCAGTGCTTCAGGGCCATTCAGGGCAATGGTGGGTTTCCAAATTTTTTATTACCGGTTGTGTGGGTGTGGCTTGGTTGGCGTAGCATGGCTTGGTGGGCGTGGCATGGGAAGGATACTGTAAAGTCTCCATTCCCACCTCACTCCAGGGGAAGGTTACTGCAAAATCCCCATTTCCTCCTGATCAGCTGGGACTTGGGAGGCAGAGAATAGATGGGGGCGGGGCCAGTCAGAATTTTTACTACCGGTTCTCCGAACTACTCAAAATTTCTGCTACCGGTTCTCCAGAACTGGTCAGAACCTGATGAAACCCACCTCTGATTCAAGGGTTGTGAAAAGCTACCTGGTCAGTTTTAAAAGTCGCCGCCCATAAAAATCCCAACCCCTGATGGGAGGAGAGGAGGAAATGGAAGAACAAGAATGGGATTTGAGTGATGGATAACTGAGAAATGGGGAAACACCTGGGTTCCTTCAGGTTGACTCGGCCTCCCATCCTTTTGAGGTCATAAAAGGAGGACCCAGATGGTTGGGGGGGCAATAGGCTGACTCTGTAAACTGCTTAGAGAGGGCTGTAAAGCTCTGTGAAGCGGTATATAAGTTTAAGTGTTATTGTTATCTTCCTTCTTCCTCCTTTCCTTTCCTTTCCTTTCCTTTCCTTTCCTTTCCTTTCCTTTCCTTTCCTTTCCTTTCCTTTCCTTTCCTTTCCTTTCCTTTCCTTTCCTTTCCTATCCTTTCCTTCTTTCCTTTCCTTCCCTTCCCTTCCCGTTAGAATGCAGCATTGCAGACAAACTCTGCCCATGGTCTGAAGTTCGATCCTGACTGGCTTAAGGTTGACTCCGCCTTCCATCCTTCTGAGGTCAGTAAAATTAGGACCCATATGTTTTGGGGGGACGCAACAGGCTGACTCTGTAAACTGCTTAGAGAGGGCTGTAAAGCGTGATATAAGTCTAAGTATTATTGTTATCTTCCTTCCTTCCTTCCTTCCTTCCTTCCTTCCTTCCTTCCTTCCTTCCTTCCTTCCTGTTAGAATGCAGCATTGCAGGCAAACTCTGCCTATGGTATGAAGTTCAATCCTGACCGGCTCAAAGTTAACTCCAGATGTTTGGGGGGCAATAGGCTGACTCTGTAAACTGCTTAGAGAGGGCTGTAAAGTGGTATATAAGTCTAAGTGTTATTGTTATCTCCCTTCCTTCCTTCCTTCCTTCCTTCCTTCCTTCCTTCCTTCCTTCCTTCCTTCCTTCCTTCCTTCCTTCCTGTTAGAATGCAGCACCGCAGGCAAACTCTGCCCATGGTCTGAAGTCCAATCCTGACCATCTCAAGGTTGACTCTGCCTTCCATCCTTCCGAGATCGGTCAAATGAGGACCCAGATGGTTGGGGGGCAAGAGGCTGACTCTGTAAACCGCTTAGAGAGGGCTATAAAAGCTCTGTGAAGCGGTATATAAGTCCAAGGGCTGCTGCTATGCTGCCTTCCTTTCCAGATAACCAGGCAAAAAAGTTTGATCAGTGGCCCCAACAAGCTTATTTGGGAAAGCCCGACAGAGAACTCCCGCTCCCCCCTTCTTCCTGAGATCTGAGGGCGATCCTAAAATATTGCTCTGCTAAAAAAAAGAAAAGAAAGAAAGAAAAAAAAGAAAAAGGGTGTATCTTTCTCCCGCCCTCCTTCCACCCGCCCCCCGCCTCCCACCCCAGCCGTCCTGCATAAAACCAGGGTCGATGGACCAGGGCGCTCAGCATCGGCGACTGAGCAGCAAAGGAGAAGGACCAAGATCGCCTTTTCGGGTCCTCCTGCATCTCCCAAGCCAAGCCAGCATCATGCGCCCCGTCCCGGCTCCAGCCTTTCTCCGCGCCCTGAGGCTCCTGCTGCCGCTGGTTGCCTGCGGCTGGGGCCCCGCCGTCGCCTCTCCCATCTGGAGCAACGCCGACGAACTGGTGCATCTCTACACCTCCAGCGCCAGGAAGAGCTTCCACCTGCAGATCCATCCCGACGGACGCGTGGATGGCAGCCCGTCCCAGACCGTCCATAGTAAGTCCCCGGAGGAGCTGCTGGGAGGCTAGAGGGATGATGGAGGGATGGAGATGGAAAAGGGGGGGGGAGGCATGTCCAGGATCACCCCCGGAGGCTCCAGAATGCTAGGAATTCAATGAAAAGAGTTGGGAGGGTCCCTAGAGATCCTCTAGTCCGTCCGTCCCCCCTCCTCCTCAGACAGTCCAAGACAGCTTGGACTGACGGTGGGGTTTAACTAATCAATTTAGAATTGTTTTTAAATTGGAATTTTAATTTTTGCTGTTTTTAAATTGGAATTTTAATTTTTGCTGTTTTAATGAGGAAGGATGCATTTTTACCGTTGTGAGCCGCCCTGAGCCCTTGGAGATAGGGCGGCATGTACATTGCTCAATCAATCAATCAATCAATCAATCATCAAGTGGCAGTGAGAACAATCAAGAGTTTAGTAAATCCCCGGAGGAGCTGGTGAGAGGCTGGGCTGGGGCAGCAGGGATGATGGAGGGATGGAGATGGAAGAGGGGGGGGCATGTCCAGATGTCCAGGATCACCCTCAGAGGCTCCAGAATGCTAGGAATTCAATGAAAAGAGTTGGGAGGGTCCCTAGAGATCTGCTAGTCCATCTGTCCCCCCTCCCCCTCAGACAGTCCAAGACAGCTTGGACTGACGGTGGAGTTTAACTAATCAATTTAAAATTGTTTTTAAATTGGAATTTTAATTTTTGCTGTTTTAATGAGGAAGGATGCATTTTTACCGTTGTGAGCCGCCCTGAGCCCTTGGAGATAGGGCGGCATGTACATTGCAAAATAAATAAATAAATGAATGAATGAATAAATGAATGAATAAATGAATAAATCATCAAGTGGCAGTGAGAACAATCAAGAGTTTACTAAGTCCCCGGAGGAGCTGGTGAGAGGCTGGGCTGGGGCGGGAGAGATGATGGAGGGATGGAGATGGAAGGGGGGCGCATGTCCAGATGTCCAGGATCACCCTCGGAGGCTCCAGAATGCTAGGAATTCAATGAAAAGAGTTGGGAGGGTCCCTAGAGATCCTCTAGTCCATCTGTCCCCCCTCCCCCTCAGACAGTCCAAGACAGCTTGGACTGATGGTGGGGTTTAACTAATCAATTTAGAATTGTTTTTAAATTGGAATTTTAATTTTTGCTGTTTTAATGAGGAAGGATGCATGTTTACCGTTGTGAGCCGCCCTGAGTCCTTGGAGATAGGGCGGCATGTACATTGCATTATAACTAACTAAGTAACTAACTAACTAACTAACTAAATAAATGAATGAATGAATGAATGAATAAATAAATAAATAAATAAATAAATAAATAAATAAATAAATAAATAAATAAATAAATAAATAAATAAATAAATAAATAAATAAATAAATAAATAAATAAATAAATAAATAAATAAATAAATAAATAAATAAATAAATAGGCAGTGAGAACAATCAAGAGTATAGTAAGTCCCCGGAGGAGCTGGTGAGAGGCTGGGCTGGGGCGGGAGGGATGATGGAGAGATGGAGATGGAAGGGGGGGGAATGTCCAGGATCACCCTCGGAGGCTCCAGAATGCTAGGAATTCAATGAAAAGAGTTGGGAGGTTCCCTAGAGATCTTCTAGTCCACTCCCCCCTGCTCAGGCAGTAATCAAGTGGCAGTGAGAACAGGAAATTTCTCCTTAGTTCTAGGTTAGCAAGTTGCTTATTCTATGGAAATAGCTGTCTCCACTCAGGTCCGTTTCCTTCCATATTGGAAACTGTACAGTACAGTTCAACATCAGCTACTTTCAATGCCAGCTGCCTTGGTTAAGACATCTCTGAATATCTGCCTGAATTTTAATTTTAAAGTCTTTTTCAAATACATTAGAAGCTCTGCTATGACCCAATCGATCACAGGTTGCCTAGTATATTAAAAGTTCAAAATTAAAACCTCTGTTTAATTATCTTTACGTTTGCAAGCTGGGCATTTTTTGAGTTCAAAATTTCACATTCTTTTAATATTTATAATAATATTTTAATAATATTATTAAAAGAGTATATTTCATATACTCTTTTAATAATATTAAAAAAGACTTAAGACATCTTAAGAATCCTCTAATTCAGATTGTATCGATTTATATTCACTGTAGATGAGATTGATGGAAGATGCTTTTATTGAAAACATAGTTAGGACCAGCGGTGAAATCCAATTTTTTTTTTACTACTGGTTTTGTGGGCGTGGCTTGGTGGGTGTGGCAGGGGAAGGATACTGTAAAATCCCCATTCCCTCCCCACTCCTGGGGGAAGGATATTGCAAAATCTCCATTCCCACCCCACTCTGGGGCCAGCCAGGGGTGGTATTTGCCAGTTCTCTGAACTACTCAAAATTTCCGCTACCAGTTCTCCAGAACCTGTCAGAACCTGCTGGATTTCACCCCTGGTTAGGACTATTCGTAGCTGCTCTTTTGTCAAAGATACCTTGGCTTTCCTCCTTGGATTTCCAAAGTGGGACCTTCTTGGTTCTGGAGGTCTGGGGGTGATATCCCTCCCTTCATGAGATTTGCCTTGTTCCCCAGGGCTTCCTCAAGAATATGGGTTCCGCGTCTTTCCACATTCTTTTGTTTTGGGTCTTCCTGCATTGTGCTACAGTTTGTCTAGCTTTACAGTTTTATTATTTCGTCTTATCGGGACACTTGCCAGAACTCCTGCCCAGCTAGTGGTTCGAAAGTATGCACATGTGAGTAGATAAACAGGTACCACTTCGGTGGGAAGGGATCAGTGGTGAAACTCTTCTATCCGGTTCGCTGAACTGGTAGCGCTGGTGGCGGGAGGCTCTGCTGGCACATTATTACATCCCTTTTTTTATCATCTGCGCATGCGCAGAAGAGACTCCTGCGTGCTCCCATTCCCAAACCGATAGCGAAGGTAAGTGGATTTCACCGCTGGAAGGGATCTTCATATGGATCTAATTGTAGATCCGATTTTTTGAAAAACAAATTACATACACAACAATATTTCTTCCGGAATCTCACTTAAACAGAAAGTGCTACATCTCTTTCTTACAAGTAGGAACGCTGTTTTCCCTTTTGACTGACGGTGGCCGAGTCGTGAAAATGCTCGCCACCAAGTCGGAATGTTGAGAGTTCGATCCTACATAGCGGCAGATATTTCTCTCCTAGGACGCAAAGAAAAGATATGTGTTGTGAACTCCAGGGTGGCGCCAGGAAGGGCATCCAGCCAGTAAATGCTCAACTCCATCCAGTCTTCCCTGAATTAAGGGATTTTTTTTAATTTTAAAACCAAACTTTATTAAATCTTAAAAAACATTTAAAATATACAAGTCTCTCTTAATCAAAAACAAAAACAAATTTACCTATACTGTACACAACTTCACCTACTAATTTTCTATTATTATATAAACATATATAAATACACACAGTGACTTATTACCTATTCTATCCATCTGACAGTGCTGTTTTTAATTGTGTTGATTTCTTCTGAGTTTTATCTTTACCCATTTTTTTCCCTCCTCTGATTTGTCCACTGGTACCATATTGTAAAATATTTTGAATTAAGAGATTTACAGGGTCATTAAAAAGAGAGTTTTCCCTTTTGGCTGAGACTGTAGACAAATGTTTTGCCACGATTGGCCAGAACGTGGGAAGACGGGGAAGGCATCAGATAATAGTATTCTGATATTTGGAGTTGCTATTTCTGGTTTAAGAGATGTTGAAGAGATCTTCTAATATTTAACCTGTTTGCTTCCAGGTGCTTTGATGATCAAAACTGAAAGTTTTGGCTATGTAGTGATCATTGGTGCGAAGAGTGGACTTAACCTTTGTATGGACGATAACGGAAATCTCTTTGGATTGGTGAGTCCTAATATTCATTTTGGATTCTTTGACTCCTTTCCTAGCGCAGCCAAGCCATTAAGTTACGACCTCAATGGAGCCCAGAGTTTCTGTTGTTAAGTGAGTTTTGCCCCATTTTACAACCTTTCATTGCTAAGTGAGTCACTGCAGTTCTCAAGTTAGTAACCCGGTTGTTAAGTGAATCCGGCTTTTCCCATTGACTTTGCTCGTCAGAAGGTCGCAAGAGGGGATCACGTGATCCAGGGCCATTGCAACTGTCATAAATAGGAGTCAGCTGCCGAGCGTTCGAAGTTTGATCACGTCGTAAGGGTGACAAACGGTCATCAGTCACTTTTTTCAGTGCTGTTGTAACTTGGAGCGGTCACTAAAAAAGGTCGCTATGACCTTTTGTGCTAAGTTGTTAAGTGAGTTGCTGCAGCTGTATTTAGAAACACGGTTGTTAAGTGGAATCTGGCTTCCCCGTTGCTTTTCAGGAGGTCACAAAAGAGGAAGGTGACAGCCCTCCCCCCCCCCCCCCGGGATACCACAACTCAGGGGTGAAATGTAAAATTTGTTACTACCGGTTCTGTGGGCGTGGCTTGATGGGGGGGGGTTAATGTGACTGGGTGGGTGGGGCCAACTTTTTTTTTTAACTTTTCAAAGCATTTTTTTCTAATGCTTTGAAAAGCCCCTGCCGATCAGGCAACTCAGCTGGGATTGTCAGAGGGGCTTTTAAAAAAATACCTCTCTGACGATTCCAGCTGAGTTGCCTGATCGGCAGAGAGGTGTTTTTTTTAAAAATACCTCTCTGCCAATCAGGCAAATCATCAGAGACTTTTCAAAGCATTTTTTTACCACCTCTTCAGCCAAGAGGTTGCAGATAAAAATGTTTTGAAAAGCCTCTGATGATCCCAATCATCAGAGGCTTTTTTTTTTACTTTTTTTTTTTTACCGGTAGCTAAATTAACAGTTGTATATTTGTAGAAAGAACAAATCAGCCTCATCTTTTATTTTATTTTTTATTTTTTCTGTTAAAAAAATTAAATTTTTTATTGTAAACACATTAAAACAAACACATAAACATACAACATTTATATACATAAACTCTTTTTACAGCTCTTTCATAGTGATCCTTTCTTAATATTTACTATTTATACAGAATTTATCTTTTTCTTGTTCCATATTACTATATATCTTCTTTATTTCATCTACATTTTACTTGACCTTTACATTTCAGTCATTTATGTTCTAATTTTTCCAATTTTCCCCCTTGATTTTAACATTTCTCTCTCTCCTTTATTCCTCTTTCTCATTTTTCCTATCCTCCAACCACTCATACCATCTATGCAAAATTTTATAGTATTCTGTATCCCTTTTTCCTTGAGTTCTTTTGTCAGTTTGTCCATCTCTGCGCATTCTAAACTTTTTTTAATTAGCTCCTCTTCTGTTGGTGGGTTTTCCTTTTTCCAATTTTGTGCATAGACTATGCGGGCTGCTGTTGGTATGTGTAGTATTAAATATTTTGTTTCCTTTGTATAATTTTCCATGAAAATCCCTAGCAAGAATGTCTCTGGTTCTCCCTTTATTGATTTCTGTGTTATTTTCTCTAGCCACATTTTCATCCTCATCTTTTAATGACCCCACAACTCTTGCGGGGTGGAGTCTGGTCAACTGAATGGAGCTAGCAGAGTATTTTAATGGCCGGATGCCCTTCCGGTCACCAGTCCGGAGTTTTGTTCAGCAGATATATTCTCAGTGTGCCCAGAGAGAGAAATATCTGCCTCTACCTAGGATCGAACTCACAGCCTCCTGATTGTGAGGCGAGAGCTCCGCCTCTAGGCCGCCCAACCACTCTGTAGAAAGAACAAATATTTGGAAAAAAAGATTCACGATCTAAATCTGCCGTGGATGTTTTCTGACCATAAGATACGGCTTGATTTTTTCACCTCCGTCTTGATGTTTTGTGTTTGTTTCCTTTAGAATTCCTTCGGCAACGAGGATTGCGTTTTTAAACACACGATGCTCGAAAATGGCTACGATACTTACCACTCCCCCAAGTACAATTACCTGGTCAGCCTCGGAAGGGCAAAGCAACCGTTGTTTCCCAATATGAACCCACCGGCTTTCTCTCAGTTTTTAACCAGAAGGAATGAAATCCCCTTAAGCCAGTTCAACACGCCGGTGACTCAGCAAAGAGACACCTGGGACGACGATGCCGAGCTGTGCGGGGGCATCTTGGCAGGAAAGATACCGGAAGAAAGCCCAGATGAGGTGGGCATCCACCCCTGCTTGACCAGCTCAAATTCCGAAGAGAGAGACCCAAACGGTGCCACGCTGAGCCGAAGATTTCCTAGCCCCCGAACGGATTCCTGAAGCCGAGACGAGAACCGGACTTCTCTTCGGAACCATCAAGAAAGCTAAATTCCTCTTTTTTTCCAGGTGAATTGTTCAGAATAAAGTGGGGTGGTGGTGGTGTCACGGCTGTGTACAAGTAGCCCTCGACTTACAACAGTTCATTTAAATGACCATTCGAAATTACAACGGCGCTAAACGAAAAGGGGACTTAGGAATGTTTTTCAAGGGGGAAGCCAGGTTCACTTAACAACCCGTCTTACTAACTTAACCGCTGCAGTGACTCCCTTAACAACTCTGGCAGAAAACGGGATTAAGAATGGGACACAGCTCCCTGAACAAATGTTTCACTAAGCGACATAAAGTTGGGGCTCCATTATAGTCGCAACTCAAGGACTATTTTTGTGCATCTTCCCGGTTCTAGCACTGGTCCTTACCAACCTGAATGATGAACTTGGAACGTGAGGCAAGTTTTATATATTTTGCTCTATGGACATTTCAATGTTGAAGCTTCCCCACTGTAATGCTTTGTACAGTATATAGAATTCTTGTCGTGCCACAGGCCACCCACAGCTGACTGGCAGAGATGGTGAAGTTGCCCACATGTTATCGGGTGAATCTTTGACTTGCTTTGACTCTAAGTCAAAGGAGAATGCCCAGAACCTTTAAAGAAGAAAAATCTTTGGATCAGCAGTGGTAGAAAGAGAAAAAGCACCCTCTATTATAGGGATGGAAAATTAATTTTCTCAAGGAGCCACATGAGAAACTGAGACTGTTGTGGAGGAGCAAAACCAAAACAGCGTCTGACAGGACCTATTATCTCACAATATCCCAAAACGAGTAGAAGTTGTCCGATTCAGCTAGGATGATCTTATTAGATCTCAGCAGGACTCCCTCATGATTAACCTTAGCTGGATTCAGGACACTGACCCAATCCATCAATCTATTGGCCAAAGTTGGCTTTGTGCAGGAAATGCCAAATCTTGGTATATTGGCATGGGTTATCTACAACCAGGTGGAGGGGAACGGGCAGACAAGGCTCCCTTCAGGGAGAACGGAGTTAAGATGCTCCAAAAAGCAACTTTGTGGGCTGTTAAAAGCATTAAGCAGGTTAGGGTTAGGGTTAGGGGTTCCAGGCTGGGGTTCAAATCCAGGTCATGCCCGACTCCTTCGATGTCAAGATATGAGAGTTTGGAAGAGGCCATCTTTGTGGCAGAAAACTCTTAGGAAAAGTCTTCGGTGGGAAAGATGCACCAGATTAAGTTTAGAGTTCATCCAATTCTCCTAGGGATTAATGATCTGTCCCCGATTCCCACTGCAATTATTATACTGTTGGTTTTACTCTGCTGTACAGCATCGCCCTTATCGGCATCTTTGCTCCTTGATTTCTTATGAGCTTTATCTCTGCTGAAAATGCAAGGCAGTGTCATAACGCTAATTCTTCTTCTACATCAACGGAAAACTCTGTAGGTAAAGGTTAGTAAAAATCATAATAATAATAATGATCAGCCTGAAGGGCAATAATTATCAGTTCTCCAAACTAGTCAACATTTCTGCTACCAGTTCTCCAGAATTGGTCAGAATCTGCCGAAACTCACCTCTGGAACAGGGGTACCTGCAGAGTTGCTATTCAGCAGGTTCTGACAGGTTTTGGAGACCCATCTTATCAACCTGTTGGCCAAAGGTAGGCTTTGCAGGAAATGCCAAATTTTGGTATCTTGCCCTGGGCTATCTATAACCAGATAGAGGGGAACAGGCAGATAAGGCTCCCTTCCTGGAGAACGGAATTGAGATGCTTTATAAAACAACTACTGAGCAGCCATCCCTCCAGGCTGGGGTTCAAATCCACGTCAAGCAAAGCCAGTGGAGAAAGCCAAATGCACTTAAGAACCCCACGAATCAGTTGGCAGTGATTTGCTGTGGCAAAAAAGACGGTAAAATCCAGTGTGACTCACTTAACGACTGCCTCGCTTAGCGATGGAAGTTCTAATTCCAATCTCAGCTGCCGAGTCCTAAACTGAACCTGTTTTCAGGATGAGACACAGAGCGATGGGAGTTCTTCATCTGAGGGTGTCTTCCCAAAGGCTAAACTGTGGTTAATGAAATCGTGTGATGATGGCACCATTTCTGGCAGCAAATGAAAAATGAATTGCTCACATCTCATGGGCCAGGCAAAAATTATTCTTTTACAAAAACAACAGCTTTGAGGCAGAAAAACTGATGGTAACACCTCTGCCCCCAGATCCATTGAGATTCAATAAAAAAACTTGAGTGGGAAAAGAGATACACAGTGGTTAACATGGAAAATGTAATGTTTTATTGAAGGTACCAATTGGGATATATGTGCCCTAAAAAAAATTATTGGGTGCTTTGTTGAGAGTTGTTGACAACATCCTGAGGAAAGTATCAAACAATGAGAATGCAATAAGTGTATGTTTCTATTTATTTATTTATTTGGATTATTTACATATTGAAGTTGTATTTATGAGTATTTATGACGTTTATTATTCTGCCCCCCCCCCCTCTAATTCTGTCTCTCGATGAGGACAAAATAAATGTTTCATGTTTTTCAAGAAAGAAAAGTGTCTTTATTGAACGTTCCTGGTTTAATTCAACTTTCAAAAATTTCAAAATGTTGAATTTCAAAATGAAATTCAACAGTGAAGAAAGTAAGGTTCTACATTTAGGGAAGAAAAACCAAATGCACAGGTATAGTATATGTGGTAGTAACTATGAGAGGGATCTTGGAGTTCTAATGGACAACCATTTAGATAGGAGCCAGCCGTGTGCAGCTGCTGCCAAAAAAGCCAACAGAGTTCTAGGCTGCATAAACAGAGGGATAGAATCAAGATCAGGTGAAGTATTAATACCACTTTATAATTCCTTGGTAAGGCCACACTTGGAAAACAGCATTCAGTTTTGGTCACCACGCTGTAAAAAAGATGTTGAGACTCTAGAAAGAGTGTAGAGAAGAACAGTGAAGATGATTAGGGGACTGGAGGCTAAAACATATGAAGAATGGTTGCAGGAACTGGGTACGTCTAGTTTAATGAAAAGAAGGACTAGGGGAGACATGATAGCAGTGTTCCAATATCTCAGGGGTTGCCACAAAGAAGGGGGAGTCAAGCTATTCTCCAAAGCACCTGACGGTAGAACAAGAAGCAATGGGTGGAAACTAATCAAGGAGAGAAGCAACTTAGAACTAAGGAGAAATTTCCTGACGGTTAGAACAATTAACAAGTGGAACAACTTGCCTCCAGAAGTTGTGAATGCTCCAACACTGGAAGTTTTTAAGAAGATGTTGGCTAACCATTTGTCTGAAGTGGTGTAGGGTTTCCTGCCTGGGCAGGGGGTTGGACTAGAAGACCTCCAAGGCCCTTTCCAACTCTGTTATTCTATTCTATTCTATTCTATTCTATTCTATTCTATTCTATTCTATTCTATTCTATTCTATTCTATTCTATTCTATTCTATTCTACGTTTTCTTCTTTAAATACGAACATTTTGTCTGATGTCCCAGTGGGATCATTGCAGCTTGCAAGTTTTATCATGAAGAACTGTGTCAATAGAAATAAGGAGTATAGGTGCAAAGGCTAAGAAAATATCAAAGAAAGAAGACTTAGGAGTTAGAAAATAGTAATAAATCCGTATAAATATATATGACACAAAAAGCGTGTTTATAAATTAGTATATTAATACGTTAATGTGTATAAAGGATAATGGAACCACATATAGATGTAAAGGGGGGAAATGGATATACGTAATAGCGGATGTAAACCGATACGGAAATGTTGCAAAGAGGAAGAGTGTTAAAAATGTTTAAAAACTGTTTAATAAAGATTATTTTAAAAAAAAAGAAAGAAATCATCTCCCAAGGAAGGAAGGAAGCAAATCAACCAACCAAGCCGTCTGTCCTACCAAGGAGGATTAGAGGGGGACATAATAGTTGTTTTCCAATATTTGAGGGGCTGTCACAGAGAAGAGGGGATTGACTTAATCTATTGGGCACCAGAGGGCAGCCAAGAATTAATGGGTTGTTAAAGAGAGATCCAAGGAGAAACTCTGCATCCTGCACCCCCCCTGGGAGCAAAAATGGGCTGCGGGTGGGGGGGGGAGTACCGCATCCCCACCTGTACCCCGTTTTGAGCCTATTAGGCCTCCATGCAGCCTCCTGGGACGCGAAAGTGGGCCTAGAAAACCTCCCTGAAGCCTCCTGGGTGGAAAACTGGGCCTAGGAAGCCTTCTTGATGCCTCCTGGGAAGTGAAAGTGGGCCTAGGAAGCCTCCCTGAAGCCTCCTGGGTGGGAAAATGGGCCCAGGAAGCCTCCCTGAAGCCTCCTGGGTGGGAAAATGGGCCCAGGAAGCCTCCTGGGAAGTGAAAGTGGGCCTAGGAAGCTTCCCTGAAGCCTCCTGGGAGGGAAACTGGGCCTAGGAAGCCTCCTTGAAGCCTCCTGGGAAGTGAAAGTGGGCCTAGGAAACCTCTCTGAAGCCTCCTAGGAGGGAAACTGGGCCTAGGAAGCCTCCTGGGTGAGAAAATGGGCCTAGGAAGCCTCCTTGAAGCCTCCTGGGAAGGAAACTGGGCCTAGGAAGTCTCCCTGAAGCCTCCTGGGAGGGAAACTGGGCCTAGGAAGCCTCCTTGAAGCCTCCTGGGAAGGAAACTGGGCCTAGGAAGCCTCCCTGAAGCCTCCTGGGAGGGAAACTGGGCCTAGAAAGCCTCCTTGAAGCCTCCTGGGTGGGAAACTGGGCCTAGGAAGCCTCCTGGGTGAGAAAATGGGCCTAGGAAGCCTCCTTGAAGCCTCCTGGGAAGGAAACTGGGCCTAGGAAGTCTCCCTGAAGCCTCCTGGGAGGGAAACTGGGCCTAGGAAGCCTCCTTGAAGCCTCCTGGGAAGGAAACTGGGCCTAGGAAGCCTCCCTGAAGCCTCCTGGGAGGGAAACTGGGCCTAGAAAGCCTCCTTGAAGCCTCCTGGGTGGGAAACTGGGCCTAGGAAGCCTCCTTGAAGCCTCCTGGGAAGGAAACTGGGCCTAGGAAGTCTCCTTGAAGCCTCCTGGGAAGGAAACTGGGCCTAGAAAGCTTCCCTGAAGCCTCCTGGGTGGGAAACTGGGCCTAGGAAGCCTCCTTGAAGCCTCCTGGGAAGTGAAAGTGGGCCTAGGAAGCCTCCCTGAAGCCTCTTGGGTGGGAAAATGGGCCCAGGAAGCCTCCTTGAAGGGAAAGCCTCCTGGGAAGGGAAAGTGGGCCTAGGAAGCCTCCTGGGAAGCGAAAAATAGGGGTTTTGGGACTCATTGTGTGCTTTTACTGTATCAGAAAGCCTAGGTCAAAACACAAGGATGGGCAGTTAAGTTTTCCAAGGGGCCAGATGGTAAACTGGGATGGTAATGGAGGAGAAACATAAAGGGTTGTGAAGATGCATAGACATCCATGCACGCACATATTGAAATTGAAAAATAAATAGCAATCATCTTCAAAATAAAAGCAACCCACTTTGGCCAGACATGGTTGGCAAAGGGATGAAGATTTAGCCCAGGGGCTATGAAATGCTCAAATCAGGTCTAAAGGTAGTCCTCAACTTACAACAGTTGGTTTAGTGACCATTCAAAGTCACAACGGCACTGAAAAAAAGTTACTCATAATCGTTGCAGCATCCCCAGGGTCATATAACCAAAATTCTGACGCTTGTAAACAGGCTCTTATTTATGATGGCTGCAGTATCCCAAGCTCACAAGTTCACCTTGGCAACCTTCTCACAGGTAAAGTCCAGGGAGAAGCCAGATTCGCTTAACCACCATGCGACTAACTTAACAACTGCGGCTAGAAAAATTGTAAAATGGGGCAGAACTCACTTAATAACTTTCTCACTTAGCGACAGAAATCTGGGGCTCAAAAGTAGTGGTCGTAAGTCCAGGTATATACCTGTACTATTTCCTGAATTACTTGAGTTACCTCTACAGTGAATATCCTTGTGAGAAATGGTCCATGTTCCCACAGGGTCTGAGCACTGAGCCAAGAGACAGAACTACACAAGAGGGGTACCTGGCTTCATTGTTCTGCATTACCATGGTGAACCACGGTGGAGCAGTTGCTAGAGTGCAGTACTGCAGGCTACTTCTACTGACTGCTGGTTGCCTGCAATTTGGCAGTTCGAATCCCACCAGGTTCAAGGTTGACTCAGCCTTCCCTCCTTCTGAGGTGGGTAAAATGAGGACTAAGATTGTTGAGGAACAAGATGCTAACTCTGTAAACCGTTTAGAGAGGGCTGTAAAGCAGTGTAAAACGGTATATATGTACGACAATGCAGTTGCTTCTTTTGTAGGCAACCAAAACAACGCCTGACATGACCTAATATCTCACAATATCCCAAAACGAGTAGAAGTTGTCCGATTCAGCTAGGATCATCTCCATGAGTTTCTTCCTTGGAATCACAGCAGGATCTCCTCATGACTAACCTTAGCTGGATTCAGGCTGCTGACCCATCCCATCAACCTGTTGGCCAAAGGTAGGCTTTGTGCAGGAAATGCCAAATCTTGGTATCTTGGCATGGGCTATCTACGACCAGATGGAGGGGAACAGGCACACAATGCTCCCTTCCTGGAAAACAGAGTTGAGATAAGATGGAGGGGAACAGGCACATAAGGCTCCCTTCTTGGAGAACGGCGTTGAGATGCTCCATAAAGCAACTTGTGGGCTGTTAAACCATTAGCAGGCAGCTATCTTGCCAGGCTGGAGTTCAAACCCACATCAAGCAAACCCAAGAACATCCTGGAAAACTATCAGGCAGCGAGAAAGCAATATATGTATTTTTCTATTATCATATTTGTTTATTTGAAGGTTTTCCATATTGAAGATGTATTTATGGTGTTTATTTATATATTTATATGCCACTAAATAAAGACTGAATGCACCAATTACCACATCAAACAAGAAGAAAACCTTCTGCGCACGAAATCCAATCACACTTTCTATAATTTTGTAAACAGCAAACTTAAACTTAAAGACTTGTGATCCATTCCACCTCTAAAAAGACCTAACGGTAAAGAATGCTATGATGAAGCAGTTAAAGCAAACCTCTTTAACACATTCTTCAGCTCAGTCTTTGTTAACAGCAATGGCTCATGCCCAACATTCCCTAGTCATACTATTAATGACTACAACAATTTAACACAAATAGATTTCACAGGAGATAATGTTGAAAAGGCACTACGTAGACTGAAACCATTTCTATCTATTGGACCTGATGTGCATACTTCTTAAAAAAACTTTCCACTTTTATAGCAGAACCCCTAAGCATAATCTTTGAAAAATCTTTCAGGATCATCTCCCTACACAACTTTTGGTCACTAGCCATGGTCATCCTTATCTTCAAAAAGGGAGACGCCAGCCTAGTCAAAAATTAAAGACCAATCTCTTTATGCTGCGTCACCTGCAAAGTCATGGAATCAAACATCAACCAATCCATTACTCTCCACCTAGAAAAAAACAACCTACTCTCTAATAAACAATTTGATTTCAGAAAAAAAAATATATCCCGTAATCTACAACTTCTACAATGCAAAAAATATGGACTACAAATCTTGATCAGGGCAAAGCAATAGATGCTATTTACATAGACTTCTGTAAAGCCTTTGATTCAGTGGCAAATGACAAACTACTTCTAAAACTAAAATCCTACGGCATCTCTGGACCCCTCCATAATTGGATAATTGTGTTTCTGTCAAACAGACAATAAGTGGTCAAAATAGGGAGCGCCCTATCAAACCCTGCACCTGTTAATAGCGGTGTCCCCCAAGGCAGCGTTCTACTATACATACTATACATACTTCATACTATACATAAATGACCTTTGTGATCATATTATAAGTAACTGCGTTCTCTTCGCTGATGATGTTAAACTATTTAACAGTACCAACAATGCTGCTACCCTTCAAAAAGACCTTGACTTTGTGTCAGAATGGTCAAAAACATGGCAACTCCAAATCTCAACCAACAAATGCTTTGTCTTACACATTGGCAAAAAGAATCAGAATACTCAATACAAGCTAAGTGTAGATGACCTTGTAGATGACCCTCACTCTGTCAAGGACCTTGGAGTACTCATATCAAATGATCTAAGTGCCAAAGCCCACTGTAACAACATCACCAAAAAGGCATTAACAGTTGTAAACCTAATCTTGTGTAGTTTCTTCTCCGATAATATTACACTACTAACCAGAGTATACAAAACATTTGCTAGACCAATTCTCGAATACAGCTCATCTGTCTGGAACCCGCACTGCATATCGGACATCAATACAATTGAGCGCATCCAGAAATATCTCACAAGAAGAGTCCTCCACTCCTCTGCTCATAACAAAATACCCTATTCCACCAGACTTGAAATTCTGGGTTTAGAAAATTTAGAACTATGTCGCCTTCGGTATGACCTAAGCATAGCTCATAAAATCATCTGCTACAATGCCCTACGTGTCAATGACTACTTCAGCTTCAACCACAACAATTCATGAGCACACAATAGATACAAACTTAAAGTGAACCACTCCAAACTTGATTGCAGAAAATACAACTTCAGCAACAGAGTTGTTAATGCCTGGAATGCACTACCAGATTCTGTGGTTTCATCCCAAAACCCCCAAAAACTTTAACCTAAAACTGTCTACTGTTGACCTCACCCCATTCCTAAGAGGTCTGTAAGGGGCGTGCATAAGAGCACCAGCGTGCCTACCATCCCTGTCCTAATGTTCCCTTTAATTGTATTACTTTTATGTATTCAATTCATGCTTATACTTATATATATTATCTAAAATGTACTCAACAAAATAAATAAATAAATAGTAAAATAAAATAAATTCTCTCCCCACTCCAATTCTGTCTCTCGATGAAGACAAAATAAATGTTTCATGTCTTTCAAGGAAGAAAAGTGTCGTTATTAAACGTTCCTGGTTTAATTCGGTGCAGTGACTTCCAAGTTCCAAGCAGGATCATTCTCATATCTTGAGAAATGATTTTCTGCTATGTCACAAAATCCCAAATCCACCCAAGATTTTTTCCACCCTTGTGAAGGAGGCAGAGCTGTGCACCTCAATATTCAGTACAATGGGACTTTTTCAGACTTGTCAACTATACATCCAGCCGCTGAAGCAGAAACAAAACTAGAACCAGGAAATCCCTCTGGTTCATAGGACATCTTCTTAACTGGAAACAGTTAATGTCCACATAGCCAGAGCATGAAGTCCAGGTGCAGTCTGAAAAAACATTTTCTTCTTCTAAAGACGAACGTTTTGTCTGATGTCCCAGTGGGATCATTGCAGCTTGCAAGTTTTATCATGAAGAACTGTGTCAATAGAAATATGGAGGAAGTCAGGGATCTCCACTGTGCTGTCCAACCAAAGGGGCCTTCACGTATTGGCTTCATGGCTGTGAACACAGCAGTGCCATTGGTCTTCTTCTCCCAGGGAAGGAAGGAAGCAAACCAACCAACCAAGCCGTCTGCCCTATCAAGGAGAAGAATTAGGGGTGACATAATTGTTGACTTCCAATATTTGAGGGGCTGTCACAGAGAAGAGGGGATTGATTTATCCTTTAGGGCACCAAAGGGCAGCCAAGAATTAAGGAGAGATCCAAACTAGAATAACGATAATTTTTTTGACAAGTGAGAGCAATTAATCAGTGGTGTGGCTTGCCTATTGGGACTGTAGATGCTCCATCACTGGACATTTTAAAAAATAGACTGGACAATCAATTGCCTGAGATGAATAAGGCTCCTGTCTTGACCATGGGGTTGGACTAGAAGACCTCTGAGTTCCCTTCCAGCCCTACGAATCCATTTCTATTTTAGCTGAAACAAATCTCCGCTGACCAGTCCTGATAGGATATGGGTGCACAAAACCATGGGAGGTTTGTCTCCATTATGGCGTGTAGAAGAGACAGCTGATCTTGTTTGGTATCCTCCATCAAAGCCCTCTAAGATGGATCAGATTGATTTAAAATTCATGTTCAAGGAAAATCCATTTTAAAGGGTAAAATGTAAACCAAATTCTATTTGTTCAGAATTAGAAATAAGCCCAAGATCTCCACATCTGAAATCAGAGTCAACAGCTCATGCAAAGCAAGGATATTTGGAGGTAAATATTTTCTATCTAGGTAAAGCTAGATTTTGAATGTCAAAGTTTGAGGCTCTTTCTGGCACATCTCGGGACCCTTCCTCCAAACCAGGAGGCCCGTGACACTGGTGGAGAAAAACAGATTGATTGATCTAATTGCACTTTCTACAGATATCCAATTGGTGAAGTGTTACGTCTTGTTGGTCTTTGACATGTCGGTGATACCGCATCTCAACCATAATAGCTGTAAACTAATATCCAAGTGATCGTAGGCAACATAAAGTCTCGTGTGTTCGGTCTCCATATTACAGAGAAACATGTTCTCATGCCTCCATGAATGTCTGTAAAGGTTCTCAGTCATCCGTCACAGTTGTTCCAAAGGTGCTTTTTCAGGAGGCAAGCAAAACAAGAAAGTCCAGTTGCCTCCTGAAAAAGCACCTTTGGGACGACCTCCAGGAATAATGGACTAGGTCCCATCAAAAATTATCACGGTACAAATCGAATGCCCACAAGCATCAGGATGCATCAATGATTCGCATCAGAACAAATAGTTTTACTGGCCAAACATAAGGTGACCAAAAAGTTCACAACCGTTTTAATTCTCAGTAGCAACTGCAAAGCATTGGTGGAAGAACCACCACTGGTCCCTTCATGATCTGATGGTTTTGGAAGTGGGTGTCTCTTCCTTTCTCCCGCCCACCCCGCCCACCCCCATTCACCCATCCTCCCCCCCGCAGCTATCCTGCATAAAACCAGGGCCAAATGGCCCATCCACCTAGCATCGGCGAGTGGTCAGCAAAGGAGAGGAACTAAGATTGACTTTCGGCTCCTGCATCTTCCAAGTCAAGCGAGCACCATGCGCCCTGTCCTGGTTCCAACATTTCTCTGTGCCCTCAGAGTTCTGCTGCCTCTGGCCGCCTGTGGCTGGGGATCCACAGTTGCTACCCAGGTCTGGAAAGACCCCAGTGAGTTGGTGCACCTCTTCACCTCCGACCCCCGCATAGGCTTCCACCTGCAGATCAATCCTAATGGTCAAGTGGAACCCACTAAGTACCAGAATGTGAACAGTAAGTTCCTGGCGGACCTGCAGAGTTGGCTGCTGTGGGAGGGGGGATGGAAACAAGGGGCATGTCCAGGATCATCCTCAGAGCCTCCAGAGTGCTAGGAATTCAGTAACAAGTTGGAAGGGACTTTGGAGGTCTTCTAGTCCAACCCCTTGCTCAGGCAGGAAACCTTATACCATTTCAGACAAATAATTGTCCAATCTTCTTAAAAACCTCCAGGATTGGAGCCATCTCACCATTTCTGGAGGCAAGTCGTCCCACGGATTAATTGCTCTAACACTCAGGAATTTTTTCTCCTTAGTGTTAGGTTAGCAAGGACCAACATGCTTATTGTAGGGAAGTAGTAGCTGTCTCCACGCAGGTGGGAACCAGTGCAGAATCTTTGGGCAGATTTACTGGGGGAGTTGTCTGTGTGGACAAGGATGAACCCAAGGACATAGCCGTAGAGGGCTTTTAAAGAGTTGGAGGAGAGAGGTCGTTGGGGAGTCCTCTAAAGCAAGTCAATTACCTGCCTGAAGGATGGAGAGCCGGTCTGGTGTAGCTTGAAGATGCTGCCCTAAAATCCAGAAGACAGTTCTCCAGTTCTGGAGTGGTGAATGGGTTGAGGCTTAGGGTCCACCTGCTACTCTTGGGAGAGCCAGTTACCTCTGTGTAAATTGTGAAACTGCTACAAATTGGATAATACCATTAAGTCTGCTATGCATCTATTAGATGTTAGTATTTCCTCTTACTTTCTCCATAACAACAACCCTGTGAGGTGGGTTGAGCTGGCCCCAAGTTGCCCCGCTGGCTTTCATGTCTAAGCTAAAATTTGAATGCACAGTTTCCCATTTTCTCACCTGGTGCCTTAGCCACTCCTAGACCAAACTGGTAACAATCCCAGCCATCCAACCACACAGTAAGGGACTGCTTAATCAAGGGAGGAAATCTTACGAGGAGATCTCTCAGGATCTACTGGGAAATATCCATCTCATCTAGCTGAATATTATGCTATCTACCCAAACTCTTTAGTCAAGGAACAAAAGTAGATAAATTAAAGTCCTCTTTATGCAATTTCTTTTTAAATAATGATAAATCATTAATAATAAGCAGAAATCTCAATCTATATATCAGTAGCAATAGCACTTAGACTTATATACAGCTTTATATTACTAAAACTCTCCTGCTGTGATTTTTAACTGAGCTAAACTGTGCATCGTAGGCAGTGGTGGATTCTAAAACTTTTTACTATCACTTTTGTGGGTGTGGCTAGGTGGGGGGGCATGACTGAGTAGGCGTGGCCAACTTGACATCACTCACGTACTCAGTCACATGAACCCCTCCCCCCAAGCCAAGCCCACCAAAACGGTGGCAAAATTTTGGGGGACTTTTTGACACTTTTTTGGGGACACTCCGGCCCCAAATGCAGGTCAGGACGTGGTGAGGTGGCAGTGATCATCTCGGTTTTCCCTCCATTGCCCTTCCTGCCAAAAAGCGCCTCTTTTCGCCTCTGACGGGCCTTCCCCATGATTGCAGCCAGAGCACCCCCCTCCTGCCGCCTGGGTCCTGCCGGGAGATGAGTGTGCAGGAGAAAGGCTTCTCTCTGGACGTCAGGGGCAGCTTCACTGAGGACGCGCCCAGGCCCCCAGTCAAGAGGGTGACCCTGTTTCTGCGGCCCACCAGCCACGGCTTTTCAGCCGGGAAGGGCAACGAAGGGAAAGCACGAAGCAGCTTCCTTCTCACTGGCCAACCAGAGAACTTTTGGAATTGTTGCTGCTGAGCTAGCCTGCATGAGCATGGAGCCAGCCGGGGGTGAGCTGGGCAAGCCAGGGGCGATGGCAACTGCAGAATCTGGCACTCAGGGAGGGCAAGGTTAGCAGGCTCCCAGCTGCGCCCTGTGCAGCCTCTGTCAGCTCAGGGCAGTGGACTCAACTGCAGCCCAGATGAACTGAGGAACTGCGGGGAGCCTCCCATGTGTTGCACCCCCCTCCCAGTCTTCACTCGTGCCTCCGTGCCATTTTCGGGCACCCAGCTTACGCAGCTCAAATGGTGGCAGCTTCGGGAGATGCTGGAGGTGCGGGCAAAGGCTAGGAGCGGGTGCAACACACAGGAGGCTCCCCACAATTCCTTGGCTCATCTGGACTGCAGCTGAGACCGCTGCCCTGAGCTGGCACCCCTCTCAACCAGATCTTTCCGGATTTGACTTGGAGGAAACCCAGCTCATGGCTGCTACATTTCGCTGTGCTGCACTAACGAAGGGAAGAAACAGTCAGTGGAGCTGCTCCTGTCCAAGTGTTCTCCAGGTCAGCGGCTGTTTCTCTCCTTCGTTGCTCTATATGGGAAAGCGTTTGGCGCAGCACAGTGAAATTTAGCAGCCATGAGCCGTGCTTTCCTGTAAGCACTGTGAGCAGCAGAGGGAAAGAGGTGCTTCTCTCTGCACAGAGCTTTTCGGATGAGACTTGGAGGAAAGCGCAGCTCATGGCTGCCACATTTCGCTCCAACAATGAGTTTGGCGGAGATTAAGGAAATGTCTTCCAGTTCTTCACGATCAAAAGAAGCGGCAGCGGAGGCGATGGGCATGTGTGGGTATGTCCCTCCACAAGGACTTGGAGGCAGACACCGCCTCTCTGAGATAAAAAGGCGGCAGTGAAGCCCTGGCTGTCACCCAGGAGAGGACCGCAAAGAGACACACACGCCCCTGTCGCCTCCACTGCTTCTTCTTTTGCTGTTGGCTTCTTGCTACTCTTAAAAGTTGATTGTGAAGAGCTGGAAGATGTTTTCTTAGATTGCTGACACTCCAACAATGAGTTTGACGGAGATCTAAAGAGACATCTTCCAGCTCTTGATGATCGACTTTAAGAGTGGCGAGAAGCTGACAGCAAAAGAAGCAGCAGCAGAGGCAACAGGGGCATTTGTGTGTCTGTGTCCTTCCACGGTCTGGGACATCTACCTGCCCTCCCACAGCACCACCGCTGCCACTGCCTCTCTCAGCTCCAGTGCAGCGCTCCGTCTCCCCGAAGAACTGCCTACCCACCCACTGGCTGGGCTGGAAGGCAGGCAAGCATGGCAGGGCCACAGGGAAGGGACCTAGCTAGCCAGGCAGCCCCGATATGCTTGCCTGCCTTCCTGGCAGTCCCCGTGGCCAGGCCCACTTGCCTGCCTTCCTCCCCACCACCACTTCTTTGTTCGTCTGCTTACTTTCTGTGACGGCTGGTCCAGAGTCGGGAAGGCAAACTGACCCAAGTTTGCTGCGGACCCCAGCCAGCTGCTTCTTCCTGGTGTCTGGCCAGGAAGCCTCCAAAAAGACTTCTTTGCCAGCCGCTTTCTCCTCAAGCCGCCAAAAAGTACTGGCGGGGAAAACTTCTGCCATCGCTGCCGTGTTCTTCATGCATGTGCATCCCATTGGACTTATAAGGCAATGGGATGCACATGCGTGAAGAACATGGCGGCGACGAACATGGTGACCAGGGCAAGTGAGCAGGGACTGGGGGACCAGCTTCTTTTGATGGTGAAGAGTAATGGCCAGCTAGCCATTACTACCAGTTCTGTGAGCGATGACAGATTTTTACTACCGGTTCCCCTGAACCGGTGCAAACCGGGAGCAACCCACCACTGATAGTAGGACAAAATGTTTTGAACCCAGATAGCAATAGACTTATATACTGCTTCACAGTGCTTTGCAGCCCTCTCTAAGCGGTTTATAGAGTTAGCATCGTGCGCCCAACAATTTGGGTCATCATTTTACCCATTTCAGAAGAATGGAAGGCTGAGTCAACCTTGAGCCTGTTGAGAGTCGAATGGCCAAATTGTAGCCAGCAGAAGTAGCCTGCAGTACTGCACTCTAACCACTGCACCACCGAAGCTCAAATAGTATGCTTCAAATAGTAACTTACTGAATGCATCCAAAAGCCATAACCTTTACTCTCATGGAATTAAAAGTTTGCAAAACTTACGAAACAACTGATGACATAAAATTATTATAAAGCACCTGCTGACATAACGTACAATGCACAAAACATTTCCTATAGCCAGCTCCTGAGTGTACCGTACACTTCAACATGGGCTACTTTCAAGCCAGATGCCTTGATTAAGACATCTCTGGATATCTTCCTGAATTTTTAAGAACTTTTCAAATAGATTAGAAGTTCTGCTTTTCTGGAAGGCATTATAAGAAGAATCTTATAAGGAAACATCTCGGAGACGATGAGCAGGCAATCACACATTGCCTAGTATCAAAGAGCTCAAAATTAAAACATCTGTTCCATTATCTTTCCATTTGCAAGATGGGCCTCTCCTCTTATGAGTTCAAAATCCCCCATTGTTCTGTTATAATAAAATAGTCTTTGGAGAGAAACGTCACTCTAAGAAAACCTCTAATTTGGATTGTATTCATTTTCATTATAGATAAGATTGACTGTAGATGCTTTCATTGAAAGTATCGTTAGGAACCTCGGTGGCTTCTCTCTTGCCAAAGGTACCTTGGCTTGTTCCCCATGGCTTTCGCGGGAATATGGGTTCCGCATCTTTCTTCGTTCTCATTTTGGGTCTTCCTGTATTGTGCTACAATTTGTCTAGCATTGCAGTTTTATTATTTTATCTTATCTGGACACTTACCCAAGCTCCTGCCCACCTAGCAGTTCAAAAGCATGCACATGTGAGTAGATAAACAGGTACCACTTCAGTGTTCATCGGGAGACATTTCTTCAGACAATCAACTAAGAAACAATCAGCTACGAAGTAGATGTGAGTACTGTCCACTTGAGTTGGAAATGACTGGACAGGGGAAGCCTTTATTTTTACCTTCATCTGGACCTAGTTTTATATCAGATTTTTGTAAAATAAATTACATACACAATAATATTGCTTCTAAAATCCAATTTAAAAAAGGAAGTGCTACATCTCTTTCTTACAAGTAGGAAGATTGTTTTCCCTTTTGACTGATGGTGGCTGAGTAGTGAAAATGCTGGCCTCCAATTTGGAAAGTTAAGAGTTTGATCCTAGATAGCGGCAGATATTTCTCTCCTAGGGCGCAAAGAAAAGATATCTGTTGTGAACTCCAGGCTGGCGCCAGGAAGGGCATCCAGCCAGTAAATAACTCAAATCCATCCAGTTGCTCCAAGTCTTCCCTGAATTAAGGGATTTACAGGGTCATTAAAAAGAGTGTTTTCCTTTTTGACCGAGTCTGTGGGCAAATGTATTGCCATGATTGGTCAGAATTTGGGAAGACTGGGAAGGCATCAGATAATAGTATTCTGATATTTGAAGCTGCTATTGGAGGTTATTTATTTCTGGCTTAAGCTATGTATGAAGAACTCTCCTAATATTTAACCCATTCACTTCCAGCTGCTGTGGTAATCAAAAATATAACTTTAGGCGTTATAAGGTTTGTTAGTGCGAAGACTGGACTCAACCTTTGTATGCACAGCAATGGAGAGCTCTACGCATCGGTAAGTCCTAATTTAATTTTCAATTATTTGACTCCTATCCTAGTGCAGCCAAGCCATTAAGAACTTGTGCTATGAGAATTCAAGACGGATCCGGCCCGTAGGGTGCTTAGATCAGGTCCACGAGGTTGCCCAGGAAATAGCAAAGGGCCGGCCCGCAGTGTCTCTGCCAGTGAAAACGGAGCTCGCGAGGGCTGCATGTGGCCCTCCCAAGCTCCATTTCCACTGGCAGAGGGTTGCAGGATGCCATTGCAGCCAAAAACAGAGTTCAGAAGCCCGTTGTTGCTGGCAGAGCACATGGGCCACCACAGGCGCCCCTGACACGAGTGATGTTGAGCTGGCCATGCCCACCCCGGCCCCCGAGGTCATATATATGCTTGATTTGTCAAGCATTATATGAATTATGAATACATGAAATGGATATGAATAAAAAGGGACATTAGGACATATACTTTCTTTATATTCCCTATCGCCGTCACAGTTCACCATCCACCATTTCCTCATTGGCTAAGTACTCAACCTATCCGAGGCCCCTGAAATGAATACCTTCTTCCCTGCCCCTTATTTACAATTTATCCCTAATAACTATGAATTTCTGGGGGTTGCCTCTAAGTCAATCACCATGCCAGCAAATTCTAGCTAAAACAAATTTTGGTCCTAACACGGGGCTCTCATCCCTTTGTTCCTGCATGCAACATTTATGAGATTGATAAGTCCACCATGTATTCTTTATGTCCTTGTGGCTCAAGTGGCTAAGACACTGAGCTTGTTGATCAGAAAGGTCAGCAGTTCGGCGGTTCAAATCCCTAGTACAAGTCTCCTGCATGAGCAGGGTGATAGACTAGATGACCTCCAAAGTCCCTTCCAACTCTGTTACTGTTAATCTTTGATCTGTCCCCCTCTACACACACCCACAAAAACACAGCCAGTCGAGGGTTAAAGAAGCACTTGGCACACACCACAGTTCTTATCTCCAACTTGGCAGCGATATGCACACCGTCTGCCAAGTGCTTTAATTGTTCACAGAAAGAAAATCACATACGTAGCTTTGCCAAAATCCGTTCTTTTAGCTCCAATGACTACCAGATTGAGTTATTGTTCGTCACAGGGATCATTGACCACCACCCTCTCTTATAGTCTCTGGGGTGTGGTCCAGTGACTCATTGGTCCTGTGACTCAAGTCCAGTGACTCAGGTCTATTCCCTCGCACGCCTCCTCAGCTGCTGCAAGCGCTTATCTCGCCTTCGTTGACGTGCGTCCAGGAATGACGTCTCTCCCTCACTCTCATCTGAGACACCTGTTTCCCCACTACTTTGCTCTCTTTCAGCTGGCACCGTTTGGCACCTGAGACAGTGCCAGAGGGGGGGCGGCTGGGAGATCTGGCTGGCTCCTCTTCCTCATGCTCAGAGCTTCCTTCCTCCAATGGGATAGGCTCAGAGGACGGGGCCATAACAATCTTCTGTAAATGTATGTATGTATGTATGTATGTATGTATGTATGTATGTATGTATGTATGTATATTTTCCCTTCTCCTTTCCCACAGCAGTGGGAGGAGGACTGAACATGATACATGATATGAATGAAGGAGACTTTGAAGAGAATCCTGTCTTTTAGGTCTACCTAAACAAACCAAAACCAAAACAAGTCACAGACTTTTCAGGATTGTAGACATCTGTCAGCTTTCCTCAAATCGGAAGGCTGTTTAAATACTCGTTCAGTATGCCAAACATGGCTGTTCCATCCTTTGCAAACCAAACTCTTTTGAGATGTAAGAAGGGTGAAATCAGATATCCTAAACAAGGAGAAAGAACAAGGATTTGCAAAATACGCGGCTGATTTTCACCTCTGCCTCAACCTCTGGTTTATCTTTTGGTTGCCTTTATTTTGTGTTTGTGTCTCCTTTAGGCTTCCTTCAGCAACGACGATTGCGTTTTTAAACTTCATTTGCTCGAAAACTTCTCATACGTTTTCGAGTCCATCAAGCACAAGTTCCTTCTCAGCCTAGGAAAGGTTAAGGGACCATTGGTTCCTCATTGGAACCTGCCACCTTTTTCTCAGTTTTTAATTAGAAAGAATGAAGTCGCCATAAACGAATTCTAGATGCCATGCTGAGCTGAAGAACCTGAGATGAGAACTGGACTTCTCTCCTGAACCGTCAAAGAAAGCTAAATTCCTTTTTTTCCCCCATATGAATTATTCAGAATAAGGGGGTCATAGTTGTGTACAGGTAGTCCTTGAGTTACAACAGTTCATTTAGTGACTGTTTAAAGTGACGCCAACACTAAAAAAAGGTGGGGGGACTTAAGAACGTTTTTCACTCTCACCAGAGTCCCTGGGTTTCATGATCAAAATTCAAATGCTTGGCCACTGACACGTCTTTATGACAGTTGCCATGTCATCTTGCGATCACCTTTTGCGACCTTCTGACAAGCAAAGTCAAGGGGGAAATCAGGTTCACTTAATGACCTGTGTTACTAACTTAACAGCTGCAGTGATTCACTTAACAACTCTGGCAGAAAAGGGGTTAAAATGGGGCAAAGCTCGCTTAACAAATGTTTCCCTTAGCAACAATTTCGGGCTGAACTGTGGTCGTAACTCAAGGACTACATTTACGCATCTTCCTGGTTCTAACCCTGGTCCTTTCCAACCTGAATGACGAACCTGGAACATGGGTTATGACTCGAGGCGAGTTTTATATATTTTGCTCTATGGACATTTCAATGTTGAAGCTTCCCCACTGTAATGCTTTGTACAGTATATAGAGTTCTTGTCATGCCACAGTCCACCCATAGCTGACTGGCAGAGATGGTGCAGTTGCCCACATGTTATCGGTTGAATCTTTGACTTGCTTTAACTCTAAGTCAAAAGAGAATGGCCAGAACTGTGGGGATGATTGCTTTCTCAGTGGCTGGCAAACCACGCTGAGGAATGCAAACGTCAGCATAATGATCCTATCTCAGGAAGTGTGAGACATGAGATTTTACACAAAGGCAGAGCACATTGTTTGCAGCAGGAAAAGCATGAGCTGTCCACATGGATATCATGAGCTTTGTTTAGCCAATCAGCTACAAGTGTACTTTGATCAATGAATCAGCTTCTGCCACGGAGCCTGTGTATGACAATAAAAGGGAGCTCCCATGAGCTGTTCAGGGTGCCTTCCCATTAACCTTCTTCCTGCCTGTGCGTTTTCCTTCATCACAACAACACAGAACCTTTAAAGAAGCAAAATCTTTGGATCAGCAGTTGTAGAAAAAACACCCTATATTACAGGGATGGGAAATTACACCCTCTGTTACAGGGATGGGAAATTAATTTTCTCAAGGGGCCACATGAGAAACTGAGACAGTTGTGGAGGAGCAAATCAAAGCAGCGTCTGACAGGACCTAATTCCTCACAATATCCCAAAATGAGTAGAAGTTGTCCGATTCAGCTAGGATGATCTTATTAGTTCTCAGCAGGACTCCCTCATGACTAACCGTAGCTGGATTCAGGATGCTGACCCATCCCATCAACCTGTTGGCCAAAGTTAGGTTTTCTGCAGGAAACGCCAAATCTTGGCATCTTGGCATGGGTTATCTACAACCAGATGGAGAGGAATGGGCAAGCAATGCCCATTTGGGGTTGAGAATGGGGTTGAAATGCTCCGTAAAGCAACTTTGTGGGCTGTTAAAAGCATTAGTGGGCAGCCATCCTTCCAGGCTGGGTTTCAAATCCACCTCAAGCCAGATTTATCTAACAACCCCACAAATCACTTTACAGTGACTTGCTATGGAAAAAAAAAAAGACGGTAAAATCCAGTGTGACTCACTTAATGACTGCCTCGCTTAGCAATGGAAGTTCTAATTCCAATCTCAGCTGCCGAGTCCTAAAGGGAACCTGTTTTCAGGATGGGACACAGAGCGATGGGAGTTCTTCCTCCGAGGGTGTCTTCCTAAAGGCTAAACTGTGATTAGTGGAATTGTGTGATGATAGCACCATTTCAGGCAGCAAATCGAAAAATGAACTGCTCAAATCTCACGGGCCAGGCAAAAATTATTCTTTTAAAAAACAGCTTGGGGGGGGGGTAACGACTGTAACACCTCTGCCCCCAAATCCATTCAGATTAGAGGACTCAGTGCTGAACATGGAACACTGTAATGTCTTATTGAAGGTCCCAATTGGGATATACAGTATGTACCCTAAAAAAATGTGGGCCCTTTGATGGGAGTTGTTCAGAAGAACATCATGGAAAAAGTATCAAACAATATGAATGTTTCTATTTATTTATTTGGATTATTTACCTATTGAAGATGTATTTATGACATTTATTATTCTGTCCCCCCCACCTCCAATTCTGTCTCGTTTTAGAGCTGTTTGAAGGCTCCTCCTTCTTTCGCTGACAGAAAGTGAAATATAACGGCAGGCGTCCCAGCCGGGAAACGCCTTAGCCGCCTTGCGCAATTATTCTTTATGACTACCGAGTGGTTTTCAAGCTGTTTAAAGGCTCTCCCAACTTGCGCTGACAGGAATTTTGTTTAAACGGCAGGCGCTCCAGCAGGGAAACACCTTAACCACCCCGCTCTGCTTACATCTACCTCACAGCCCTCCGGTAGTAGAAATCTTAAACTGAGCCCAATTAGTTAACAAATAGGAATAATTCTCTCAGAGAAAAGCACACACGTCTGATCACCCTTGACTGAGTGAAAAGGTTGGACATGCATAGAAGAAGGGGGCGTGACCAAGCTGTGGAGAAAAAGAATTTGAAGAGCACCCAGTCAAACCAATGAGAAGTGGATATTACCGAATCAAGAGAATGTTGGAACAGCGAGGGGGAAAAAGTGTCTTCACTGAAAGTTCCTGGTTTAATTCACTGCAGTGACTTCTGAGTTCCAAGCAGGATCATTCTCATGTCTTGAGAAACGCACAGTCACTCAGGCGCTCGTCACCTCTCGCCTGGATTACTGTAATGCTCTCTACATGGGGCTCCCCTTGGGGTGCACCCGGAGGCTCCAACTGGTGCAGAATGCGGCCGTGCGGGGGATTATGGGAGCGACAGGGCGCTCCCATGTGACTCCTCTCCTGCGCGAGCTGCATTGGTTGCCGGTGGACTTCCGGGTGCGTTTCAAGGTGTTGGTGATCACCTTTAAAGCGCTCCATGGCTTAGGACCAGGGTACTTACGGGACCGCCTTCTGCCGCCAGTTGCCTCCCACTGGCCGGTTCGCTCCCACAGAGAGGGCCTTCTCAGGGTGCCGTCAGCCAGACAATGCCGGCTGGCGACCCCCAGGGGGAGAGCCTTCTCTGTGGTAGCCCCGACCCTCTGGAATGATCTTCCTCCAGAACTGAGAACGATCCCTGACCTCCGGATGTTCCGTCGGGCCCTGAAAACGTATCTCTTCCAGCTTGCCGGTCTAGCCTGATCCCCGTTGAATTTTAACATTTTTAGTGTTTTAGGGTGTGGTATTTTTAATATTTAAATTGTTCTTAACAGTCAGCCAAAGTTTATATGGGTTTTAATGATTTTTAACTTTTGTACACTGTATTTTTATCTGGCTGTACACCGCCCTGAGTCCGCAAGGAGAAGGGCGGTATATAAATCCAATAAATAATAATAATAATAATAATAAATGATTCTCTGCTGTGCCACAAATTCCCAAATTCACTACAGATCTTTTCCACCCTTATAAGGGTGGGGGGGGGAACCCTGTGCACCTCAACATTTAGCACAATGCAGTGGTGAAATCCAATTTTTTTTACTACCAGTTCTGTGGGCGTGGCTTGGTGGGCGTGGCAGGGAAGGATACAGCCAGAGGTGGTATTTGCTGGTTCTCCAAACTACTCAAAATTTCTGCTACCGATTCTCCAGAACCTGTCAGAACCTGCTGGATTTCACCCCTAGAAGAATGGGACTTTTTTTAGACTTGTCAACTATGCATCCAGCCCCTGAAGCAGAAACAAAACCAGAACCAGGAGATCGCTCTGGTTCATGGGACATCTTCTTAACTGGAAACAGAAAATGTCCATGTAGCCAGAGCGTGAAGTCCAGGCGCAATGAGTCTGAAAAAACGTTTTCTTCTTCTAAAGATGAACATTTTGTCTGATATCCCAGTGGGATCATTGCAGCTTGCAAGTTTTATCATGAAGAACTGTGTCAATAGAAATATGGAGGAAGTCAGGGTGTCTGCCCTGTGCTGTCCAACCAAAGGGGCCTTCACGTATTGGCTTCATGGCTGTGAACACAGCAGTGCCATTGGTCTTCTTCTCCCAGGGAAAGAAGGAAGCAAATCAACCAACCAAGCCATCTGTCTTCTCAAGGAGAAGGATTAGGGGTGACATGATAGTTGTCTTCCAATATTTGAGGAGCTGTCACAGAGAAGAGGGGATTGACTTATCCTCTAGGGCACCAAAGAACAGCCAAGGATTAAGGAGAGATCCAAACTAGAATAAGGAGAATTCTTTGACAGTGAGAACAATTAGTAGAGTGACTTGCCTATTGGGATTGTGGGTGCTCCATCTTAAAAAAATTGCCTGGGGTTGGATTAGAAGACCTCTGAGTTCCCTTCCAGCCCTATGAATCTGATCTGTCCCCCTCTACATACACCCACAAAAACACAGCCAGTCGAGGGTTAAAGAAGCACTTGGCACACACCACAGTTCTTATCTCCAACTTGGCAGCGATATGCACACCGTCTGCCAAGTGCTTTAATTGTTCACAGAAAGAAAATCACATACGTAGCTTTGCCAAAATCCGTTCTTTTAGCTCCAATGACTACCAGATTGAGTTATTGTTCGTCACAGGGATCATTGACCACCACCCTCTCTTATAGTCTCTGGGGTGTGGTCCAGTGACTCATTGGTCCTGTGACTCAAGTCCAGTGACTCAGGTCTATTCCCTCACACTTCTCCTCAGCTGCTGCAAGCGCTTATCTCGCCTTCGTTGACGTGCGTCCAGGAATGACGTCTCTCCCTCACTCTCATCTGAGACACCTGTTTCCCCACTACTTTGCTCTCTTTCAGCTGGCACCTGAGACGTGCTAGGAGATCTGGCTGGCTCCTCTTCCTCATGCTCAGAGCTTCCTTCCTCCAATGGGATAGGCTCAGAGGACGGGGCCACAACAGAATCCATTTCTATTTTAACTGTAACAAATACCTGCTGTCCACTCCTGATATGATATGGGTGCACAAAACCATGGGAGATTTGTCTCCATTATGGCCTGTAGAAAAGGCAGCTGATCTTGCTTGGAATTGTCCCTAAAAGCCCCCCAAAATAGGTTCAGATGGACTTGAAATACAATGTTAAAGGCCAATCTCTTTTAAAGGGTAAATTCCAAAAGAATTCTGTTTGTTCGGGATGTTATTGGAGATGGGAAGAAAACAATTATTATAATTCCCTATATTGTTGTTAGAATCGATGGGGGAAAATGTTATTTTTGTTAGATTTATATCTACATGTGCTCTCCATTTAATTAATGACCTCCCATCCAATTCTGACTTCTGGCATTCGCCTTCTCTTATTAGTGTAGCTAGAAGTTTGGTGTATTTTTTTTAAAAAAATAGATTGGTGACTCAGGTATATTTCAATGATCTTCAAAGTAACACTATTAGAAAAAAATAAGAAAACAAAATCTAAAGGCTCAGTAAATATGAACATGGCAAGTGTTTTACATACTTTAAAAGAAAAGACGTAGCATTTGACAATTGAACAAATGAAACCATAAACTTTTACGACATGGACTTGAGATCCCTCCTACACAGTTCAAACACAAAGAAAAGCTACTGGGCTGAAAATTATATATCTTAAATGCAGATGGAAAACAATCACAGGTACAGTATACGTGGTACCCTGTTCAATTGTAGTAACTGTGAGAGGGATCTTGGAGTCCTAGTGGACAACCATTTAGATATGAGCCAGCAGTGTTGCAGCAACTGCCAAAAAAGCCAACACAGTTCAAGGCTGCATAAACAGGAGGATAGAATCAAGATCACGTGAGGTGTTAATACTGCTTTATAATTCCTTGGTAAGGCTACACTTGGAATATGGCATTCAGTTTTGGTCACCACGATATAAAAAAGATGTGGAGACTCTAGAAAGAGTGCAGAAAAGAGCAACGAAGATAATTAGGAGACTGGAGGCTAAAACATATGAAGGACGGTTGCAGGAACTGGGTATGTCTAGTTTAGTGACAAGAAGGACTAGGGGAGACATGATAGCAGTCTTCCAATATCTCAGGGGCTGCCACAAAGAAGAGGGAGTCCAGCTATTCTCCAAAGCACCTGAGGGTAGAACAAGAAGCAATGGGTGGAAACTAATCAAGGAGAGAAGCAATTTAGAACTAAAGAGAAATTTCCTGACAGTGAGAACAATGAATCAGAGGAACAACTTGCCTCCAGAAGTTGTGAATGCTCCAACACTGGAAGTTTTTAAGAAGAGATTGGTTAACCATTTGTCTGAAGTGGTGGAGGGTTTCCTCTCTGGGCAGGGGGTTGGACTAGAAGACCTCCAAGGTCCCTTCCAGCTCTATTATTCTATTCTATTCTATTTTTAAAAAATTTGATTTATATGCTGCCCTTCTCCGGAGACTCAGGGCGGCTTACAATGCATTATGCAATAGCCTTCATACTTTTGTATATTTTACAAAGTCAGCTTATTGCCCTCACAAACTGGGTCCTCAATTTACCTACCTTAGAAAGGATGAAAGGCTGAGACAACCTTGAGCCTGGTGACATTCGAACCTATTAATTGCAGACAGCTGGAGTTAAATTACAATGCATTGGTCTGCTGAGCTAACCAGGCTCCTATTCTATTCTATTCTATTCTATTCTATTCTATTCTATTCTATTCTATTCTATTCTATTCTATTCTATTCTAATCTAATCTAATCTAATCTAATCTAATCTAATCTAATCTCCATATCTGAGATTAGAGTCAACAGCGCATGCAAAGAAAGGAATACTTGGAGGTATATGTTTTCTATCTAGGAAAAGCTAGATTTTGAATGTCAAAGTTTGAGGCTCCTTCGGGCACATCTCACGACCCTTTCTCGAAGCAGGTGAGGCCATTGACTATTTTAACGCCCTCCAGAAAAGGAGGTGAAGAAAAAAGAGCTTGACCTAATTGCCCTTTCTACAAATATTGACTCGGTGAAGCGTTACCTCTTCTTCGTCTTTGGCAAGCCCTAAACCGTAATAGCCCGAAACCAAAATGAAATTCAATGTAGAGAAAAGTACGAAAAACCAACGAATCCATTTCCATGTTGTAATTTTAGCTGTAATAAATACCTGCTGTTCGGTCCTGATAGGAGACGGGTGCACAAAACCATGGGAGGCGGAGCTGGGATTCAAATAATTTAGCAACCGATTCTTTGACCTAAGTGGGTGTGGCCACAGGTGGGTGTGGCCACAGTGGGCGGGGCCAGGGGGTGTGACAGGCAGCACTCGGCCTCCTGCACCCCCCTGGGAGCAAAAACAGGCTGTGAGGGAAATGTGTCGTCTCATTCCCCTGTGCCCCATTTTGGGCCTAGTAGGCCTCCCTGAAGCCTCTTGGGAAACAAAAGCAGGCCTAGGAAGCTGTCCTGAAGCCTCCTGGGAAGCAGAAACTTGCCTAGTAGGCCTCCTTGAAGCCTCCTGGGAAGCGAAAACAGGCCTAGGAAGCTGTCCTGAAGCCTCCTGGGAAGCAGAAACATGCCTAGTAGGCCTCCTTGAAGCCTCCTGGGAAGCGAAAACAGGCCTAGGAAGCTGTCCTGAAGCCTCCTGGGAAGCAGAAACATGCCTAGTAGGCCTCTCTGAAGCCTCCTGGGAAACAAGAATGGGCCTAGTAGGCCTCCCTGAAGCCTCCTGGGATGGAAAACGGGCCTAGTAGACCTCCCTGAAGCCTCCTGGGAAACAAGAATGGGCCTAGTAGGCCTCCCTGAAGCCTCCTGGGATGGAAAACGGACCTAGTAGGCCTCCGGGAAGCCTCCTGGGAGCAAAAACGGGCCTAGTAGGCCTCCCTGAAGCCTCCTGGAAACTGAAAATGGGCCTAGTAGGCCTCCTGGAAGCCTCCTGGGAGCGAAAACAAGCCTAGTAGGCTTCCCTGAAGCCTCCTGGGAGCAAAAACAGGCCTGCAAAGCCGTCCTGAAGCCTCCTGGGAAGTTTAAACTTGCCTAGTAGGCCTCCCTGAAGCCTCCTGGGAGCAAAAATGGGCCTAGTAGGCCTCGCTGAAGCCTCCTGGGAGCAAAAATGGGCTTAGTAGGTCTCCCTGAAGGTTCATGGGAAGCAAAAACAGGCCTGCAAAGCTGTCCTGAAGCCTCCTGGGAAGCTTAAACTTGCTTAGTAGGCCTCCCTAAAGCCTCCTGGGAAACGAAAATGGGCCTAGTAGGCCTCCCTACTATATGTCAACCAAAAGTGGACATATAGACTGGGTGAAACCAGGCTTAATAACAGTAAATCTTAGAGTGATCTTGGAGTCTTAGTGGACAACCAATTCAATATGAGCCAATGGTGTGCAGCGGCAGCCAGAAAGGCCAATGCAATCCTAAATTGTATTAACAGAGGGATACAATCAAGATCAAGTGAGGTTCCAAAACCACTCCATAAAGCCTTAGTAAGTCCACACTTAGAGTACTGTTTTGGTCACCATGTTATAAAAAAGATGTTGAGACTTTAGAAAGAGTGCAGGGAAGAGCAATCAGGGTGATTAGGGGGCTGGAGACTAAAACATATGAAGAACACTTGCAGGATCTGGGCATGGCTAGTCTAGTGTACAGAAGGACCAAGGGAAACATGATAGCAGTCTTCCAATATTTGAGGGGCTGCCACAGAGAGGAGGGGTCAACCTATTTTCCAAGGCACCCGAAGGCCAGAGAAGGAATAATGGATGGAAACTGACCAAGGAGAGATTCACCCTGGAAATAAGGATAAATTTTCAAACAGTGAGAGCAATCAACCCATGAAACAGAAGTTGCCTTCGGAAGTTGTGGGAACTTCATCACTTGACGCTTTTGAGAAGAGACTGGACTGCAATCTGTCAGAAATGGTGTAGGTAGGGTCTCCTGCTTGGGTAGGGGTGAGGTGGGATTGGTTGGACTAGATGGCCTACAAAGTCCCTTTGAACTCAGTTAATCTGTTAATTCTGTTAAACATAAAGACTCATGCGTTTGACCTCCACATTAGAGAGAAACATGTTATCTCCAAGAATACTGGACTAAGTCTCAGAATAGAATGATCAGGGTTCAAGTCTAATGCCGGTAAGAATCAGCATGCATCAGAATTCATTCCCATGAGAGCAATATTGGACTTGGACTTGGACTCTAACTGGGTTAATTCGGATGAAATTATGAGGGCAGATCTTGAGAACATTATCTGGGATGAGTTTGATACTGTGACTCCTGAGGACGTGGACAGATTACTGGGGAAGCTGAATGCGACCACATGTTTATTGGACCCGTGCCCTTCCTGGCTAGTGCTGGCTACCCGGGAGGTTACACGTAGCTGGCTCCAGAGAAGTCCAAATGAGGACTTCTCTGAGCGAGGGATTCTTACCTCCCGCCTTGAAAGAGGCAGTGGTGAGACCTCTCCTTAAGAAGCCCTCTCTGGATCCGGCTGTTTTAGCAAACTACCGTCCAGTCTCCAACCTTCACTTTTTAGCAAAGGTTGTCGAAAGTGTGGTGGCACGACAGCTCCCACAGTACCTGGATGAAGCTGTCTATCTAGACTCGTTCCAGTCCGGCTTCAGGCCTGGATACAGCACAGAAACAGCATTGGTCACATTGGTTGATGATCTCTGGAGGGCTCGGGATAAGGGATGTTCCTCTATCCTGGTCCTATTAGATCTCTCAGCGGCTTTTGATACCATTGATCATGGTATCATGCTGCACCGGTTGGAGGGGCTGGGAATGGGAGGCACTGTATTACGATGGTTCTCGTACTACCTCTCTGACAGGTCTCAGTCAGTGTTGACAGGTGGACAGAGATCGACCTCGAGGCCCCTTACTTGCGGGGTGCCACAGGGGTCGGTCCTCTCGCCTCTCCTGGTCAACATTTATGTGAAGCCGTTGGGGGAGATCATCCGTGGTTTTGGGGTGCGATGTCATCTGTACGCTGATGACACTCAGCTGTACATCTCCACCACAAACCACCCCAATGATGCCCTTGAAGTGATGTCCCGGTGCCTTGAGGCCGTACGGGTCTGGATGGGGAGAAACAGACTTCGACTCAACCCTTCCAAGATTGAGTGGCTGTGGCTACCGGCGTCCCGGTACAGCCAGTTAGTCCCATCACTAACTATTGGGGATGAGTCATTGACCCCCACAGAGAAAGCTCACAATTTAGGCATCCTCCTGGATGCATGACTGCCTTTAAAAGATCATATAACAGCCGTGGCCAGAGGAGCTTTTTATCAGGTTCGCCTGATTCGCCAATTGCGTCCCTTTCTAGACCGGGACTCATTACGCACAGTCACTCAAGCCCTCGTCATTTCCCGACTTGACTACTGCAATGCTCTCTACATGGGGCTCCCCTTGAAGTGCACCCGGAAGCTCCAACTGGTCCAGAATGCGGCTGCGCGAGTAATTATGGGAGCAACATGGTGCTCGCATGTAACACCTCTTCTACGCGAGCTGCACTGGCTTCCGGTGGCCTTCCGAGTGCGGTTCAAGGTGTTGGTTCTTACCTTTAAAGTGCTCCATGGCTTAGGACCTGAGTACTTATGAGACCACCTGCTGCAACCGATAACCTCCCACCAACCAATACGCTCTCACAGAGTAGGCCTACTCATGGTACCATCATTAAAACAATGTCGTCTGGTGGTTCCAAGGGAGAGGGCCTTCTCTGTGGGGGCATCTACGCTTTGGAACAAAATACCACCTGGAATACGAATAATCCCAGATCTTCGCACTTTCCGACGTGCCCTGAAGACCTTTCTATTTCAACAAGCAGGGCTAGCATAAACATCAAAATTCTATGCCAAGGTCTTAGTAGATACACCAAGTTGACTTAATTTATTATTTACTGTTTATAAAATATATTTATATGTATATGACATCTTAATCTGTTCACCGCCCTGAGTCCTTTGGGAGAAGGGCGGTATAGAAATTCAATAAATAAATAAATAAATAAATAAAAAGTTTGCTGCCAACACAAGGTGACAACCAAGACGCAGGACTTCGCAAGAGGGGTACCTGGCTTCATTGTACTGCATTACCACAGTGACCCATGGTGGTGCAGTGGTTAGAGTGAAGTACTGCAGGGCTACTTCTGCTGACTGCTGGCTGCCTGCAATTTGACAGTTCAAATCCCACCAGGCTCAACGTTGACTCAGCCTTCCCTCCTTCCGAGGTGGATAAAATGAGGACCAAGATTGTTGAGGGGCAAGATGCTGACTCTGTAAACTGCTTAGAGAGGGCTATAAAGCACTGTAAAGCAGTATATATGTACAACAATGCAGTTGCTTCTTTTGTAGGCATCCAAAACAATGCCTGACATGACCTAATATCTCACAATATCCCAAAACGATTGTCCAATTCAGCTAAGATCATCTCCTTGAGTTTCTTCCTTGGAATCACAGCAGGACCACCTCATTACTAACCTTAGCGGGATTCAGGCTGCTGACTCATCCCATCAACCTGTTGGCCAAAGGTAGGCTTTGTATAGGACATGCCAAATCTTGGTATCTTGGCATGGGCCATCTACGACCAGATGGAGGGGAACAGGCACATAAGGCTCCGTTCCTGGAGAATGGAGTTGAGATGCTCCATAAAGCAACTTGTGGGCTGTTAAACCATTAGCGGGCAGCCATCGTTCCAGGCTGGAGTTCAAATCCACATCAAGCAAACCCAATGGGAGAAGCCAAATTTCCTTTACATCACTTTACAGCGATTTACTTAACAATTATGGCAAAAAAATGTTCAGTGTGACTGACTTAATGACTGCCTCGCTCTGCGAAGGAAGTTCTAAACCAATGAGAATCAATTATGGTCAAAAGTTCAGGACTCTGTCGTCAGGAAGCACCAGGTGAAGCTAAACAGAATCACATCAGATACCTGTACAATTAGCATAGGGGCCCAACAAGGCTGGGTGCCTGAATCTCAAATGATCCATCTGTTAAACTACTGAAGTTCACAGATGACACAACAGTGATCGGTTTCATTTGAGACAATGATGAATCCGCATACAGAAGGGTGACTGAACAACTAGCCTTGTGCGACCAGAACAATCTAGAACTGAACACACTCAAAACCGTAGAAATGGTGGTGGACTTTAGGAGGAACCCTCCCATAGTACCACTGCTTACAATACTAGACAACACAGTATCAGCAGTAGAGACCTTCAAATTTCTAGGTTCTACTATATCTCACAACCTAAAATGGACACCCAACATCAAAAACGTCATCAAAAAAGCATAACAAAGAATGTTCTTTCTGCGCCAACTTAGAAAGCTCAAACTACCCAAAGAGCTGCTGATACAGTTCTACAGAAGAGTTTGAATTTGAGTTTATTGCATTTCTATACCGCCCTTCTCCCGAGGGACTGAATCCATCAAAGCCCCCCAAGATGGATCAGATCGATTTAAAATTAATGTTCAAGGAAAATCCATTTTAAAGGGTAAAATGTAAACCAAATTCTGTTTGTTCAGAATCAGAAATAAACCCCAGATCTCCATACATATCTGAAATGAGAATCACAGTGCATGCAAAGCAAGGATATTTGGAGGTATATACTGTATTTTCTATTTAGAATGCCAAAGTTTGAGGCTCCTTCTGGCACATCGCAGGACTCTTCCTCCAAACCAGGAGGCCCCTGATACCGGTGGAGAAAAAGAGCTTGATTGATCTAATTGCACTTTCTACAGATGTCCAATTGGTGAAGTATTACATCTTGTTATCTTTGACATGTCGGTGATACCGCATCTCAACCATAATAGCCATAAATTAATATCTTTTTTTTAAAATAAATATTTTATTATAAATTAAAAACAAAAAAACAGAAAGAAGACTATAACAGAACAAAATCACATACATACAACTGAGGTTGACTCAACCCCTGCATATATAAAGTTACTAAGTAACATTACATATGATCATACTACAACTTTGATCCGGTTTATCATGTTACTTCATGCACTTATTAGTCTTCTTATATCTAATATTACCTTATTTATTTGCTATTTACATATCTATGCTACATGTTTTTCTAACATCTATCTCATGACATTTTTACTTCTATCCATTGGTACCATTTATCCCAACTTTGATTGAAAATTGATTCTTGTCTATCTTTAAGAATATATGTTGGTCTATCACATTCTGCACACCACAAAATTTTGTTAATAATCATCTGATCTGCTTGTACTTCTTTCCCTTTCCAAAATGGCACATATGCAATTCTAGCCGCAGTGGTAATATGTATGAAAAGGTACCAGTCTTTTTTCCTTGTGCCCCCAGGGTTTATTCCTAACAAGTAAATCTCTGGTCTCTGTTGAAAGCTGACTCCTGTAATCTCCATGAGCCAATCTTTTATCTTATTCTAATAGTTTTGGGCTTGTAGACATGTCCACCATTGGTGGTAAAAAGTACCCCTGGCGGATCCACATTTCCAACATTCTGCTGAAGTTCCAGGAAACATCTTTGCGATTCTTGCTGGTGGTATATGCCATCTATATAACATTTTAAATATATTTTCTTTGGAAGACACTGCCATCGTCATTTTTACATTTCTATTCCATATTTGTTGCCATTTTTCCAAATCTAATGAACATCCAAAGTTCGTCCCCCAGGCTATCATCGAATCTTTAACTATTTCCTCAGCTACAGATCGGGACAGGAGGAGATTATATACCTTAGTGATACATTTCTTATCACCTTCCAGGAGGGCCTTATCGAACTCTTGTGGTGAGGTAAAAATCCCCCCATTGGCTTTATCTTTTTGGTATCTTGCTTGAATTTGTGCATATGCCCACCAGTCCAAATTGATTCCCCGTATTTGTACTTCGGCTTTAGATCTAAGGTTACCCCCACCGTCCAGCAGTTCCCTATACATCGTAGGTTTATCCAAGTTATATAGAGGTGGGTATGTAGTCACTTCAACATAAAGACTTGTGCGTTTGACCTCCCTATTACAGAGAAACATGTTCTCTTACCTCCATGAATGTCTGTAAAGATTCTCAGTTATCCAGATCACGGTTGTCCCAGAGGTGCTTTTTCAGGAGGCAAGCAAAACAAGAAAGTCCAGTTGCCTCCTGAAAAAGCACCTTTGGGATGACTTCCATGTATAATGGACTAGGTCCCATCACAAAATTATCACGGTACAAATCTAATGCCCACAAGCATCAGGATGCATCAATGATTCGCATCAGAACAAATAGTTTTACTGGCCAAACATAAGGTGACCAAAAAGTTCACAACCGTTTTAATTCTCAGTAGCTACAGCAGAGCGTTGGTGGAAGAACCATCACTGGCCCCTTCATGATCTGATGGTTTTGGAAGTGGGTGTCTCTTCCTTTCTCCCGCCCACCCCTTCAACCCATCCTCCCCCCCCACCCCACCCCTCCTGCATAAAGCCAGGGCTGAAGGACCAGGGTGTCCAGTATTGGCGACTGGTCAGCAAAGGAGAAGAACCAAGATCGCTTTCCGGGTCCTACATCTTCCAAGCCAAGTGAGCACCATGCGCCCCGTCCTGGCTCCAGTGTTTTTCTGCATCCTCAGGCTTCTGCTACCTCTGGCCACCTGCAGCTGGGGACCCGTGGTCGCCTCCCCCGTCTGGAGCAGCTCCGAAAACCTGGTGCACCTCTACACTTCCAACCACAGGAAGAGTTACTACCTGCAGCTCAATCCCGACGGAAAAGTGGCCGGCACACTGTCCCAAACCATATATAGTAAGTTCCTAGCAGAGCTGCGGAGTTGGCTGCTGCAGAGGGATGGTAGGATAATGTCCAGGATCACCCCTGGAGGCTCCAGAGTGCTAGGAATTCAATAACAGAGTTGGAAGGGACTTTGGAGAATATCAGTTCCAACTCTCCTGCTCAGGCAGGAAGCCTTAGACCACTTCAGACAAATGGTTGTCCAATCTCTTCTTTAAAGCGTGTGTGCGGGCAAGGATGAACCCAAGGAGCCGTAGAGGGCTTTTAAAGAGTTGGAGGAGAGAGGTCTTTTGAAGGTCCTCTAAAGCATGTCACTTACCTGCCTGTAGGATGGAGAGCCAATCTGGTATAGCTTGAAGGTGCTGGCCTAAAATCCAGGAGACAGATCTCCAGCAGTGGAGTGGTGAAGAGGTTGAGGCTTAGGGTCCACCTGCTACTCTGGGGAGAGCCACTTACCTCTGTGTAAATTGCGAAATTGCTACAAGTTGGATAATACCATTAAATCTGCTATGCATCGATTAGATATTAGTATTTCCTCTTACTTTCTCCACAACAACAACCCTGTGAGGTGAGTTGAACTGGCCCCAAGTCGCCCCGCCGGCTTTCATGTCTAAGCTAAGATTTGAACGCACAGTTTCCCATTTTCTCACCTGGTGCCTTAGCCACTCCTAGACCAAACTGGTAACAATCCCAGCAATCCAACCATACAGTAAGGGATTGCTTAATCCAGGGAGGAAATCTGAAGAGGAGATCTCTCAGGATCTACTGGGAAATATCCATCTCATCTAGCTGAATATTATGCCATCTACCGAAACTCTTTAGACAAGGGACAAAAGTAGATAAAGTCCTCTTTATGCAATTTCTTTTTAAATACTGATAGATCATTAATACTAATCAGAAATCTCGATCTATATACTACTAAAACTCTCCTGCTGTCATTTTTAATTGAGTTAAACTGTGCATTGTAGGGCAAAATGTTTTGAACCCAGATAGCCATAGCACTTAGACTTATATCCCGCTTTACAGTGCTTTGCAGCCCTCTCTAAGCGGTTTACAAAGTCAGCCTCTTGCCCCTAACAGTTTGGGGTCCTCATTTTACTCACCTCAGAAGGATGGAAGGCTGAGTCAACCTTGAGCCTGGTGAGATTTGAACGGCCAAATTGCAGTCAGCAGAAGTCGCCTGCAGTACTGCACTCTAACCACTGCGCCACCAAAGCTCAAATAATATGCTTCAAATAGTAACTTAACCTTTACTCATAACCTTTACTCTCGTGGAATTAAAAGTTTGCAGAACTTATGAAATGTTCCATGACATGAGACGATGAGCCGGGTGATCACAGATTGCCTGGTATCAAAGAGCTCAACATTAAAACATCTTTTTCCATTGTCTTTACATTTGCAAGATGGGCCTCTCCTTTTATGAGTTCAAAACCTCCTATTATTCTGTTATAATAAAATAGTCTTTGGAGAGAAACATCACCCGAAGAAAACCTCGTATTTAGATTGTATTCATTTTCATTGTGAATAAAATTGACTGAAGATGCTTTCATCGAAACTATTGTTAGGACCAGGGGTGGGTTCTACTTACCTTTACTATCGGTTTGCAAATGGGATTGCGCATGCGCAGATCACCAATGATGACATCCAGGGCAGTGGGTGAAGCCAACCGGGGGCAACCCACCACTGGCTAGGACCCTCCGTGGCTTCTCTCTTGCGAAAGGTACCTTGGCTTTCCTCCTTGGATATGTATAAAGAGCTGTCCTAATATTTAACCCATTCACTTCCAGGTACTTTGGTAATCAAAGCTATAAGTCCAGGCCTTGTAAGAATCATTGGTGTGATGAGCCAACTCAGCCTATGTATGCGCAATGATGGAAAACTCTACGGATCGGTGAGCCCTAATATTCATTTTGAATTATTTGACTCCTTTCCTAGTGCAGCCAAGCCATTAAGAACTTGTGTTAGGAGAGTTCAAGTACGTTTCTTAGTCTACCATGTTTCCCTGAAAATAAGATCCTGTCTTATATTTTTTTGAACCCCGGGCCTTATTTTCGGGGAAGTCTTATTATTTTGGGGCATGTGGGGCTCCTCTTGCTGTCTTACCTGATTTCCAGCTCTGTCTGCCTAACCCTAACCAGAGGAAATGGCAGGAACCGGCTGCGCGTACATTTAAATATTTTCAGAGAGGGTTTATTTTCAGGGAGGCCTTATTTTAGTGCATGCGCTGAAAAGACTGATTGGGCTTATTATCAGGGATGTCTTATTTTAGGGGAAACGGGAGGTGGAAGGAGACAATTACCGTATTTTTCAGAATATAAGACGCACCTTAGTTTTTGGGGAGGAAAATAAGAAAAAAGCTGATTGGTGAGTGGATCAGCCTCCCAGAATACCCCAATCAGCTGGGATTTTACAGTATCCTTCCCCCCAACCAAGCCACACCCACAGAACCAGTAGTAAAAAAAATTGGATTTCAACACTACTCTAAAATGAACACATCTGTCTTTCTAATAACTATGAGTTTCTGTGGTTGTCTCTAAGTCAATTACCATGCCAGTAAAGCTAAAACCAGCTTTGGTCCTAACATGGACCTCTCATTCCTTTGTTTCTATGTGCAACTTCAGGCTTGAAGTTTATGAGATTAGATAAATCCACCGTGCATTCTTTATGTCCTTCTACAATTTCTATTAAAAAAATATGCCTTTCTCCTTTCCCACAACAGTGTGGGGGGGAGGACCGAACATGATACATGAATATGAATGAAAGAGACTTTGGAGACAATTGTGTGTTTGAGGCCTACCTAAACAAACCAAAACCAAAACAAGTCACCAATTCTCCAGGATTGTAGACATCTGTCAGCTTTCCTCAAATCGGAAGGCTGTTTAAATACTCGTTCAGTATTCCGAACATGGCTGTTGCGTCCTTTGCAAACCAAACTCTTTGGAGATGTAAGAAGAGAGAGATCAGATATCCTAAACAAGGAGAAAGAACAAGGATTTGCAAAATACGTGGCTGATTTTTACCTCTGCCTCGACCTCTGGTTTATCTTTTGGTTGTCTTTATTTTGTGTTTGTGTCTCCTTTAGGCTTCCTTCATTAACGACGATTGTGTTTTTAAACACATACTGCTAGAAACTGACTACGATGCTTATGAGTCTGTCAGGTACAAGTTCCTTGTCAGCCTAGGAAAGGTTAAGGGAATATTGGCTCCCAATCAGAAGCTACCACGTTTTTCTGAGTTTTTAACTAGAAGGAATGAAATCCCCTTAAGCCAGTTCAACACGCCTCAGCCTCAGCCTCAGCCAGAAGTCACCACGGACAATGGTGAGGATCCATGTGGGGGCATCTTGCATGGAAGGATACCGGAAGAAGTACCATTGGTGAACGGCATCCACCCCTGCTTCCTTGAGGACGACGACAGAGAACCAAACGACGGCACAGTGTGGCGAATATTTCCTAGACCGCGTACGGGCCAGTGAATCCGAGACGAGAACCGGACTTCTCTCCTGAACCGTCAAAGAAAGCTAAATTCCTTTTTTTCAGATGAATTTTTCAGATGAAAGGAGCCTCAGATAGCTCAACCGACTGAATAGCCTGTTATTAACATCCAGCTGTCTGCAATTACACCAGTTTGAGGCTCAAGGTTGACTCAGCCTTCCATCCTTTCTAAGGTAGGTAAATTGAGGACCCAGTTTGTGGGGGCAATAAGCTGACTTTGTATAAAAAATATACAAAAGTATGAAGGCTATTGCTTAACGCCTTGTAAGCTGCCCTGAGTCTCTGGAGAAGGGCAGCATATAAATCTAATTTAAAAAAAAATTGTTCAGAATATGGAGGTCACAGCTGTGTACAGGTAGTCCTTGACTTACAACAGTTCATTTAGTGACTTCAAAGTTACGACACTAAAAAAAGGAGGGGGGAGACTTAGGAACATTTTTCACTCTCACTAGCGTCCCTGGGTCTCATGATCAAAATTCAGATGGGTAGCCACTGACTGGTCTTTATGATGATTGTTGTGGCCCATCAGTGGCCTGTGCAGCTAGTAGCTGATTCAGACAGCGAGAAGGCTGATGTGGTGCTGTGCCAGCAGCCTGTGCAGCTGGCACTCGAATCAGACAATAAGGAGGCTGGAGAAGATGTGGTGCCAGAGGTGGGGATTCAGCCAGGGCCTTCAGAACCTCCAGAAACTCACTTAAGTGAAGAGAATGAAGAGGAGGAGCCTCTTCTCAATGCACGGGCGCGCAGAGGTGCCAAAAGGCAGGAGTGGCTCCTCAGGAGGAGGTATCCTTGAGAGTAAGGCTTGGGGGTAATTGGCCACTCCCTTAGCCTATTTAAGGAGGAACGCCAACTGAAGCAATTTGCAAGGAACAACTTCGTTCACATACCTTCGTGTCTTGTCTTGCTTATCTTATCAGCTTCCTGCAAATTGCTTCTGGGCATTCTGCCAACCATAGTAAGCTTTCAGTTATTATTCTTTGAATTCTTGGCGGCTGTTAATGCAATTAATTAACAGCCATTGTTGTAAAAGACTGATTTATTTAGTAAACTAAGGTTTGAACGGATTTTGTGTGTGCTGCGTTCTTTGGGGTCCGTAGCTGGGGCAGAACAACGATTGCAGTGCAATAGGGTCTTGCAATCCCCTTTTGTGACCTTCCGACAAGTAAAGTCAATGGGGAAGGCAGGTTCACTTAACAACCTGTCTTACCAACTGAACCACTCCGGTGATTCCCTTAACTCTGGCAGGAACGGGCTTAAAATGGGGCAAAGCTGGTTTAACAAATGTTTTGCTTAGCAACATACATTTTGGGCTCAACTGTAGTGGTAACTCAAGGACTACGTTTACGCATCTTCCCGGTTCTAGCCCTGGTCCTTACCAGCCTGAATTACGAACCTAGAACCTGGATTATCAGGCGAGTTTTATATCAATTCCTCTATTTACTTGCTTTGACTCTTAAGTCAAAAATGAATGCCCAGAACCTTTAAATAAGCAAAATCTTTGGATCAGCAGTTACAGGGATGGGCCAGGGGTGAAATGCTACCAGTTCTCTAGAACCGGTAGTTAAAAATGCTTTAAAAAGTTAAAAAAAAAAATTCTGACGATCACGCGTCGCTCAGCTGATCGTCGGAACTTTTTTTAAAGAAAAACTTTTAAAGCATTTTTTTTACTACTAGTTTGGGCGAATAGGTAGTAAAAAATTGGTAGTATAAAAATGCTTTAAAAAGTAAAAAAATGGCTTGGACGATCGCGTGGCACAGCTGTGATTGTTGGAATTTTTTTTTTTACTTTTTAAAGCACTTTTATTACCTATTCGCCTGAATCGGTAGTAAAAAATGCTTTTAAAAAGTTTTTTAAAAGATTCCCAAGATCGCGCGCCACAGCTGATTCTGTCCCCCTCCCTTGCTGTTCTACTTACCTTCCCAAGCCTCCTTTTGATGTGAACTATGCATGCACGGCCAGTGAACAGGTAGTAAACAGGTTGATTTCATCACTGGGATGGGGAATTAATTTTCTCAAGGAGCCACAGGAAACTGAGACTGTTATGGAGGAGCAAACCGAAACAGCACCTTGACAGGACCTATTATCTCACAATATCCCCAAACGAGTGGAAAGAATCTGATTCAGCTGGGATCATCTCCGTGAGTTTCTTTCTTTGGGTCTCAGCAGGACTCCCTCATGACTAACCTCAACTGGATTCGGGATGCTGACCCATCCCATCACTCTGTTGGCCGAAGGCAGGCTTTGTGTGCAGGAAATGCCAAATGTTGGCATCTAGGCATGGGCTATGTATGACCAGATGGAGGGGAACGGGCAGACAAGGCTCCCTTCCTGCAGAAATGAGAGATATCAAGCTGGCCATGCCCACCCTGGCCCCCTGAGGTCAAGCACAACCCTTATGCGGCCCTCAAAGAAATTGAGTTTTGACACCCCGTTTTGGGTATCTCGGATTGCTGCACATCCCGTAGGCTCTGAGCACCAAACCAAGAGACAGGACTTCACAAGAGGGGTACCTGCTTTCATTATTCTGCATTACAAAAAGGTACGACACCACAGTTGCTTCTTTCGTAGGCAGTCCTCGTCCCAAACAGCGCCTGACGTGAGCTAAGATCTCACAAAGTCCCAAAACGAGTAGGAGTCCAATTCAGCTAGGATCATCTCCATGAGTTTCTTCCTTTGGGTCTGAGAAGGATTCTCCCATGATTAACCTTAGCTGGATTCAGGATACTGACCCACATCCTATCAACCTGTCGAACAAAAGTAGGCTTTGTGCAGGAAATGCCAAATCTTGGGTGTTTTGGCATGGGTTATCAACAACCAGATGGAGGGGAATGGGCAGATAAGCATCCCTTCCGGGAGAACAGAGTTGAGATGCTCCATAAAGCAGATAATGAGAAGGCAATGTATGTATTTTTCTATTCCCATATTTATTTATTTGAATTATTTACCTATTGAAGATGTATTTATGTGTGTTATTCTGCCCCACCATTCTGTCTCCCCATGAAGACAAAATAAATGTTTTCAAGAAAAAAAGATATCTTTATTAAACGTTTCTGTTTCAATTCAGTGTTTACCCTCGTGTTTTGCTTTTAAATTACCATATTTTTCAGTCTATAAGGTGTACTTCACACACACACACCCAAAAAATGGGTGGAAATGTCTGTGTGTCTTATAGAGTGAATGCTGCCGAAGTCCTGCCCACCTACAGGCCCCCACCCTTCGGCCTCTGCCTCCCAGCAATTTGCTTCCTTACAGCAAACAGCAATCAGCCTGATCAGCTTAAGCACAGTCTGATTTAGCATGAGCAGCTGATTGGCGGTTGGATCGGCCTCCCAATCAGCTGTTCCAGATTGCGGGGGTTGCCGCCGCCCATCGCCGCCTCCACGCACTCCATTTTCGACCTCTGTGTGTCCCATTTTCGGCCTCCGTGTGTCCCGTTTTTGGCCTGTTCCAGGCAGCAGGATTGCCACTGCTGCCTATTACCGCCGAACGTTTGGAACTGGCTAAAAATGGGACGCGTGGAGGCCAAAAACGGGGCACGAGGAGGTGGTGATAGGCAGCGGCGATGGGCAGCAGCAATCCCTGCATCCTGGAACAGCTGATAGGAGATATTCCAGGAGGCCGATCCAACTGCCAATCAGCTGCTCATGCTAACTCAGGCTGTAGTGAAGCTGACCAGGCTGTCTGCTGCAAGGAGGCAAATTTATTTATTTGATTTGTATGCCGCCTATCTCCATAGGACTCAGGGTGGCTCACAATAACTAAAATCAAAACCAGATTAAAACATATTAAAATACAATTAACATATATTAAAATTCTTTAAAATAATCAAACCCTATCAGTCCAGGCTAGGTTTAAACAGCCATGTCTTTAGTTTGCGGCGGAAAGTGCGAAGGTCAGGGGCCAACCGGAGCCCCAGGGGGAGTTGATTCCAAAGGGTGTGGGAATTGATTCCAAAGGGCGCAGCCACAGAGAAAGATCTATCTCTGGGGGCCGCCAGCCGACATTGTCTAGCCAACGGCACCCTGAGCAGGCCCTCCCTATGAGAACACACCGGGCAATGGGAAGCTGTTGCTGGTTGCAGATGGTCTAACAAATATCCTGGGCCTAAGCCATGTAGGGCTTTATAGGACATCACCAGCACCTTGAATCTCACCCGGAGGGCAACCAGCAACCAATGCAAGTCACGCAGGAGAGGTGTAACATGGGAGTATTGGAACCGTTGCAGCAAGATACCATGGTCGATGGTATCAAAAGCCACCCGAAAGATCTAATTGGACCAGAACAGAGGAATAACCCCTGTCCTGAACCCTCCAGAGATCATCCACCAGTGCGACCAATGCCGTCTCCGTGCTGTATCCGGGCCTGAAACCCAATTGGAATGGATCCAGATACTCCGCTTCCTCCAGGGCCACGGGGAATTGACGTGCCACCACACTCTCAACAACCTTTGCAAGAAAGCGAAGTTTGGAGACTGGACGGAAATTACTCAAGATAGTTGGATCCAAGACAGGTTTCTTGAGGAGGGGCCTAACCATCACCTCCTTCAAGGCGGCGGGAAAGCTTCCCTCCTCCAAGGAAGCAGTTATCACTGCCTGGATCCAGTCATGTGTCACCTCCCGAGCTGAATAAACCAGCCAGGAGGGGCACGGGTCCAGTAAACTCGTGGTCGCATTCAGCTTCCCCATGATCCTGTCCACTTCCGCAGGGGTAACTCTGCGGAACTCAAACTCGTCCCAAATGACAAGACCTGTCGCCTCCCCACCGTCTGACCCTGTCCAGAGTCCAAGCCGTCCCAAATCTGAGCGATCTTGTCCAGCAGATGCTGACCAAACTCCTCGGCTCACTCTCGCAAAGGGTCTTCCCCCATCCTCTGGTTCAAGGGGGAGCGGGACACCCTAAACAGGGCAGCTGGGCAATTATCTGCGGACGCGATATCGGAGAAGTAGTGACGTTTCGCTACCGCCCGCTCCACCAGGTAAGATCGTGTAAACGACCTCAGCCGTGCTCAGTCAGATTCGGAACGACTGGTTCTCCAACAGCTCTCTAGGCCTCTCCTACTCCCTAGATTGCTGGGAGGCAGAGGCAGATTTTTTTTTCTTGTTTTCCTCCCCAAAACTAGGTGAGTCTTAAGAGTCTGAAGGATCTTATAGTGTGAAAAATACTGTAACCACATCACATCCCTTTCCGACGTTCTGTCATACTTCATCTCTCATTCACGTAACCATGGTTTTGGTTTTTTTCTTTGTTTTATAAAAAAAACCCAACCCCAGACTTTTGCAGCTCACTCAAACGGTGTACATTTTAATGATCTTGAAAGTAACATTATTAGAAGGAAAACAACAGGCTGAAGGTTCAATAAATATAAACACGGCAAGTGTTTCGCATACATTAAAATACAGAGCAGTTGATAATTTAACCAAGTTTGGGACGTGGGCTTGAGGTCAAACACAAAACCAACTTATGCCTCTTAGATACACATTAAAAAAAAAAAAAGAAACAAGACCTCAGTTCTTGCATCTCTGAAATTAAGAGTCAACAGCGCATGCAAGGCGAGGATGTTTGGAGGTATATATTTTCTATCTAGGAAAAGCTAGATTTCGAATGTCAAGGCATGATGCTCCTTCTGGCCCATCTCAGGACCCTTCCTCCAAAGAGGTGAGGCCACTGGCTCTTTTAATGCCATCCAGGAAAGGAAGTGTAGAAAAAGAACTTGACTGACCTAATTGCACTTTCCACAAATACGACTCGGTGAAGCGTTACGTCTTCTTCGTCTTTGGCATGTGGGGGATAGAACATCTAAACCATAATAGCCATCAATCAATTTCGGAGCGTTAGTATGCAGCGTAAAGACTTGTGTGTTTGGTCTCCATGCTACAGAGAAACGTGCTACTTTACCTCCATGAATAAATAAGGGACCGGGTCTCACAACAGAATCATCACAACCCAAGTCTAATGCCCACAAGTATCAGAATGCATCGGAATAATTCACATTAGAGCGACAGCTTTACTGGCCAATGCAAGGTGACAAAGTAACAACAACAACAGTGCACCATTATTTTCTCAGTAGCGACCACATAGTAGTGGCTGAAGAACCATAGCCAGCCCCTCAATTCTCTGATGGTTTTTGGAGTATGTTACCAAAAATAACACGGAAGGTCCACCTTCATCTTGGTTATACTTATTATGGTTTGGCTCGATAGCATTTTTAATTTTTTCCAAAAGAAAAAATCATATATACTGTATATATATATTTATTGCACGATTATTCCCAGGGATAATCATAAGGCAAATTCCACTAGGGAGCTCCCTTGTGCAAATTCTCCTAAAGCAAACTTGAATCCTGTTAGGATAACAGCAGGGGTGAAATGCTACCAGTTCGCACCGAACTAGTGCGAATCAGTAGTATATATATATGAAAAAAAGCTACAGATTCGTCAGAATTGGTATTTCTAACAGTCAGCTATGTCATGTGATTTACATTCGCTAGAAAGCAGGAAATCCTACTTTCTAGCAAATCTAAACCGCGCTGCACAGCGGTTCCCCCCCACAGTGGATTTCACCACTGGACAACAGTGGGCATCAACCCACAATTGGACTGGGACAGTAGTTTTTTGCAGGATTGGATCTGGTTTTGTCTCTCTTTTTTTTTGTATTAAAACAGTCACTAAAGAATTCTAAAGGTGCTTTTTTTCAGGAAGTAACTGGCCTTTCTGGTTTTTTCCTTTGAAGATATTTTGCTTTTCATCCAAGAAGCTTCTTCAGCTCTGACAGGACCATGGGGAATTATATTCCTTCCAAACAGCTGGTCATTTGCATCCTTTTTTAGTCGTTGGGGCCACTTGGAGGACACAGATAAACCTCCAGGTGCTTCAATGACCTTTTAAGAGGATGCAAATGACCAGCTGTCTGCAAGGAGTATAAATCCTTCCATTCTCCACTGTCCAGTCAGAGCCGAAGAAGCTTCTTAGGTGAGAAGCGAAACGCCTTCAGAGAAAAAAAAACAAGAAAGTCCAGTTGCCGCCTGAAAAAAAAGCACCTTTGGGACAACCATGAAACTGGATGGACTGAGAATCTCTACAGACCTAAAGGATGGTAAGTAACATTATTAAAACAAAAGATAAGGAATTATTATTTTTTGAGGGGGTTTCTTAGGCAGAGCTACTGCGTTTAAACTTTGTTGGGATCATCCCACACCACGTTCCATCCAGCAGAGAAATCCACTTCCACTCTTTTGAGAGGCCTGCTCTTTAAAAGGGAAGCTAGATTATGCTCTCACTCACTGTATGATCCTGATTAAATCATGTAAAACAGGGGTCCCCAGCTCCTGGTCCACGGCCTGGTGGCAGCCCGTGGCCCGTTTGGAACCAGGCTGCGGAAGTGGTGATCGAATACATGCGTGTGTGCATGCGCACAACTGCATTTGTAAAAACCCCAACCTTTCCGGACCGGTGGAAACGGTGGTAGGAGGGAAGAGGGGGTAGTTTTGCGCACAGCTGCATTTGTGAAAGCCCGAGGCCATCCCCTCTCCTCTCCATGCTGCCACTGCTACTGCCTCGCTGCCAGTCCACAGAGGTGGAAAGGTTGGGGGAACGCTAATCTAAAGATCACCTGTTAATTTATACTGCAGTATTATTCAAATTCTGCCCTTTGCTTAATGGCTCCAGGAAAGCGTTTACAACAGCAATCGGTTCCAGAAGCTTCTCCGGAATATCACCTTTTCCACCAGCCAATGCTGTGTTCTTGTCCTTTTTTTCTCTCTCTCTTTTTCCCTTCAACAAGGGTGTACCGGTCAAGAACGACGGGGAAGCCAAACGAAAGTTTAAATTCCTTAGCGGAAAATTCTTTCCAACATGCTACGTTTTCAAACATAATTGAAAAAAAAAGATATGGCGATTCCACGCGGGGCATAAATAATTTCCTTCTGGGTTAAACGCTGTACAGCCGCGTGCGCTCAGCTGTCACTCATGTCACGTAAGTGATCGCTTCTATTGAGAAAAAGGCAGCGGATATGAGGCGGAAGGAGGCTCTCCCTCATTTCCAGTTTTACAATGAAGCGGCTAATCCCGGTATTGGGAGTAATCGAGGACAATTCAGCCTTTGTCAATGTGGGGGGCAAACTACACTGCAGGTCTGAAATGAAATAGCCAATCCAGTTTCTCATGTACGCCCCATGACTCACAACTAGGATGTTGGCTGCCAGTCCTCCTGAGGCAGCTTCTTCGGAATTAGAATCGGATTCCGGTTCATCGTGGTGGTTTTGCAACGAAGTGGCAGAATTTCTTTCTGCTGTTTCTGTATTTTCTTCTGTCCCCGGGGAAACTTGTTTTTCTAGACATGCCTCCTGGGCAACAAGATTGCAAAGGTATTCAAAGAAATCCTTGACGCGGACTTTCACCTGAAGGGAGAGAAAAATCAGATGAAAAGTCTTGTGGTCCGCCAGCGGCCAATAGAGTTGGCAGCAGACTCAGACAGTGATGAAGTTGGGGAGGAACATGGGCCAGTCCTGGAGTCTGGAGAAGACTCTGATGAGGGCTCTGCATCAGAGGCAGAGAGGGGGCCAGGGCCGTCTAACAGCTGCCTTCGGAGTCGGACACCAGTGAGGCAGAAAAACAGCTGGAGCCTGTTCCCAGTGTGTGCATGTACAGAGCTGCCATGAGAAGGGAACAGCTAAAGAACAAGGGTCAACTTGGGAGTAAGTCCACAGGTGGACGATGAGTGGCCCCTCCCAGAGGGAATAAAAGAGGAGCGAAAGGGGAATGGAGTTTGCAGGAGACAATTAGTTCGCTTAATTGGTTCGTGACTCTCAGAGACTCCTTGCCAAGTTTTGAAGATATCGGTCTGGCAGCTCTCCAAGCCAGATAAAGGTCTGTGACTGTATATTCTCCCTTGAAAGACTTTGCTGGATGTGAACAAGAGGAATTCACAGTAACTTAATAAAAAGGGTTTTTTGTCGGGACAAAGAGTCTGCTTCACGCTCCTGGGAAGCCTATTTCGGAACAAAAAGCTTTGCAAAGTTATTGCGGGATAGGTTTTTTATCAAGGTGAACTCTGAAATTCCTGCTCAGTTTCTCTCTGCTAACATTTTTTTCCCATTCCTCTCGGAATGACTCCACTGAACTTCCTCCAAACTTGGGTTTATGTCTCTGTTTACTTCCACATTAGTGGAAGTAAACCTGAGCTTTTCAAGGCCTTGGTTCATATTCATCCACTGTGGCCCTCAGCACTTCCTATTCCTGTTCTTCCATGAGGCGAGTTCTCTTCCCTCAGCCTGTGACTAGAAGAGTCCACTGAGGACGGAGTAGAACCAAAGGATTGGCAGCAGAATTAATCCCACTTCACTATAATCATCAATGGTATTGAAGGCCTGTAAGAGATCTACAGAACCAAGGGAGGAGTATAGGTGATCCGTGACAAAACGACCACAATTAAGCCCAAACTTTCTGTCACTAAGCAGGTTTCGCCTCACTCTGACCTTTTTTGCCATCACTGCTAAGCAAATCACTGTACTTGTTAAGTGAATTGTGCCATCATTATTTATTTATTGGTTCGATTTATATGCCGCCCTTCTCCGGAGACTCAGGGCAGCTTACAATGCGTTAAGCAATAGCCTTTTCATACTTTTGTATATATCTGCTTAGTAGGGCTTTTTGGACCCCGCTAAGCGGTGCTCTTTTTTATACAAAGTCAGCTTATTGCCCCCACAATCTGGGTCCTCATTTCACCTACCTCGGAAGGACGGAAGGTTGAGTCAACCTTGGGCACGGTAGGTGTGAACTTTTTGCACTTGTACTTGCAAATCCTGCATATATGAATGACGTATGACTGATACCTGTCAAAAAGATTTGCACACACGTCTACCTACTGCAGCTGTGCAAGTACATGGGCATCTTAGCTGCCTCTTCCTTCCCTCTGCTGCTTTTCCTCTGCAGTTCAGCTTGAGTCTCTCTGCTTGCTCGAGGTATTTTAGCGAGACTCTTGCTGCCTTGGGGGAGTGAGCCTTCTCAGCCATTCACAAGTGCATAAAAGTTAAGCCAGTCGCTTCCCAACGGACCCCAAACCCCAAACAGAATCCTTACTTCATCCAGGGTTTCTCCTCCAGGAGGGGTAAAAGAGAGATACGGCTCTCCAGCTTCCTTGGCCATGGCCTTGAGATTACTGAGAGGCCTCCCTTCCGCCACTCCGTATTTCTGTTAAGGCAGGAGAGAGAATTACTGTATTTTTTGGACTATAAGACTCAACAGAGTATAAGACGCATCAAGATTTCGAAGAGGTAAACAAGAAACTCTGCAAGCCTCCCAAGCTCTCTGACAGTCCCATTTTTGTGAAACTCCCATCTGGGAGGCCTGCAGAGTGGTCCTGGGGCCCGGGGAGGGCAAAACCGTGATGCATGGGGGGTTTTGGGAGGCCAAAAACAGCCCAGTTTTACGCAAAAACAGAGTGTGCAGAGCGTTTGGGAGGCCTGCAGAGTGCTCCTGGGGGCTGGGGAGGGCAAAAATGCCCCCGTCGAAGGGCGACCTGCTGCAGACACGTTTCCCTTCTCCTTTGGAGAAGGACCAAAGAAAAGAAGCTTTCCTGAAGCAGCTCCTGTAGCCCCTCTAAAGGGACTGCTTGTCCTCTGTCTCTCCTGAACTTCACTAAACATTCTCACGTCTGTTCAAAATTGGCCTTCCTGCAATCCCAGCTCCTGGTTTCACACCTGCAACTAAAAGACTGGGGGAGTTATGATAAAACATTAATAAATATTGCTCTTCATCACTTCTCTTCAATGGCAGACGTCTCCCACGGCAGGTAACCAGCCGAGGTTGGTAGAGTCAGAAGTTTATTTCGATGACAAATGAATTCATTTGTTAGCAACACTGGCATACCTGCCCAACTTTCAGCCAACTCTGGGACTCTGAGACGGATTATTTTCTTCTGCTTTCCTTCTTTTTATCGCCCTCTCCCTCAGTTCTCAACCACCCAATCACAGCTCTCAAATAAGCCCACACTCCCTCTCAAAGTGGACAAAAAAAGCCATTCTTTTAAAGGCAACGAAGTCCACATTTTGGACAGAGAGGGCTGGGGGTTTGAAAGAGGCCATCTTTGTCAACACTGAACAGCCCTCTCTCCACCGAGGGGGAGGGATACAACTATTCTGTCCCTGTCCCACACATACACACTCAGACAACCAGGGGTTAAATAAACTGGCAGGAAACCAATTAGTCCAATAAGATGCTTGGCAGCAATCCCAGCAGCTGCTTGCCAAGAACTTTATCAACAAACAAAAATACCCACAGTCAGAATTGTCCGAATATTTCCAAGGCCCAGATTGCTGTTTTCCAAAGATGCAATGTGACTCGATAGTAGTTAGTTTTGTCCGTCACAGAGTCTGAATGATTAACTCACCCCCTTTTATAGCCTGTGAGGTGTGGTCCAGTGAGTCAGCTAATCACGGGCACACCTTTTCTTCTGTTGTGCACGCCTGTCTCTGCGACGCTGACTAGGATCCAGCCAAGACTCATTACCCTCATCACTGTCCACCTGTGGCTGCGGGGACGTGCTTGGCTCTGGGCCTATCTCTTGCTCTTCGGTGTCCTCCGGAGGCATTGCCAGAGAGGAGGGTCCTGGAGAGGGAGGCCTTGCCAACTCCTCTCCCTCACTCTCAGAGTCCTCTCCTGCTGATGACACAGGCTCAGGCAAGGGAGCCACAACAACAACAACATCTATCTCCAGTTTACAGTCCTTTCAATCGTTCCAAGAAGGCTCCGCACCCATTTGCACCACACAGGTAACCCTGAGGACACAGATAAACCTCCAGGGGGCCTCAACGACAGATTAAAACAACGCAAATGACCAGCTGTCTGAAAGGAGTATAAATCCTTCCATTCCTCATCATCCAGTCAGAGCTGAAGAAGCTTCTTGGATGAGAAGCGAAACGTTTTCAGAGAAAAAACACCCAGAAATTCCAGTTGCTTCTTGGAAAAAACACCTTTGGGACAAGGCAGCCAACCGAGTAGAACAGGCCTCAGCCCCGTTCTACTCAGTTCTTATTAAATCTGCACCATGGCCCAGCACCTGCCCTGCAGAGTTCATGCTGCCAATGCCATGGGAACCTACATTGATCTTCTATAGGGGCAAAGAAATACTTACCCGTTCTCGAAGGCGGGCATCACATTTTACAGGAATCTCTTTGCAGTGCTGGCTATTTGTAAGAATTGAAGCCGTGGTCTGAAATGTTAAAATGAATGTTGAAAAAGCTTCTTCTTCTTTTTTTTTTTTAACTTGCATTTATTTCCAGATGTCAAGGCTGACTCCTTAATAATTCTGGGTGGTTTACAAATTAAAAAAAAAATGGAAATACAAACAGTCCTCAACTTATGTCCACAATTAAGTCCAAAAGTTCCTGTTGTTTAGTGAGACACTTCTTAAGTGAGTTTTGTCCCTTTTTTTACTCTCTTGCCACAGTTGTTAGTTGAACTGCTGCAGCTGAGAAGTTAGTAACACCGTGAATCTGGCTTCCTCATTGATTTTGCTTGTCAAAAGGGCATTGTGGGACACTGCACAATTGTCTGATTTGGAAAGATTTGGAAACAAGTTCAGACAGGTGCCATTAATACAGGTAATGAGTAGAGGACAGAGGAGCCTCTCAAAGAAGAAGTTAGAGGTCTGTGAGAGCCAGAAATCTTGCTTGTTTGTAGGTGACCAAATGCTTATTTTCCACCATAATTTGCAAATAAATTCTTTCCAAATCAGACAATGTGATTGTCTGGATTTGTTTTCTCATAGTTGAGGTCTACCTATGATGACAATTACAGGCCTCTCTCGTCTTTTTAAGCGGGAGAACTTGCACAATTGGTGGCTGACTAAATACCTTTTTGCCTCACTGTATGAGAGAATTGCCAAGTGTCTGAATTTTGATTACGTATCTATAAGTCATTCCCCCACCGCCCCCCAATGCCATTGTAACTTTGAACAGTCTCTAAATGAACTGCTGTAAGTCAAGGACTACTTGTCCCAGGATTATGTTGCAAGACTGAATCTGGGTCGGCCACCGAGACCAGAGGTTTAGTCTCCCAAGACTTTGAACTCCTGTTGGGAGTTCATTTTTTAGGGAACTCCTCTCTACCGGATTACATGCTTTGGGCTATTTTGTGAGTCGTATTTATGTGGTGCCTTCCTATTGGCTGATTGGTGTGTGGATGGATGGCGATTGGTTGACATTTCCTTGTGCTGCCAAGCCCTCGGCTCCTAAATACCTGATAAGCTGGTGGAAAATCAGCACACCTGTTGACTGACAAGGGGCCCGTTTCCCCAGGTTTCAATCATTTCCCTGGCTGTTTTTGTACCTGCCCGACCAACAATCTTAGTAGCTATGAAATTGAATGTATAGTTTTATCCCACCTTTATAATTTTTATAAGTAACTCAAGTCGGCGAACATACCTACTGTACTGAATTAAAGAGTAGGCAAACTAATTAAAAGTGGAACTCTATTTTTTACCATCTATGAATGCAACTTTTAAGACTGTATGGTTAATCAATTCATTAATCGTTACAATTTTGCAGTACTTATCCCATGCAAACTTCAAAAACAAACCTCCTAGAATTATGACCGTTTATTAAATTTCTAAGGTCTCCCAACAAGTCTAAATATTTCTTCGTGCACAATTTCACCTACAAGATACTTGCCTGCTTTGCCCGAATCAGGTCGCTGGTGAAGACGTGAGTAAACTTGACATGACGGAGATACATCCCAGCTGCATTGGCTTGCTTGAACCCAGTCTCGGAGAGAGGCTCGTCCACACCCTGACCTGCAAAAGCCACCATGAGAATGCGTCCAACTGTTAAGAACAAGCATGTTTTAGCCCTCATCAGCTGATACTCTCCAAAGATCAGGGACAAGCATTCAGCCAAAAAGGGAGGGCTCTTCTAAAAGAGCCAGTGATGGTTAACCTTTTTGGTGCCGAGTGCCGAAAGCGTGCACGAGCGAATGCACACACGTGTGCCCAAACCCCCAAAATGCAATGTGAGTGCCCCCTGCGCATCCGTGTGTCCCCTGCACATGCACCCTGCCCCCCCGGCACCCCAAAAGAGCCTTGGTGGCGCAGCAGACTAAAGTGCTGTTAAGTGCTGTTAAGTAACACCAGCTGCCTGCAATTACTGCGAGTTCGAATCTCACCAGGCTCAAGGTTGACTCGAGACTTCCATCCTTTCGAGGTAGGCCAAACGAGGACCCGGATTGTGGGGGCAATAAGCTGACTTTGTATCAAATATACAAAAGTGTGAAGGCTATTGCTTAACGCATTGTAAGCCGCCCTGAGTCTCCAGAGAAGGGCGGCATATAAATCGAGCCAATAAATAAATAAAATAAATAAATGTTGGCTTCCAGGTTGATGCAGGTGGCTTTTCAGGCCTAAAACAGGAAGGGGGGGCGGGGGGGCCCATGGGCGGCAGAAATGGAGAATGATAGGGCAGCTGGGGGGGGGGGGGGAACCTGAGGACATCGGGAAAGGTCCTGCCCCCCTTGCGTGTGCAGCAGAGACCTGACGACTAGTTGGCTGGTGGGAGGCGTGCACACATGCGCATTGGAGCTGGGCTGGGGTGACGGCTGGCGTGCCCACAGAGAGGGCTCTGGGTGCCACAGGTGGCACGCGTGCCATAGGTTCGCCATCTGGGGCTTAGGCCCTCTCTGAAAAAGTCAACAATTACGTAACTAAATGCATCCTCCTTTCTTTCGTCTTATGTGGTCCTAACTTAGAAAAACATCTGTTTCGTTATCTGATCCTGTGAAGGGCCACGTACATCACTGGCTCAAGAAACAGAATGGAGTAAGCCAGACGGACTCAGCACTATCCTTATGCTTTCCTTTTGTGGTCAGGAGGCAGAGATCCCTAAAGCATCCAAATCCCGATTGTAGAATTCTGAAGATATTAAAATTGTCGCGACTAAGCTTAGATCAAACTGATCTAAGCTTACGGCCTCTGGAGGGCTGGGGGAGGCCGTTTTCGTCCTCCTGGAGGCTCCAGGAAAGTCTCCAGAGCCTGTGGAGGGGGAAAAATGGACCTACCAGAAGCCCGGAAATGGGCTGTTGCTGGCTCCGGAGGATTCAGGGAGGCTTGCTAGGCCCGAAACGGAGTACGGGGGTATCACACACACATGCGTGCGTGGGAGGGAGGGCATTGCATTATGGGTGTGAGCGCACACGCTTTTGGCACCCGAGGAAAAAAAGGGTTAGCCATCATTGCAATAGGTAGTTCTCGACTTACAATAATAGAACCCAATAGCTGTGTTGTTAAGTAAAGACGGTTGAGTTTTGCCCCATTTTACGACTTTTCTTCCACCGTTGTGCAGCAAATCTCCATACTTGTTAAATTAGTAACATGGTTGTTAAACGAATCTGACTTCCCACTGACTCGGCTCGTCAGGTCACAAAAAGGGGACCCCGGGACATTGCAACCCTCATAAATACGAACCAGATGCCAAGGGTCCGAATTTTGGTCACATGACAATGGGGACACCGTAAGTCACTTTTTTCACTGTGCTGTTGTAACTTCTAATGGTCATTAAACGAACGGTGGTAAGTTGAGGAATAACTTACTGTACTCTACCTGTACTGAACTGCAATTAATACTTTTGGACAATTAGCGAGGACAAAACAATTTTTTTAAGGCAACAATTCTTCCTCTTATATAGGAGTTGGTGACTGTAAATTCAGCAGCAAATCTATATCCTTGGTTACACCTGCAGTGGGACCTTGAAAACAGGGTGGATTTGATTTAAATCATGTCGATTGAAATCATCTTTTAAATCCCTAGTAAATCGGCTTGATTTCAATCAACTCGATTTAAATCATAGTTTTTAAAGAGCAACTGTCACCTCTGTCCCGCAACAGCTCCTCCTGAGCTGCTGCTTGACTCACCGACAGTCCCAATATCGCAGAATATACAGCCTCATGCTACGTAACGGAGCTCCGTTTCATGCTGAGTAAACTCAATTATTCATGTATCTTAAATAGAAAACTACCTTTAGATAGATTTTTTTTTTACTCCAAAAGCATTTTATTAAAATAAATTGGATAGAAATAAAATAAATAAATAAATAAATAAATAATCCAATTTATTTTTTTTTAAAAAAAAAACATCGATTTTTAATCCACCCTGTTTTGAAGTCACTCAGAAAACTGAAGGGGCAGGGGAGTCTGTTCTCCTGGCAGATGCCCCATCTGTCACCACCTGGGACGACGCCAACCCAGTGCAAACTTCAAAAGAGATGCTTTGGAGCGTGTGAAAGCACTTCTGATGCCCCCTTCTTCACATCGTGGATGCAGGAAAGTTCCCTTTGGGATTCCTGTGGCTGTTCCCCGCTGCCTCAGATATATGTAGTACCGTAAGTCCTCAACTTACAACCGAGCCCCAACATTTTCGGTTGCTAAGTGAGACGATTCCCCGATTTTACGACCTTTCTTGCCACCGCTGTTAAGCGAGTCGCTCTGGTGGTTTAAGTTAATCGCACGGGCGTTAAAAGTGAAATCTGGCTTCCCTGTGGACTTTGCTTGTAGGGAGGTTGCAGAAGCTGATCACGTGACCCCCCCCCCCCCACGAGGGGACAGTTGCAACTGTCATAAATATAACGCCGGTTGCCAAGCACCGAATTTTGATCACGTGACGGTGGGAAGGCTCCGTCGTAAGTGTGAAAAACGGCCAGAAGTCACTCCCCCCGCCCCCTTCGTAACTTTGAACGATCGCTAAAGGAACTGTTGCAAGTTGAGGACTAACTGTACTAACTGGACGAATCAATATTCAAATATTTGATTTAATAACCACCAAGAGAGACAAACCTTGCATTATCTTCTCTTTGTTGTATCTCGTTTGTCCACTGTGAGGGGGGAAAAAAGACAAACAAACTTAAAACAGGAGAAAAACCCACTTCTGACTGAGAACTTTTAGCCAGGAATTTTTAGTGTTACTCGGCTCTTACAGCACTGACTCAGCTGGGCTATCCCAGTCTTTCACCGCTAACGAAACGCACAATTTTGTTACACGCACAAACACCAACATTGCTGGTGGGGGTTGCTTACTGTGTAACGAAGAGGCACTGGCACATGCTCCCTGCCCCCTCTTGAGGCCCAGGCATCGCTCCAGGGATCTACCAATGACTCCTTAACCCTGACTTGGTTCGCAGGATGCACGTCACTAAAATGATCAGGAGAATTGTGAGAGATTAAGCAGCGAAAACTAATCATTTTCCTAGCCGGAAAGATTGGTATGAATCTGTATTTGGAGTTAGATACAGTGTTATATCATCAGCGAGGAAGCGTTATGTGATCAAGGGGGAGGATTGGAATTCTCAAGGCCTGCCAGAACCAATGCAAACCATAAAAGGGTCTAAGCTCCTGTTACTTGTCCCAACTTCTGCCAACCTAGTAATTTGAAAGCATGTAAAAAATGCAAGTAGAAAAAATAGGGACCACCTTTGGTGGGAAGAGAACAGCGTTCCATGCGCCTTTGGTGTTGAGTCATGCCGGCCACATGACCACGGAGACGTCTTTGGACAGTACTGGCTCTTCGGCTTTGAACGGAGATGAGCACCGCCTCCTAGAGTCGGGAATGCCTAGCACATATGTGCGAGGGGAACCTTTCCTAAGAGGAAATACCTGACATCTAACAGGAAACTCCAACAGGAAGAAAACATACTACGGTTAACTCATTTCAAGAAAGATTTTTTCCTCTCCAGGCTGAACTTAGACTATATATATATAATGTGTGTGTGTGTGTGTGTGTGTGTGTATGTATATATGTATGTATGTATGTATGTATGTATGTATGTATATATATATATATATATATATATATATATATATATATATATATATATATATATATATATATATATATATATATATATATATATGGAAATAATGGATGGAAACTGATCAAGGAGAGATTCAACGTAGAAATAAGGAGAAATTTTCTGACAGTGAGAACAATCAACCCATGGAACAGAAGCTGCCTTCAGAAGTTGTGGGAGCTTCATCACTGGAAGCTTTCAAGGAGACTGGACTGCCATCTTGTCAGAAATATGGTGTAGGGTCCCCTGCTTGGGTGGAGGGGTTGGACTAGATGACCTCCAAGGTCCCTTCCAAATTCTATTCTATTCTATTCTATTCTATTCTATTCTATTCTATTCTATTCTATTCTAATCTAAAATCTCCATATCTGAGATTAGAGTCAACAGCGCATGCAAAGAAAGGAATACTTGGAGGTATATGTTTTCTATCTAGGAAAAGCTAGATTTTGAATGTCAAAGTTTGAGGCTCCTTCGGGCACATCTCACGACCCTTTCTCGAAGCAGGTGAGGCCATTGACTATTTTAACGCCCTCCAGAAAAGGAGGTGAAGAAAAAAGAGTTTGACCTAATTGCCCTTTCTACAAATATTGACTTGGTGAAGCGTTACCTCTTCTTCGTCTTTGGCAAGCCCTAAACCGTAATAGCCCGAAACCAAAATGAAATTCAATGTAGAGAAAAGTAAGAAAAACCAACGAATCCATTTCCATGTTGTAATTTTAGCTGTAATAAATACCTGCTGTTCGGTCCTGATAGGAGACGGGTGCACAAAACCACGGGAGGCGGAGCTGGGATTCAAATAATTTAGCAACCGATTCTTTGACCTAGGTGGGTGTGGCCACAGGTGGGTGTGGCCACAGTGGGCGGGGCCAGGGGGTGTGACAGGCAGCACTCAGCCTCCTGCACCCCCCTGGGAGCAAAAACAGGCTGTGAGGGAAATGTGTCGTCTCATTCCCCCGTGCCCCATTTTGGGCCTAGTAGGCCTCCATGAAGCCTCTTGGGAAACGAAAACAGGCCTAGGAAGCTGTCCTGAAGCCTCCTGGGAAGTGGAAACATGCCTAGTAGCCCTCTCTGAAGCCTCCTGGGAGTGAAAACGGGCCTTGTAGGCCTCCCTGAAGCCTCCTGGGAAGCGAAAACAGGCCTAGGAAGCTGTCCTGAAGCCTCCTGGGAAGCGGAAACTTGCCTAGTAGGCCTCCTTGAAGCCTCCTGGGAAGTGAAAACAGGCCTAGGAAGCTGTCCTGAAGCCTCCTGGGAAGTGGAAATTTGCCTAGTAGGCCTCCTTGAAGCCTCCTGGGAAGCAGAAACTTGCCTAGTAGGCCTCCCGGAAGCCTCCTGGGAGCAAAAACGGGCCTAGTAGGCCTCCCTGAAGCCTCCTGGGAACGAAAATGGGCCTAGTAGGCTTCCTGGAAGCCTCCTGGGAGCGAAAACAGGCCTAGTATACCTCCCTGAAGCCACCTGGGAAACGAAAATGGGCCTAATACGCCTCCCTGAAGCCTCCTGGGAGCAAAAACAGGCTTAGTAGGTCTCCCTGAAGGTTCCTGGGAAGCAAAAACAGGCCTGCAAAGCCGTCCTGAAGCCTCCTGGGCAGTTTAAACTTGCCTAGTAGGCCTCCCTGAAGCCTCCTGGGAGCAAAAATGGGCCTAGTAGGCCTCCTGGAAGCCTCCTGGGAGCAAAAACGGGCTTAGTAGGTCTCTCTGAAGGTTCCTGGGAAGCAAAAACAGGCCTGCAAAGCCGTCCTGAAGCCTCCTGGGAAGCTTAAACTTGCCTAGTAGGCCTCCCTGAAGCCTCCTGGGAAACTGAAAATGGGCCTAGTAGGCCTCCCTACTATATGTCAACCAAAAGTGGACATATAGACTGGGTGAAATCAGGCTTAATAACAGTAAATCTTAGAGTGATCTTGGAGTCTTAGTGGACAACCAATTCAATATGAGCCAACGGTGTGCAGTGGCAGCTAGAAAGACCAAAGCAATCCTAAATTGTATTAACAGAGGGATACAATCAAGATCAAGTGAGGTACTAATACCACTCCATAAAGCCTTAGTAAGACCACACCTAGAGTACTGCATCCAGTTTTGGTCACCATGTTATAAAAAAGATGTTGAGACTCTAGAAAAAGTGCAGAGAAGAGCAATCAGGGTGATTAGGGGGCTGGAGACTAAAACATATGAAGACCACTTGCAGGATCTGGGCATGGCTAGTCTAGTGTACAGAAGGACCAAGGGAAACATGATAGCAGTCTTCCAATATTTGAGGGGCTGCCACAGAGAGGAGGGGTCAACCTATTTTCCAAGGCACCCGAAGGCCAGAGAAGGAATAATGGATGGAAACTGACCAAGGAGAGATTCACCCTGGAAATAAGGATAAATTTTCAAACAATGAGAGCAATCAACCCATGAAACAGAAGTTGCCTTCGGAAGTTGTGGGAACTTCATCACTTGACGCTTTCGAGAAGAGACTGGACTGCAATCTGTCAGAAATGGTGTAGGTAGGGTCTCCTGCTTGGGTAGGGGTGAGGTGGGATTGGTTGGACTAGATGGCCTACAAAGTCCCTTTGAACTCAGTTAATCTGTTAATTCTGTTAAACATAAAGACTCATGCGTTTGACCTCCACATTAGAGAGAAACATGTTATCTCCAAGAATACTGGACTAAGTCTCAGAATAGAATGATCAGGGTTCAAGTCTAATGCCGGTAAGAATCAGCATGCATCAGAATTCATTCACATGAGAGCAATAAGTTTGCTGCCAACACAAGGTGACAACCAAGACGCAGGACTTTGTAAGAGGGGTACCTGGCTTCATTGTTCAGTATTACCACAGTGAGCCATGGTGGTATAGTGGTTAGAGTGAAGTACTGCAGGGCTACTTCTGCTGACTGCTGGCTGCCTGCAATTTGAAAGTTCAAATCCCACCAGGCTCAACGTTGACTCAGCCTTCCCTCCTTCCGAGGTGGATAAAATGAGGATCAAGATTGTTGAGGGGCAAGATGCTGACTCTGTAAACTGCTTAGAGAGGGCTATAAAGCACTGTAAAGCAGAATATATGTACAACAATGCAGTTGCTTCTTTTGTAGGCATCCAAAAAAATGCCTGACATGACCTAATATCTCACAATATCCCAAAACGATTGTCCGATTCAGCTAAGATCATCTCCTTGAGTTTCTTCCTTGGAATCACAGCAGGACCACCTCATGACTAATCTTAGCGGGATTCAGGCTGCTGACTCATCCCATCAACCTGTTGGCCAAAGGTAGGCTTTGTATAGGACATGCCAAATCTTGGTATCTTGGCATGGGCTATCTACGACCAGATGGAGGGGAACAGGCACATAAGGCTCCCTTCTGGGAGAACAGAATTGAGATCAGATGGAGGGGAACAGGCACATAAGGCTCCCTTCCTGGAGAATGGAGTTGAGATGCTCCATAAAGCAACTTGTGGGCTGTTAAACCATTAGCGGGCAGCCATCGTTCCAGGCTGGAGTTCAAATCCACATCAAGCAAACCCAATGGGAGAAGCCAAATTTCCTTTACATCATTTTACAGCAATTTACTTAACAATTATGGGAAAAAAATGTTCAGTGTGACTGACTTAATGACTGCCTCGCTCTGTGATGGAAGTTCTAAACCAATGAGAATCAATTATGGTCAAAAGTTCAGGACTCTGTCGTCAGGAAGCACCAGGTGAAGCTAAACAGAATCACATCAGATACCTGTACAATTAGCATAGGGGCCCAACAAGGCTGGGTGCCTGCATCTCAAATGATCCATTTGTTAAACTACTGAAGTTCACAGATGACACAACAGTGATAGATTTCATTTGAGACAATGATGAATCCGCATACAGACGGGTGACTGAACAACTAGCCTTGTGCGACCAGAACAATCTAGAACTGAACACACTCAAAACCGTAGAAATGGTGGTGGACTTTAGGAGGAACCCTCCCATAGTACCACTGCTTACAATACTAGACAACACAGTATCAGCAGTAGAGACCTTCAAATTTCTAGGTTCTACTATATCTCACAACCTAAAATGGACACCCAACATCAAAAAAGTCATCAAAAAAGCATAACAGAGAATGTTCTTTCTGCGCCAACTTAGAAAGCTCAAACTACCCAAAGAGCTGCTGATACAGTTCTACAGAAGAGTTTGAATTTGAGTTAATTGCATTTCTATACCGCCCTTCTCCCGAGGGACTGAATCCATCAAAGCCCCCCAAGATGGATCAGATCGATTTAAAATTAATGTTCAAGGAAAATCCATTTTAAAAGGTAAAATGTAAACCGAATTCTGTTTGTTCAGAATCAGAAATAAACCCCAGATCTCCATACATATCTGAAATGAGAATCACAGTGCATGCAAAGCAAGGATATTTGGAGGTATATACTGTATTTTCTATTTAGAATGCCAAAGTTTGAGGCTCCTTCTGGCACATCTCAGGACTCTTCCTCCAAACCAGGAGACCCCTGATACTGGTGGAGAAAAAGAGCTTGATTGATCTAATTGCACTTTCTACAGATGTCCAATTGGTGAAGTATTACATCTTGTTGATCTTTGACATGTCGGTGATACCGCATCTCAACCATAATAGCCATAAATTAATATCTTTTTTTTAAAATAAATATTTTATTATAAATTAAAAACAAAAAAACAGAAAGAAGACTATAACAGAACAAAATCACATACATACGACTGAGGTTGACTCAACCCCTGCATATATAAAGTTACTAAGTAACATTACATATCATCATACTACAACTTTGATCCGGTTTATCGTGTTACTTCATGCACTTATTAGTCTTCTTATATCTAATATTACCTTATTTATATTTAGCTTGCTATTTACATATCTATGCTACATGTTTTCCTAACATCTATCTCATGACATTTTTACTTCTATCCATTGGTACCATTTATCCCAACTTTGATTGAAAATTGATTCTTGTCTATCTTTAAGAATATATGTTGGTCTATCACATTCTGCACACCACAAAATTTTGTTAATAATCATCTGATCTGCTTGTACTTCTTTCCCTTTCCAAAATGGCACATATGCAATTCTAGCCGCAGTGGTAATATGTATGAAAAGGTACCAGTCTTTTTTCCTTGTGCCCCCAGGGTTTATTCCTAACAAGTAAATCTCTGGTCTCTGTTGAAAGCTGACTCCTGTAATCTCCATGAGCCAATCTTTTATCTTATTCTAATAGTTTGGGCTTGTAGACATGTCCACCATTGGTGGTAAAAAGTACCCCTGGCGGATCCACATTTCCAACATTCTGCTGAAGTTCCAGGAAACATCTTTGCGATTCTTGCTGGTGGTATATGCCATCTATATAACATTTTAAATATATTTTCTTTGGAAGACACTGCCATCATCATTTTTACATTTCTATTCCATATTTGTTGCCATTTTTCCAAATCTAATGAACATCCAAAGTTCCTCCCTCAGGCTATCATCGAATCTTTAACTATTTCCTCAGCTACAGATCGGGACAGGAGGAGATTCTATACCTTAGTGATACATTTCTTATCACCTTCCAGGAGGGCCTTATCGAACTCTTGTGGTGAAGTAAAAATCCCCCCATTGGCTTTATCTTTTTGGTATCTTGCTTGAATTTGTGCATATGCCCACCAGTCCAAATTGATTCCCCGTATTTGTACTTCGGCTTTAGATCTAAGGTTACCCCCACCGTCCAGCAGTTCCCTATACATCGTAGGTTTATCCAAGTTATATAGAGGTGGGTATGTAGTCACTTCAACATAAAGACTTGTGCGTTTGACCTCCCTATTACAGAGAAACATGTTCTCTTACCTCCATGAATGTCTGTAAAGATTCTCAGTTATCCAGATCACGGTTGTCCCAGAGGTGCTTTTTCAGGAGGCAAGCAAAACAAGAAAGTCCAGTTGCCTCCTGAAAAAACACCTTTGGGATGACTTCCATGTATAATGGACTAGGTCCCATCACAAAATTATCACGGTACAAATCTAATGCCCACAAGCATCAATGATTCGCATCAGAACAAATAGTTTTACTGGCCAAACATAAGGTGACCAAAAAGTTCACAACCGTTTTAATTCTCAGTAGCAACAGCAGAGCATTGGTGGAAGAACCATCACTGGCCCCTTCATGATCTGATAGTTTTGGAAGTGGGTGTCTCTTCCTTTCTCCCGCCCACCCCTTCAACCCATCCTCCCACCCCAGCCCTCCTGCATAAAGCCAGGGCTGAAGGACCAGGGTGCCCAGTATTGGTGACTGGTCAGCAAAGGAGAAGAACCAAGATCGCTTTCCGGGTCCTACATCTTCCAAGCCAAGTGAGCACCATGCGCCCCGTCCTGGCTCCAGTGTTTTTCTGCATCCTCAGGCTTCTGCTACCTCTGGCCACCTGCAGCTGGGGACCCGCGGTCGCCTCCCCAGTCTGGAGCAGCTCCGAAAACCTGGTGCACCTCTACACTTCCAACCGCAGGAAGGGTTACTACCTGCAGCTCAATCTCAATGGACAAGTGGCCGGCACACCGTCCCAAACCGTGTACAGTAAGTTCCTGGCAGAGCTGCGAAGTTGGCTGCTGCAGAAGGATGGTAGGATCATGTCCAGGATCACCCCTGGAGGCTCCAGAGTGCTAGGAATTCAATAAAAGAGTTGGAAGGGACTTTGGAGAATATCAGTTCCAACTCTCCTGCTCAGGCAGGAAGCCTTAGACCACTTCAGACAAATGGTTGTCCAATCTCTTCTTTAAAGCGTGTGTGCGGGCAAGGATGAACCCAAGGATGTAGCCGTAGAGGGCTTTTAAAGAGTTGGAGGAGAGAGGTCTTTTGAAGGTCCTCTAAAGCATGTCACTTACCTGCCTGTAGGATGGAGAGCCAATCTGGTATAGCTTGAAGGTGCTGGCCTAAAATCCAGGAGACAGATCTCCAGCAGTGGAGTGGTGAAGAGGTTGAGGCTTAGGGTCCACCTGCTACTCTGGGGAGAGCCACTTACCTCTGTGTAAATTGCAAAATTGCTACAAGTTGGATAATACCATTAAATCTGCTATGCATCTATTAGATGTTAGTATTTCCTCTTACTTTCTCCACAACAACAACCCTGTGAGGTGGGTTGAGCTGGCCCCAAGTCACCCCGCCAGCTTTCATGTCTAAGCTAAGATTTGAACGCACAGTTTCCCATTTTCTCACCTGGTGCCTTAGCCACTCCTAGACCAAACTGGTAACAATCCCAGCAATCCAACCATACAGTAAGGGATTGCTTAATCCAGGGAGGAAATCTTAAGAGGAGATCTCTCAGGATCTACTGGGAAATATCCATCTCATCTAGCTGAATATTATGCCATCTACCGAAACTCTTTAGACAAGGGACAAAAGTAGATAAAGTCCTCTTTATGCAATTTCTTTTTAAATACTGATAGATCATTAATACTAATCAGAAATCTCGATCTATATACTACTAAAACTCTCCTGCTGTCATTTTTAATTGAGTTAAACTGTGCATTGTAGGGCAAAATGTTTTGAACCCAGATAGCCATAGCACTTAGACTTATATCCCGCTTTACAGTGCTTTGCAGCCCTCTCTAAGCGGTTTACAAAGTCAGCCTCTTGCCCCTAACAGTTTGGGGTCCTCATTTTACTCACCTCAGAAGGATGGAAGGCTGAGTCAACCTTGAGCCTGGTGAGATTTGAACGGCCAAATTGCAGTCAGCAGAAGTCGCCTGCAGTACTGCACTCTAACCACTGCGCCACCAAAGCTCAAATAATATGCTTCAAATAGTAACTTAACCTTTACTCATAACCTTTACTCTCATGGAATTAAAAGTTTGCAGAACTTATGAAACGTTCCATGACATGAGACGATGAGCCGGGTGATCACAGTTTGCCTGGTATCAAAGAGCTCAACATTAAAACATCTTTTTCCATTGTCTTTACATTTGCAAGATGGGCCTCTCCTTTTATGAGTTCAAACCCCCCTATTGTTCTGTTATAATAAAATAGTCTTTGGAGAGAAACATCACCCGAAGAAAACCTCGTATTTAGATTGTATTCATTTTCATTGTGAATAAAATTGACTGAAGATGCTTTCATCGAAAGTATTGTTAGGACCAGGGGTGGGTTCTACTTACCTTTACTATCAGTTTGCAACGGGATTGCGCATGCGCAGATCACCAATGATGACATCCAGGGCAGTGGGTGAAGCCAACCGGGGGCAACCCACCACTGGCTAGGACCCGCCGTGGCTTCTCTCTTGCGAAAGGTACCTTGGCTTTCCTCCTTGGATATGTATAAAGAGCTGTCCTAATATTTAACCCATTCACTTCCAGGTACTTTTGTAATCAAAGCTATAAGTCCAGGCCTTGTAAGAATCATTGGTGTGATGAGCCAACTCAGCCTATGTATGCGCAATGATGGAAATCTCTACGGATTGGTGAGCCCTAATATTCATTTTGAATTATTTGACTCCTTTTCTAGTGCAGCCAAGCCATTAAGAACTTGTGTTAGGAGAGTTCAAGTACGTTTCTTAGTCTACCATGTTTCCCTGAAAATAAGATCCTGTCTTATATTTTTTTGAACCCCGGGCCTTATTTTCGGGGAAGTCTTATTATTTTGGGGCATGTGGGGCTCCTCTTGCTGTCTTACCTGATTTCCAGCTCTGTCTGCCTAACCCTAACCAGAGGAAATGGCGGGAACCGGCTGCGCATACATTTAAATATTTTCAGAGAGGGTTTATTTTCAGGGAGGCCTTATTTTAGTGCATGCGCTGAAAAGACTGATTGGGCTTATTATCAGGGATGTCTTATTTTAGGGGAAACGGGAGGTGGAAGGAGACAATTACCGTATTTTTCAGAATATAAGACGCACCTTAGTTTTTGGGGAGGAAAATAAGAAAAAAGCTGATTGGTGAGTGGAACAGCCTCCCAGAATACCCCAATCAGCTGGGATTTTACAGTATCCTTCCCCCCAACCAAGCCACACCCACAGAACCAGTAGTAAAAAAAATTGGATTTCAACACTACTCTAAAATGAACACATCTGTCTTTCTAATAACTATGAGTTTCTGTGGTTGTCTCTAAGTCAATTACCATGCCAGTAAAGCTAAAACCAGCTTTGGTCCTAACATGGACCTCTCATTCCTTTGTTTCTATGTGCAACTTCAGGCTTGAAGTTTATGAGATTAGATAAATCCACCGTGCATTCTTTATGTCCTTCTACAATTTCTATTAAAAAAATATGCCTTTCTCCTTTCCCACAACAGTGTGGGGGGGAGGACCGAACATGATACATGAATATGAATGAAGGAGACTTTGGAGACAATTGTGTGTTTGAGGCCTACCTAAACAAACCAAAACCAAAACAAGTCACCAATTCTCCAGGATTGTAGACATCTGTCAGCTTTCCTCAAATCGGAAGGCTATTTAAATATTCGTTCAGTATTCCGAACATGGCTGTTGCGTCCTTTGCAAACCAAACTCTTTGGAGATGTAAGAAGAGAGAGATCAGATATCCTAAACAAGGAGAAAGAACAAGGATTTGCAAAATACGTGGCTGATTTTTACCTCTGCCTCGACCTTTGGTTGTCTTTATTTTGTGTTTGTGTCTCCTTTAGGCTTCCTTCACTAACGACGATTGTGTTTTTAAACACATACTGCTAGAAACTAACTACGATGTTTATGAGTCTGTCAGGTACAAGTTCCTTGTCAGCCTAGGAAAGGTTAAGGGAATATTGGCTCCCAATCAGGACCTACCACGTTTTTCTCAGTTTTTAACTAGAAGGAATGAAATCCCCTTAAGCCAGTTCCACACGCCTCAGCCTCAGCCTCAGCCTCAGCCAGAAGTCACCATGGACAATGATGAGGATCCATGTGAGGGCATCTTGCATAGAATGATACCGGAAGAAGTACCATTGGTGAACGGCATCCATCCCTGCTTCCTTGAGGACGACGGCATAGCGTGGCGAATATTTCCTAGCCCGCATACGGGCCAGTGAATCCGAGACGAGAACCGGACTTCTCTCCTGAACTGTCAAAAAAAGCTAAATTCCTTTTTTTCAGATGAATTTTTCAGATGAAAGGAGCCTCAGATAGCTCAACCGGCTGAATAGCCTGTTATTAACATCCAGCTGTCTGCAATTACACCAGTTTGAGGCTCAAGGTTGACTCAGCCTTCCATCCTTTCTAAGGTAGGTAAATTGAGGACCCAGTTTGTGGGGGCAATAAGCTGACTTTGTATAAAAAATATACAAAAGTATGAAGGCTATTGCTTAACGCCTTGTAAGCTGCCCTGAGTCTCTGGAGAAGGGCGGCATATAAATCTAATTTTTTAAAAAAATTGTTCAGAATATGGGGGTCACAGCTGTGTACAGGTAGTCCTTGACTTACAACAGTTCATTTAGTGACTTCAAAGTTACGACACTAAAAAAGGAGGGGGGAGACTTAGGAATGTTTTTCACTCTCACTAGCGTCCCTGGGTCTCATGATCAAAATTCAGATGGGTAGCCACTGACTGGTCTTTATGATGATTGTTGTGGCCCATCAGTGGCCTGTGCAGCTAGTAGCTGATTCAGACAGAGAGAAGGCTGATGTGGTGCTGTGCCAGCAGCCTGTGCAGCTGGCACTCGAATCAGACAATAAGGAGGCTGGAGAAGATGTGGTGCCAGAGGCGGGGATTCAGCCAGGACCTTCAGAACCTCCAGAAACTCACTTAAGTGAAGAGAATGAAGAGGAGGAGCCTCTTCTCGATGCACGGGCGCGCAGAGGTGCCAAAAGGCAGGAGTGGCTCCTCAGGAGGAGGTATCCTTGAGAGTAAGGCTTGGGGCTAATTGGCCACTCCCTTAGCCTATTTAAGGAGGAACGCCAACTGAAGCAATTTGCAAGGAACAACTTCGTTCACATACCTTCGTGTCTTGTCTTGCTTATCTTATCAGCTTCCTGCAAATTGCTTCTGGGCATTCTGCCAACCATAGTAAGCTTTCAGTTATTATTCTTTGAATTCTTGGCGGCTGTTAATGCAATTAAATAACAGCCATTGTTGTAAAAGACTGGTTTATTTAGTAAACTAAGGTTTGAACGGATTTTGTGTGTGTTGCGTTCTTTGGGGTCCGTAGCTGGGGCAGAACAACGATTGCAGTGCAATAGGGTCTTGCAATCCCCTTTTGTGACCTTCCAACAAGTAAAGTCAATGGGGAAGGCAGGTTCACTTAACAACCTGTCTTACCAACTAAACCGCTCCGGTGATTCTCTTAACAACTCTGGCAGGAAAGGGCTTAAAATGGGGCAAAGCTGGTTTAACAAATGTTTTGCTTAGCAACATACATTTTGGGCTCAACTGTAGTGGTAACTCAAGGACTACGTTTACGCATCTTCCCGGTTCTAGCCCTGGTCCTTACCAGCCTGAATTACGAACCTAGAACCTGGATTATCAGGCGAGTTTTATATCAATTCCTCTATTTACATTTCAGTGTTTAAGCTTCACCTCTGTAAAGCTGTACAGTATATAGAGTTCTTGTCATGCCACAGCCCACCCACAGCTGACTGGCAAGAGTTGCTGAAGTGGCCAACATGTCATCGGTTGAATCTTTGACTTGCTTTGACTCTTAAGTCAAAAATGAATGCCCAGAACCTTTAAATAAGCAAAATCTTTGGATCAGCAGTTACAGGGATGGGCCAGGGGTGAAATGCTACCAGTTCAGGCCGGTTCTCTAGAACCGGTAGTTAAAAATGCTTTAAAAAGTTAAAAAAAAAATTCTGACGATCACGCGTCGCTCAGCTGATCGTGGGAACTTTTTTTTAAAGAAAAACTTTTAAAGCATTTTTTTTACTACTAGTTTGGGCGAATAGGTAGTAAAAAAATGGTAGTATAAAAATGCTTTAAAAAGTAAAAAAATGGCTTGGACGATCGCGTGGCAGAGCTGTGATTGTCGGAATTTTTTTTTTTACTTTTTAAAGCACTTTTATTACCTATTTGCCTGAATCGGTAGTAAAAAATGCTTTTAAAAAGTTTTTTAAAAGATTCCCAAGATCGCGTGCCACAGCTGATTCTGTCCCCCTCCCTTGCTGTTCTACTTACCTTCCCAAGCCTCCTTTTGATGTGAACTATGCATGCACGGCCAGCGAACAGGTAATAAACAGGTTGATTTCATCACTGGGATGGGGAATTAATTTTCTCAAGGAGCCACAGGAAACTGAGACTGTTATGGAGGAGCAAACTGAAACAGCACCTTGACAGGACCTATTATCTCACAATATCCCCAAACGAGTGGAAAGAATCTGATTCAGCTGGGATCATCTCCATGAGTTTCTTTCTTTGGGTCTCAGCAGGACTCCCTCATGGCTAACCTCAGCTGGATTCGGGATGCTGACCCATCCCATCACTCTGTTGGCCGAAGGCAGGCTTTGTGTGCAGGAAATGCCAAATGTTGGCATCTAGGCATGGGCTATGTATGACCAGATGGAGGGGAACGGGCAGACAAGGCTCCCTTCCTGCAGAAATGAGATATATCGAGCTGGCCATGCCCACCCTGGCCCCCTCAGGTCAAGCACAACCCTTATGCGGCCCTCAAAGAAATTGAGTTTTGACACCCCGTTTTGGGTATCTCGGATTGCTGCACATCCCGTAGGCTCTGAGCACCAAACCAAGAGACAGGATTTCACAAGAGGGGTACCTGCTTTCATTATTCTGCATTACAAAAAGGTACGACACCACAGTTGCTTCTTTCGTAGGCAGCCCTCTTCCCAAACAGCGCCTGACGTGAGCTAAGATCTCACAAAGTCCCAAAACGAGTAGGAGTCCAATTCAGCTAGGATCATCTCCATGAGTTTCTTCCTTTGGGTCTGAGAAGGATTCTCCCATGATTAACCTTAGCTGGATTCAGGATACTGACCCACATCCTATCAACCTGTTGAACAAAAGTAGGCTTTGTGCAGGAAATGCCAAATCTTGGGTGTTTTGGCATGGGTTATCAACAACCAGATGGAGGGGAACGGGCAGATAAGCATCCCTTCCGGGAGAACAGAGTTGAGATGCTCCATAAAGCAGATAATGAGAAGGCAATGTATGTATTTTTCTATTCCCATATTTATTTATTTGAATTATTTACCTATTGAAGATGTATTTATGTGTGTTATTCTGCCCCACCATTCTGTCTCCCCATGAAGACAAAATAAATGTTTTCAAGAAAAAAAGATATCTTTATTAAACGTTCCTGTTTCAATTCAGTGTTTACCCTCGTGTTCTGCTTTTAAATTACCATATTTTTCAGTCTATAAGGTGTACTTCACACACACACACACCCAAAAAGTGGGTGGAAATGTCTGTGTGTCTTATAGAGTGAATGCTGCCAAAGTCCTGCCCACCTACAGGCCCCCACCCTTCGGCCTCTGCCTCCCAGCAATTTGCTTCCTTACAGCAAACAGCAATCAGCCTGATCAGCTTAAGCACAGTCTGATTTAGCATGAGCAGCTGATTGGCGGTTGGATCGGCCTCCCAATCAGCTGTTCCAGATTGCGGGGGTTGCCGCCGCCCATCGCCGCCTCCACGCACTCCATTTTCGACCTCTGTGTGTCCCATTTTCGGCCTCCGTGTGTCCTGTTTTTGGCCTGTTCCAGGCAGCAGGATTGCCACTGCTGCCTATTACCGCCGAACGTTTGGAACTGGCTAAAAATGGGACGCGTGGAGGCCAAAAACGGGGCACGAGGAGGTGGTGATAGGCAGCGGCGATGGGCAGCAGCAATCCCTGCATCCTGGAACAGCTGATAGGAGATATTCCAGGAGGCCGATCCAACTGCCAATCAGCTGCTCATGCTAACTCAGGCAGTAGTGAAGCTGACCAGGCTGTCTGCTGCAAGGAGGCAAATTTATTTATTTGATTTGTATGCCGCCTATCTCCATAGGACTCAGGGTGGCTCACAATAACTAAAATCAAAACCAGATTAAAACATATTAAAATACAATTAACATATATTAAAATTCTTTAAAATAATCAAACCCTATCAGTCCAGGCTAGGTTTAAACAGCCATGTCTTTAGTTTGCGGCGGAAAGGTCAGGGGCCAACCGGAGCCCCAGGGGGAGTTGATTCCAAAGGGTGTGGGAATTGATTCCAAAGGGCGCGGCCACAGAGAAAGATCTACCTCTGGGGGCCGCCAGCCGACATTGTCTAGCCAATGGCACCCTGAGCAGGCCCTCCCTATGAGAACACACCGGGCAATGGGAAGCTGTTGCTGGTTGCAGATGGTCTAACAAATATCCTGGGCCTAAGCCATGTAGGGCTTTATAGGACATCACCAGCACCTTGAATCTCACCTGGAGGGCAACCAGCAACCAATGCAAGTGACGCAGGAGAGGTGTAATATGGGAGTATCGGAACCGTTGCAGCAAGATACCATGGTCGATGGTATCAAAAGCCACCCGAAAGATCTAATTGGACCAGAACAGAGGAATAACCCCTGTCCTGAACCCTCCAGAGATCATCCACCAGTGCGACCAATGCCGTCTCCGTGCTGTATCCGGGCCTGAAACCTGATTGGAATGGATCCAGATACTCCGCTTCCTCCAGGGCCACTGGGAGCTTACGTGCCACCACACTCTAAACAACCTTAGCAAGAAAGCGAAGGTTGGAGACTGGACGGAAATTACTCAAGATAGTTGGATCCAAGACAGGTTTCTTGAGGAGGGGCCTAACCATCACCTCCTTCAAGGCGGCGGGAAAGCTTCCCTCCTCCAAGGAAGCAGTTATCACTGCCTGGATCCAGTCATGTGTCACCTCCCGAGCTGAATAAACCAGCCAGGAGGGGCACAGGTCCAGTACACTCGTGGTCGCATTCAGCTTCCCCATGATCCTGTCCACTTCCGCAGGGGTAACTCTGCGGAACTCAAACTCGTCCCAAATGACAAGACCTGTCGCCTCCCCACCGTCTGACCCTGTCCAGAGTCCAAGCCGTCCTGAATCTGAGCGATCTTGTCCAGCAGATGCTGACCAAACTCCTCGCCTCGCTCTCGCAAAGGGTCCTCCCCCATCCTCTGGTTCAAGGGGGAGCGGGACACCCTAAACAGGGCAGCTGGGCAATTATCTGCGGACGTGATATCGGAGAAGTAGCGACGTTTCGCTACCGCTCGCTCCACCAGGTAAGATCGTGTAAACGACCTCAGCTGTGCTCAGTCAGATTCGGAACGACTGACAGCTCCAACAGCTCTCTAGGCCTCTCCTACTCCCTAGATTGCTGGGAGGCAGAGGCAGATTTTTTTTTCTTGTTTTCCTCCCGAAAACTAGGTGTGTCTTAAGAGTCTGAAGGATCTTATAGTGTGAAAAATACTGTAACCACATCACATCCCTTTCCGACATTCTGTCATACTTCATCTCTCATTCACGTAACCATGGTTTTGGTTTCTTTCTTTGTTTTATAAAAAAAACCCAACCCCAGACTTTTGCGGCTCACTCAAAAGGTGTACATTTTAATGATCTCGAAAGTAACATTATTAGAAAGAAAACAACAGGCTGAAGGTTCAATAAATATAAACACGGCAAGTGTTTCGCATACATTAAAATACAGAGCAGTTGATAATTTAACCAAGTTTGGGACGTGGGCTTGAGGTCAAACACAAAACCAACTTATGCCTCTTAGATACACATTAAAAAAAAAAAGAAAGAAACAAGACCTCAGTTCTTGCATCTCTGAAATTAAGAGTCAACAGCGCATGCAAGGCGAGGATGTTTGGAGGTATATATTTTCTATCTAGGAAAAGCTAGATTTCAAACGTCAAGGCATGATGCTCCTTCTGGCCCATCTCAGGACCCTTCCTCCAAAGAGGTGAGGCCACTGGCTCTTTTAATGCCATCCAGGAAAGGAAGTGTAGAAAAAGAACTTGACTGACCTAATTGCACTTTCCACAAATACGACTCGGTGAAGCGTTACGTCTTCTTCGTCTTTGGCATGTGGGGGATAGAACATCTAAACCATAATAGCCATCAATCAATTTCGGAGCGTTAGTATGCAGCGTAAAGACTTGTGTGTTTGGACTCCCTGTTACAGAGAAACGTGCTACTTTACCTCCATGAATAAATAAGGGACCGGGTCTCACAACAGAATCATCACAACCCAAGTCTAATGCCCACAAGTATCAGAATGCATCGGAATAATTCACATTAGAGCGACAGCTTTACTGGCCAATGCAAGGTGACAAAGTAACAACAACAACAACAGTACACCATTATTTTCTCAGTAGCGACCACATAGTAGTGGCTGAAGAACCATAGCCAGCCCCTCAATTCTCTGATGGTTTTTGGAGTATGTTACCAAAAATAACACAGAAGGTCCGCCTTCATCTTGGTTATACTTATTATGGTTTGGCTCGATAGCATTTTTAATTTTTTCCAAAAGAAAAATCATATATACTGTATATATATATTTATTGCACGATTATTCCCAGGGATAATCATAAGGCAAATTCCACTAGGGAGCTCCCTTGTGCAAATTCTCCTAAAGCAAACTTGAATCCTGTTAGGATAACAGCAGGGGTGAAATGCTACCGGTTCGCACCGAACTGGTGCGAACCCATAGTAAAAAAAAAAAAAAGCTACAGGTTTGTCAGAACTGGTATTTCAGGTTTGTCAGAACTGGTGACAGTCAGCTATGTCATGTGATTTACATTCACTAGAAAGCAGGAAATCCTGCTTTCTAGCAAATCTAAACCGTGCGGCACAGCGGTTCCCCCCCACAGTGGATTTCACCACTGGACAACAGTGGGCATCAACCCACAATTGGACTGGGACGGTAGTTTTTTGCAGGATTGGATCTGGTTTTGTCTCTCTTTTTTTTTGTATTAAAACAGTCACTAAAGAATTCTAAAGGTGCTTTTTTTCAGGAAGTAACTGGCCTTTCTGGTTTTTTCCTTTGAAGACATTTTGCTTCTCATCCAAGAAGCTTCTTCAGCTCTGACAGGACCATGGGGAATTATATTCCTTCCAAACAGCTGGTCATTTGCATCCTTTTTTAGTCGTTGGGGCCACTTGGAGGACACAGATAAACCTCCAGGTGCTTCAATGACCTTTTAAGAGGATGCAAATGATCAGCTGTCTGCAAGGAGTATAAATCCTTCCGTTCTCCACTGTCCAGTCAGAGCCGAAGAAGCGTCTTAGGTGAGAAGCGAAATGCCTTCAGAGAAAAAAAAACAAGAAAGTCCAGTTGCCGCCTGAAAAAAAAGCACCTTTGGGACAACCATGAAACTGGATGGACTGAGAATCTCTACAGACCTAAAGGATGGTAAGTAACATTATTAAAACAAAAGATAAGGAATTATTATTTTTCGAAGGGGTTTCTTAGGCAGAACTACTGCATTTAAACTTTCTGTTGGGATCATCCCACACCACGTTCCATCCAGTAGAGAAATCCACTTCCACTCTTTTGAGAGGCCTGCTCTTTAAAAGGGAAGCTAGATTATGCTCTCACTCACTGTCTGATCCTGATTAAATCATGTAAAACAGGGGTCCCCAACTTCTGGACCACGTCCTGGTGGCAGCCCGTGGCCCGTTTGGAACCAGGCTGCGGAAGTGGTGGTCGAATACATGCGTGTGTGCATGCGCACAACTGCATTTGTAAAAACCCCAACCTTTCCGGACCGGTGGAAACGGTGGTAGGAGAGAAGAGGGGATAGTTTTGCGCACAGCTGCATTTGTGAAAGCCCGAGGCCATCCCCTCTCCTCTCCATGCTGCCACTGCTACTGCCTCGCTGCCAGTCCACAGAGGTGGAAAGGTTGGGGGAACGCTAATCTAAAGATCACCTGTTAATTTATACTGCAGTATTATTCAAATTCTGCCCTTTGCTTAATGGCTCCAGGAAAGCGTTTACAACAGCAATCGGTTCCAGAAGCTTCTCCGGAATATCACCTTTTCCACCAGCCAATGCTGTGTTCTTGTCCTTTTTTTTCTCTCTCTTTTTCCCTTCAACAAGGGTGTACCGGTCAAGAACGACGGGGAAGCCAAACGAAAGTTTAAATTCCTTAGCGGAAAATTCTTTCCAACATGCTACGTTTTCAAACATAATTGAAAAAAAAAAGATATGGCGATTCCACGCGGGGCATAAATAATTTCCTTCTGGGTTAAACGCTGTACAGCCGCGTGCGCTCAGCTGTCACTCATGTCACGTAAGTGATCGCTTCTATTGAGAAAAAGGCAGCGGATATGAGGCGGAAGGAGGCTCTCCCTCATTTCCAGTTTTACAATGAAGCGGCTAATCCCGGTATTGGGAGTAATCGAGGACAATTCAGCCTTTGTCAATGTGGATGGCAAACTACACTGCAGGTCTGAAATGAAATAGCCAATCCAGTTTCTCATGTACGCCCCATGACTCACAACTAGGATGTTGGCTGCCAGTCCTCCTGAGGCAGCTTCTTCGGAATTAGAATCGGATTCCGGTCCATCGTGGTGGTTTTGCAACGAAGTGGCAGAATTTCTTTCTGCTGTTTCTGTATTTTCTTCTGTCCCCGGGGAAACTTGTTTTTCTAGACATGCCTCCTGGGCAACAAGATTGCAAAGGTATTCAAAGAAATCCTTGACGCGGACTTTCACCTGAAGGGAGAGAAAAATCAGATGAAAAGTCTTGTGGTCCGCCAGCGGCCAGTAGAGCTGGCAGCAGACTCAAACAGTGATGAAGTTAGGGAGGAACATGGGCCAGTCCTGGAGTCTGGAGAAGACTCTGATGAGGGCTCTGCATCAGAGGCAGAGAGGGGGCCAGGGCCGTCTAACAGCTGCCTTCAGAGTCGGACACCAGTGAGGCAGAAAAACAGTTGGCGCCTGCTCCCAGTGTGTGCATGCACAGAGCTGCCATGAGAAGGGAACAGCTAAAGAACAAGGGTCGACTTGGGAGTAAGGCCACAGGTGGACAATGAATGGCCCCTCCCAGAGGGAATAAAAGAGGAGCGAAAGGGGAATGGAGTTTGCAGGAGACAATTAGTTCGCTTAATTGGTTCGTGACTCTCAGAGACTCCTTGCCAAGTTTTAAAGATATCGGTCTGGCAGCTCTCCAGTGGTATAATAGCAACTGCAATTTTTGAGTGTGCTAAACGTACCAAGGAATAAATTATCCCCGTTTTCTGAATGATGTGTGCTTATATGTTGCTTCTGCGGATGTATGTATGTATGTATCTTATGATTGCCTGTCTCTTCCCACTCAAGACTATAGAATAGAGTAACAGAAAGAAGGGGATCTTGGAGGTATTCTAGTCCAACCCCCTGTTTAGGCAGGAAACCCTACACCACTTCAGACAAATGGTTATCCAACATCTTCTTAAAAACTTCCAGTGTTGGAGCATTCACAATTTCTGGAGGCAAGTTGTTCCACTGATTAATTATTTTGTCAGGAAATTTCTCCTTAGTTCTAGGTTGCTTCTCTCCTGGATTAGTTTCCACCCGTTGCTTCTTGTCCTACCCTCAGGGGCTTTGGAGAATAGCTTGACTCCCTCTTCTTTGTGGCAGCCCCTCAGATATTGGAACACTGCTATCAAATCTCCCCTAGTTCTTCTTTTCATCAAACTAGACATACCCAGTTCCTCCAACCGTTCTTCATGTTTTAGCCTCCAGTCCTCTAATCCTCTTTGTTGCTCTTCTCTGCACTCTTTCTAGAGTCTCAACATCTTTTTTATATCGTAGTGACAATGAATGTAATATTCCAAGCGTGACCTTACCAATAACTATAACAATGTCATTTGTATTTTTATGATTTATATTGTTCTGTTTGTTTCCTAGTATGATTTGACTGCTTATTAGTAATTTATGTCTATCACTAAGTGTTGTATCTTATGATTTTTGATGAATATATTTTTTTCTTTTTTTTTCCTTTTATGTACACTGAGAGCCTATGTACCAAAGACTTGTGTGTCCAACCACAATTGGCCAATAAAGAATTCTAATCTCTTCTATGTGTGTGAGAGAAAGATTCTTTATATGGCTGCGTAATATAAAGAATATAAAAGATGTACTTGTGGGCATGGTAGGTGTGAACCTTTTGCACTTATACTTGCAAATCCTGCATATATGAATGACGTATGACTGATACCTGTCAAAAAGATTTGCACACACGTCTACCTACTGCAGCTGTGCAAGTACATGGGCATCTTAGCTGCCTCTTCCTTCCCTCTGCTGCTTTTTTTCTGCAGTTCAGCTTGAGTCTCTCTGCTCGCTGGAGGTATTTTAGCGAGACTCTTGCTGCCTTGGGGGAGTGAGCCTTCTCAGCCATTCACAAGTGCATAAAAGTTAAGCCAGTGGCTTCCCAACGGACTCCAAACCCCAAACAGAATCCTTACTTCATCCAGGGTTTCTCCTCCAGGAGGGGTAAAAGAGAGATACGGCTCTCCAGCTTCCTTGGCCATGGCCTTGAGATTACTGAGAGGCCTCCCTTCCGCCACTCCGTATTTCTGTTAAGGCAGGAGAGAGAATTACTGTATTTTTCGGACTATAAGACTCAACAGAGTATAAGACGCATCAAGATTTCAAAGAGGTAAACAAGAAACTCTGCAGGCCTCCCAAGCTCTCTGACAGTCCCATTTTTGTGAAACTCCCATCTGGGAGGCCTGCAGAGTGGTCCTGGGGCCCGGGGAGGGCAAAACCGTGATGCATGGGGGGTTTTGGGAGGCCAAAAACAGCCCAGTTTTACGCAAAAACAGAGTGTGCAGAGCGTTTGGGAGGCCTGCAGAGTGCTCCTGGGGGCTGGGGAGGGCAAAAATGCCCCCGTCGAAGGGCGACCTGCTGCAGACACGTTTCCCTTCTCCTTTGGAGAAGGACCAAAGAAAAGAAGCTTTCCTGAAGCAGCTCCTGTAGCCCCTCTAAAGGGACCGCTTGTCCTCTGTCTCTCCTCAACTTCACTAAACATTCTCACGTCTGTTCAAAATTGGCCTTCCTGCAATCCCAGCTCCTGGTTTCACACCTGCAACTAAAAGACTGGGGGAGTTATGATAAAACATTAATAAATATTGCTCTTCATCACTTCTCTTCAATGGCAGACGTCTCCCATGGCAGACAACCAGCCGAGGTTGGTTTGAGTCAGAAGTTTATTTCGATGACAAATGAATTCATTTGTTAGCAACATTGACATACGTGACCATCTTTCAGCCAACTCTGGGACTCTGAGACGGATTATTTTCTTCTGCTTTCCTTCTTTTTATCCCCCTCTCCCTCAGTTCTCAACCACCCAATCACAGCTCTCAAATAAGCCCACCCTCTCTCTCAATGTGGACAAAAAAAGCCATTCTTTTGAAGGCAACGAAGTCCACATTTTGGACAGAGAGGGCCGGGGGTTTGAAAGAGGCCATCTTTGTCAACACTGAACAGCCCTCTCTCCACCGAGGGGGAGGGATACAACTGTTCTGTCCCCATCCCACACACACACACTCAGACAGACAGCCGGGGGTTAAATAAACTGGCAGGCAACCAATTAGTCCGATAAGATGCTTGGCAGCAATCCCAGCAGCTGCTTGCCAAGAACTTTATCAACAAACAAAAATACCCACAGTCAGAATTGTCCGAATATTTCCAAGGCCCAGATTGCTGTTTTCCAAAGATGCAATGTGACTCGATAGTAGTTAGTTTTGTCCGTCACAGAGTCTGAATGATTAACTCACCCCCTTTTATAGCCTGTGGGGTGTGGTCCAGTGAGTCAGGTAATCACGGGCACGCCTTTTCTTCTGTTGCACGCGCCTGTCTCTGCGACGCTGACGAGGGTCCAGCCAAGGCTCATTACCCTCATCACTGTCCACCTGTGGCTGAGGGGACGTGCTTGGCTCTGGGCCTATCTCCTGCCCTTCGGTGTCCTCCGGAGGCATTGCCAGAGAGGAGGGTCCTGGAGAGGGAGGTCTTGCCAACTCCTCTCCCTCACTCTCAGAGTCCTCTCCTGCTGATGACACAGGCTCAGGCAACGGAGCCACAACAACAACATCCTCTATCTCCAGTTTACAACACAGTCCTTTCAATCGTTCCAAGAAGGCTCCGCACCCATTTGCACCACACAGGTAACCCTGAGGACACAGATAAACCTCCAGGGGGCCTCAACAACAGATTAAAACAACGCAAATGACCAGCTGTCTGAAAGGAGTATAAATCCTTCCATTCCTCATCATCCAGTTTGAGCTGAAGAAGCTTCTTGGATGAGAAGCGAAACGTTTTCAGAGAAAAAACACCCAGAAAGTCCAGTTGCTTCTTGAAAAAAGCACCTTTGGCACAAGGCAGCCAACCGAGTAGAACAGGCCTCAGCCCCGTTCTACTCAGTTCTTATTAAATCTGCACCATGGCCCAGCACCTGCCCTGCAGGGTTCACGCTGCCAATGCCATGGGGACCTGCATTGATCTTCTATAGGGGCAAAGAAATACTTACCCGTTCTCGAAGGCGGGCATCACATTTTACAGGAATCTCTTTGCAGTGCTGGCTATTTGTAAGAATTGAAGCCGTGGTCTGAAATGTTAAAATGAATGTTGAAAAAGCTTCTTCTTCTTCTTTTTTTTTTTAAACTTGCATTTATTTCCATATGTCAAGGCTGACTCCTTAATAATTCTGGGTGGTTTAAAAATTTTAAAAAAAAATGGAAATAAAAACAGTCCTCAACTTATGTCCACAATTAAGCCCAAAAGTTCCTGTTGTTTAGTGAGACACTTCTTACATGAGTTTTGTCCTTTTTTACTCTCTTGCCACAGTTGTTAGTTGAACTGCTGCAGCTGAGAAGTTACTAACACGGTGAATCTGGCTTCCTCATTGATTTTGCTTGTCAAAAGGAGATTGTGGGACACCGCACAATTGTCTGATTTGGAAAGATTTGGAAACAAGTTCAGACAGGTGCCATTAATACAGGTAATGAGTAGAGGACAGAGGAGCCTCTCAAAGAAGAAGTTAGAGGTCTGTGAGAGCCAGAAATCTTGCTTGTTTGTAGGTGACCAAATGCTTATTTTCCACCATAATTTGCAAATAAATTCTTTCCAAATCAGACAATGTGATTGTCTGGATTTGTTTTCTCATAGTTGAGGTCTACCTATGATGACAATTACAGGCCTCTCTCGTCTTTTTAAGTGGGAGAACTTGCACAATTGGTGGCTGACTAAATACTTTTTTGCCCCACTGTATGAGAGAATTGCCAAGTGTCTGAATTTTGATCACGTTATCTATAAGTCATTCCCCCACCAATGCCATTGTAACTTTGAACGGTCTCTAAATGAACTGCTGTAAGTCAAGGACTACTTGTCCCAGGATGATGTTCCAAGACTGAATCTGGGTCGGCCACCGAGACCAGAGATTTAGTCTCCCAAGACTTTGAACTCCTGTTGGGAGTTCATTTTTTAGGGAACTCCTCTCTACCGGATTACATGCTTTGGGCTATTTTGTGAGTCGTATTTATGTGGTGCCTTCCTATTGGCTGATTGGTGTGTGGATGGATGGCGATTGGTTGACTTTTCCTTGTGCTGCCAAGCCCTCGGCTCCTAAATACCTAATAAGCTGGTGGAAAATCAGCACACCTGTTGACTGACAAGGGGCCCGTTTCCCCAGGCTTCAATCATTTCCCTGGCTGTTTTTGTACCTGCTCGGCCAACAATCTTAGTAGCTATGAAATTGAATGTATAGATTTTTTTTATCCCACCTTTATAATTTTTATAAGTAACTCAAGTCGGCGAACATACCTACTGTACTGAATTAAAGAGTAGGCAAACTAATTAAAAGTGGAAGTCTATTTTTTACCATCTATGATTGCAACTTTTAAGACTGTATGATTAATCAATTCACTAATCGTTACAATTTTGCAGTACTTATCCCATGCACACACACACACACATAAAACCAACTTTAAAAACAAACCCCCTAGAATTATGACCGTTTATTAAATTTCTAAGGTCTCCCAACAAGTCTAAATATTTCTTCGTGCACAATTTCACCTACAAGATACTTGCCTGCTTTGCCCGAATCAGGTCGCTGGTGAAGACGTGAGTAAACTTGACATGACGGAGGTACATCCCAGCTGCATTGGCTTGCTTGAACCCAGTCTCGGAGAGAGGCTCGTCCACACCCTGACCTGCAAAAGCCACCATGAGAATGCGTCCAACAGTTAAGAACAAGCATGTTTTAGCCCTCATCAGCTGATACTCTCCAAAGATCAGGGACAAGCATTCAGCCAAAAAGGGAGGCTCTTCTAAAAGAGGTTAGGCCAGTGATGGTTAACCTTTTTGGTGCCGAGTGCCGAAAGCGTGCACAAGCGAATGCATACACGTGTGCCCAAACCCCCAAAATGCAATGTGTGTGCCCCCTGCACATCCATGTGTCCCCTGCACATGTACCCTGGCCCCCCGGCACCCCAAAGGAGCCTTGGTGGCGCAGCAGACTAAAGTGCTGTTAAGTGCTGTTAAGTAACACCAGCTGCCTGCAATTACTGCGAGTTCGAATCTCACCAGGCTCAAGGTTGACTCAAGACTTCCATCCTTTCGAGGTAGGCCAAACGAGGACCCGGATTGTGGGGGCAATAAGCTGACTTTGTATAAAATATACAAAAGTGTGAAGGCGATTGCTTAACGCATTGTAAGCCGCCCTGAGTCTCCGGAGAAGGGCGGCATATAAATCGAACCAATCAATAAATAAAATAAATAAATTTTGGCTTCCAGGTTGATGCAGGTGGCTTTCCAGGCCTAAAACAGGGGAGGGGGGGGCGGAGGGGGGACCCATGGGTGGCAGAAATGGAGTAGAATGATAGGGCAGCTGTGGGGGGGGGGGAACCTGAGGACATCGGGAAAGGTCCTGCCCCCCCTTGTGTGTGTAGCAGAGACCTGACGACTAGTTGGCTGGTGGGAGGCGTGCACACATGCGCATTGGAGCTGGGCTGGGGTGACGGCTGGCGTGCCCGCAGAGAGGGCTCTGGGTGCCACAGGCGTGCCATAGGTTCGCCATCAGGGGCTTAGGCCCTCTCTGAAAAAGTCAACAATTACGTAACTAAATGCATCTTCCCTTCTTTCGTCTTATGTGGTCCTAACTTAGAAAAACATCTGTTTCGTTATCTGATCTTGTGAAGGGCCACGTACATCACTCAAGAAACAGAATGGAGTAAGCCAGACGGACTCAGCACTATCCTTATGCTTTCCTTTTGTGGTCAGGAGGCAGAGATCCCTAAAGCATCCAAATCCCGATTGTAGAATTCTGAAGATATTAAAATTGTCGCGACTAAGCTTAGATCAAACTGATCTAAGCTTACGGCCTCTGGAGGGCTGGGGGAGGCCGTTTTCGTCCTCCTGGAGGCTCCAGGAAAGTCTCCAGAGCCTGTGGAGGGGGAAAAATGGACCTACCAGAAGCCCGGAAATGGGCTGTTGCTGGCTCCGGAGGATTCAGGGAGGCTTGCTAGGCCCGAAACGGAGTACGGGGGTATCACACACACATGCGTGCGTGGGAGGGAGGGCATTGCATTATGGGTGTGAGCGCACACGCTTTTGGCACCCGAAGAAAAAAAGGGTTAGCCATCATTGCAATAGATAGTTCTTGACTTACAATAATAGAACCCAACAGCAGTGTTGTTAAGTAAAGACGGTTGAGTTTTGTCCCATTTTACGACTTTTCTTCCACCGTTGGGCAGCGAATCTCCATACTTGTTAAATTAGTAACATGGTTGTTAAACGAATCTGACTTCCCACTGACTCGGCTCGTCAGGTCACAAAAAGGGGACCCCGGGACATTGCAACCCTCATAAATACGAACCAGATGCCAAGTGTCCACATGACAATGGGGAAACCAGTAAGTCACTTTTTTCACTGTGCTGTTGTAACTTCTAATGGTCATTAAACGAACGGCGGTAAGTTGAGGAATAACTTACTGTACTCTACCTGTACTGAACTGCAATTAATACTTTTGGACAATTAGCGAGGACAAAACAATTTTTTTAAGGCAACAATTCTTCCTCTTATATAGGAGTTGGTGAGTGTAAATTCAGCAGCAAATCTATATCCTTGGTTACACCTGCAGTGGGATCTTGAAAACAGGGTGGATTTGATTTAAATCATGTCGATTGAAATCATCTTTTAAATCCCTAGTAAATCGGCTTGATTTAAATCAACTCGATTTAAATCATAGTTTTTAAAGAGCAACTGTCACCTCTGTCCCGCAACAGCTCCTCCTGAGCTGCTGCTTGACTCACCGACAGTCCCAATATCGCAGAATATACAGCCTCATGCTACGTAACGGAGCTCCGTTTCATGCTGAGTAAACTCAATTATTCATGTATCTTAAATAGAAAACTACCTTTAGATAGATTTTTTTTACTCCAAAAGCATTTTATTAAAATAAATTGGATAGAAATAAAATAAATAAATAAAAAATCCAATTTAATTTTTTTTTAAAAAAAACATCGATTTTTAATCCACCTTGTTTTGAAGTCACTCAGAAAACTGAAGGGGCAGGGGAGTCTGTTCTCCTGGCGGATGCCCCATCTGTCACCACCTGGGATGACGCCAACCCAGTGCAAACTTCAAAAGAGATGCTTTGGAGGGTGTGAAAGCACTTCTGATGCCCCCTTCTTCACATCGTGGATGCAGGAAAGTTCCCTTTGGGATTCCTGTGGCTGTTCCCCGCTGCCTCAGATATATGTAGTACCGTAAGTCCTCAACTTACAACCGAGCCCCAACATTTTCGGTTGCTAAGTGAGACGATTCCCCGATTTTACGACCTTTCTTGCCACCGCTGTTAAGCGAGTCGCTCTGGTGGTTTAAGTTAATCGCACGGGCGTTAAAAGTGAAATCTGGCTTCCCTGTGGACTTTGCTTGTAGGGAGGTTGCAGAAGCTGATCACGTGACCCCCCCCCCCAATCCGGGGACAGTTGCAACCGTCATACATATAACGCCAGTTGCCAAGCACCGAATTTTGATCACGTGACGGTGGGAAGGCTCCGTCGTAAGTGTGAAAAACGGCCAGAAGTCACTCCCCCCGCCCCCTTCGTAACTTTGAACGATCGCTAAAGGAACTGTTGCAAGTTGAGGACTAACTGTAATAACTGGACGAATCAATATTCAAATATTGATTTAATAACCACCAAGAGAGACAAACCTTGCATTATCTTCTCTTTGTTGTATCTCGTTTGTCCACTGTGAGGGGGGAAAAAAGACAAACAAACTTAAAACAGGAGAAAAACCCACTTCTGACTGAGAACTTTTAGCCAGGAATTTTTAGTGTTACTCGGCTCTTACAGCACTGACTCAGCTGGGCTATCCCAGTCTTTCACCGCTAACGAAACGCACAATTTTGTTACACGCACAAACACCAACATTGCTGGTGGGGGTTGCTTACTGTGTAACGAAGAGGCACTGGCACATGCTCCCTGCCCCCTCTTGAGGCCCAGGCATCGCTCCAGGGATCTACCAATGACTCCTTAACCCTGACTTGGTTCGCAGGATGCACGTCACTAAAATGATCAGGAGAATTGTGAGAGATTAAGCAGCGAAAACTAATCATTTTCCTAGCCGGAAAGATTGGTATGAATCTGTATTTGGGGGTTAGATACAGTGTTATATCATCAAGTGAGGAAGCGTTATGTGATCAAGGGGGAGGATTGGAATTCTCAAGGCCTGCCAGAACCAATGCAAACCATAAAAGGGTCTAAGAGGAAATCAGAGACGTGGTGGCTCAGTGGCTAAGACGCTGAGCTTGTCGATCGAAAGGTCGACAGTTCAGTGGTTCAAATCCCTAGTGACACATAACAGGGTGAGCTCCCGTTACTTGTCCCAACCTAGTAATTTGAAAGCATGTAAAAAATGCAAGTAGAAAAAATAGGGACCACCTCTGGTGGGAAGGGAACAGCGTTCCATGTGCTTTTGGCGTTGAGTCATGCTGGCCACATGACCACAGAGACGTCTTCAGACAGCACTGGTTCTTCGGCTTTGAAACAGAGATGGGCACCGCCCCCTAGAGTCGGGAATGCCTAGCACATATGTGCGAGGGGAACCTTTATATATATATATATATATATATATATATATATATATATATATATATATATATATATATGGAAATAATGGATGGAAACTGATCAAGGAGAGATTCAACGTAGAAATAAGGAGAAATTTTCTGACAGTGAGAACAATCAACCAATGGAACAGAAGCTGCCTTCAGAAGTTGTGGGAGCTTCATCACTGGAAGCTTTCAAGGAGACTGGACTGCCATCTGTCAGATATGGTGTATGGTCCCCTGCTTGGGTGGGGGGGTTGGACTAGATGCCCTACAAGGTCCCTTCCATATTCTATTCTATTCTATTCTATTCTATTCTATTCTATTCTATTCTATTCTATTCTATTCTATTCTATTCTATTCTATTCTATTCTATTCTATTCTATTCTACTCTACTCTACTCTACTCTACTCTACTCCTATTCATTAATAATGAAAAGTGGATTATGTTTAGTAAGAAGACTGAATAGATAAATGTATAGAGCTATAAACAAGATAAACAGACAACCCAATTAAAGCAATCAATACTTAATTTAACAATATGCGCAATTTCATTAGAGAAGGGGAAGCAACCCAGGATGACTCTGGCTGAGAGACACCTACTTAGCTCTTGTTGTTAATTATCCCTGTCTTTCTCCATCAGAATTCAATAGATTGTAGAGTTGGCCAGTAGGTAACCTTCTGCTTGTACTGATATCAGCCAGTTGAAATCAAAATTTCAAATTAAGTCTGGATTTTTTTTCCTTTGTGCTTCACTAAACAATTTGATACAACAGTAAAAATAATCAACTGAACAAAGAAAGAAAGAGTTTTGCAATGTTCATATCAAGGTATTTGAATTGTAACACTCACTTTAGAAAATGCTTTTAATGCTTGAGAAAAAAAAAAGAATCACAACGGTCCTTTTTATTCTCACTGCTGTTGATTTAAAAATTCGTAATTACAAGAACATAATTTTAAAAATCTTTTAATACATCAGAATTTTCCTTAGCCGCACAAGATCCTAGCTTCGGAAGGAAGTTTACCGCTTTCAACATAAGACACTATAAATTATTTTTTATCGTTGGCAGCCTCTACAGTATTCAGCAGCATTTCTACATAATTATGGAAAATAAGCAAAACTGCATTCTGGAACAGCGGAGTTTCTCATGTTTTTGAATGAACAACTAGAAAAGCCAAATGAAGTTGCCTACTATGCTTGAGGGGAAGAAAATGCTGAAGATTTTGGTCCAATGGTTTTTATTAGCATGACTGTGTGTGTTTTTAGAGGCCCTTATTCACACTTTAAAGGTTGTTTGCTCTTGAAATAGACATAATGAAATCCTAATGTAGACTTGGAGAGAATACAGGATCTCTATTTCAATCTTCAGGTTTTGCTTTGTAACATACTTCATACACAGATGATTAAGGAGATGGAGCAAATTTACACAGAGTAATTTGCATAATTCAGAATCCAGAATAATCAGGGCTCCCAAAGCCACAGGTCATTAGGAGTCTTTTCCATGACCACAGGAGAAGAAACCGGAGATTGAAGGGAGAGAGGGTTCCTAAAAAGGAAGATTCTAAAAAACATTCCAGGAAGGGACACTTTGTTGCACACACACACACAAAAAGACATCTGTAAACCTGAAAGAAAACAGACAGTAAAACTAGAAACAGGTGTAGGAAAAGTACAGACAAGCAATACAGATTTGTGAAGATGGTATTAAGAAAACCAAGTTCAGAATGAATATAGTTTAGCAAGTTTCACATTCATTTAAAATAAAAATGTCGTTCTCTCACCTGCTCTGTGAATACAGCAAAACGCTAATGGATAACAAAGAAAAGACAGATAGACTCAACTCTTAATTTGGCCCTGTCTTCTCTAAGAGATAAGCGCAATTGTCAAGAGCTATTTGAAAGAAGAACAGAATGCCAAGCTGAACTCAATAGTCCAGGACTATCGACTGACCTTGAATAAAAGGAAATCTCCACAACGAGGTGCACTCCCTCTTGAGATATTAGAGGAACTTGGCTGATGTCCTGGCCCTAGCCAAATCTCCATCCATTACTTTTTTCAGAAATTCTGGAGAATGGTCAGTTACCAGATGACTGGAAGAGAGCAAATATTGTCTCTATCTTCACAAATGAAGAAAAGGGGGACCAGAGAAATACAGGTTAATCAATCTCTCACCAATACCTTGGAAAATTCTATGGTGGGTCATAAAGTGAACCCTTTTAAAAATGAAGAAATGATTAGAAGTCAGCCTAGATTTGCCAAGAAGCGTTATCAGCCTTGCAATCAGAGGTTACCCAATGAAATTAAATTCTGGAAGAATTATGACAAAGGAAATATCAAGCAAGTGAAGTATAAGTTGCATGGCAAGTTTCACATGTGAACCCGTAGCTGGCTTGTAAATGATAGTCAAAAGGATGCTTATCTATATGTCTATACAAACTAAAGATGCTTCTTGGATGAGAAGCGAAATGTTTTCAAGGAAAAAAAAATCAAGTTGCCTTTTAAAAAGTATCTTTGGGTACTTATCTAAAGTTCTTCATCCACTAAAATGAGGTATAGAATTAGGGTTGCCACGGGCTTTGGTTCTGATCCCAGTACTCTTCAATATTTTCAACAGTTACTTGGATGAAAAGGGAGAAAGCAAGCTGAACAAGAACACATTATAAATTAACATTGTCAACCGTATACAAAGAAAACCAGTACAAAATGTTTTATAGGTGGCATTTAACACTGGCGAGATTGGCTAAAATGTATGCAAATATGAAACTGGAATGCTAGAAGTGTAAGTACAAAGAGGGAACATTTTATCCTATGTGATGGCAATGCCCAAAAGCAAAAAAATATTGGGAACAGATAAGGGGATGGCTGCAGTAGATAACAGGGGAACAAATTGAATTCAAAGCTGAATTATTTTTATTAGGAATGATTAACTGAAAGATCAAGAAGCAACTCCAATACATTATTCTACACATAGTAACAGCAGTGAGAACTGTCTATGCCCAATGTTGGAAACTAGAAAATATACCAGCCAATGAGATGATTATATACAAGATACTAGAATGTGCTGAGATGTATAGGCTCACGTTAGAAATGAAAGGCAAGGAAGAAGCAGAGTTTTATGAGGTGTGGGATAAGCGGTATAACTGGTTAGAACAGAGAAACAAGAATGTATAAGAATAAATGTAAATATCTGTAAGAGACACATGACACTACTATTAAAAATGTTTATTGTTATGTACATTGAAAATTAAAAAAAGAATCTATCATACATTCTGTGGAAGTTAGCAGTGTGGAAATGTCTTTTTAAAGAGCAGCTTCAATAGAAGCATTTTTACAAATGGAAATAATGGGCAACTGTAGTCCTTGTTTTATAAGCTAATAAGGGGCTAAACTACTGCACTTAGTTCTAAACACCAAACTTGAAGAACCGTTCAGAGAAACACGAGAGACTAAGAAAAATGGTTATGTTAGACTTGAGAAAACAAGATCATGGAGAATTTTTCAAGGGTACTACACAGACAATTCTCGGTCATCGGAGAGTATAGAACCAGGAACAACCATCTCAAATTACATAAAGGAAGAATCTGGTTGGATGCTAGAAAAAAATCTTCCTAATGCTAAGAGCGGCTAAGAACGTAACTTTTTCCAGAGGAAGATATGAGCTCTTCTTCACGAGCCGTTATTCAATCTTTGGGAGATACCCTAATTTGAATGTATGCGTTGAAATGCTCTTTCCAAATCAAGGATTCTCAGAAAAGTTCAGTTGAGGAATAGTTACTGGAAGCATACGTACACTAAGGTAGTGCTGAAGAGGATACTACTTTGGTAATGTTGCATTCAGGAATGAGGAGAGCTACTCCACATTTGTTTTAGTGAAGAAACTGAAATTTCTGCATTGTTATTTTCAATCTTGAATCTGGTTTAAGATGAAGATCATTCATGAATTTAGCAGGTGTGAATTCGGGAATAGACTGTGTTAGAAGGAAGTCTGTGTCCTACCCATCCCCCAAAATCCATGAGGTGGATGTGAGTGGTTTGACTTGCATTAGCTGACCAAGAAGGTTAGAAGGTCTTATGTAAGCCTACATACTTATAAGAGAACTAAGACCTTATAAAACGTTTTCCCCTTAAGTTTCCTAGAACAATCATGTGACATGAAGTCTGACTTGATACAATATATAAAATGTAGATTACCTACCCTGAGTGAAAGATGCACGGGCAATAGGCTTTTACCAGGCATTCAGGAAAGATAAAGGGATTCTGCTGATATTAATCCCAACTCCCTCTAGAAGTGATGGAGATGGTTTCAAATTACCATGTTTTTCAGAGTATAAGACGCATTGGAGTATAAGGCGCAGCTTAGTTTTTGGGAAGAAAAATAGGAGGAAAAAAATCTGCCAATCAGGTATTCATCCGGCTAGCTTCCTTAGTCTGGTCAGCTTCAGCACATTAGTTTGCTGGTTTTTATCCCCTGCCTGGGGATAAAAAAACAGCTTCTAAAGCACAACCGATTTTGGAGAGAGAAGCAATGAGAAAAGCAGGCAAACTACGGAGATCGCTTCACGTGCTAGCGCCTCGCTAGGGCTGAAAAAAAGCTTCACAGCTGAGAGTCAGAGGGAGCAGGCAAAGCAAGGAAGGTGGCTTCACTGAAAAAGCTTCTAAAGCACAGCTGACGGTCGGAGGTAGATCTCTTCACTCACTACATCTGGAGTTTAATTAAGATGCACCCAAATTTTCAGCCTCTTTTAGGAGGGAAAAAAGTGTGTCTTACAGTACAGTAGGTGATGAAGCCCATCAAAATTCCTTTGAGGACTTTTTAATATATGTAATGGCATCCATTGGAATTAAGGTGCATCATAATTCCAGATAAATGTCTATGGAGATTCTCAAGTCATCCAGGTCATGGTTGTCCCAAAGGTGCTTTTTCAAGAGGCAAACTGGACTCTGCTTCTCATCCAAGCAGTTTCTTCAGCTCTGAAGAAGCTTCTCGGATGAGAAGCGAAACGTCTTCAAAGAAAAACCAGAAAGTCCAGGTGCCTCCTGAAAAAAAGCACCTTTGGGATAACTCCAGCTAGGGCACAAAAGTGGAATTAATGGCTGCTTGGTAATTAGATCATAGATAACATGTATTGGAAAGGTATATATCTACAACCAACCAATCTAAGCAATCAGTCCACAAACTGAGTAGTAAACTGTGAGTGCGATCTGAATTTAGGCATCTTAGTACATAGATACTGACTACAAGAACAGGAAGTGGAAAATATGTTTAAAGAAAATCTAAGTGGTGTCTTTAAAGTAATGGGATACTGATAAGCCAGTGATCTAATATGTAAATAGATAATCAGGATGATATTATCACCTTGGGGGACCAAGGGGGATGGCCTTCTGGGGGCCACACAGGGTTGGCTAAACACTTAAAAATTCTCTCAAGTCTATCTGGGCATAGCTTGCCCCAATTATGTGTGAAGACGATGACCCGTTGTGATCCATTATAAGGCCTGAACAGAATCTATCTATCTATCTATCTATCTATCTATCTATCTATCTATCTATCTATCTATCTATCTATCTATCTATCTATCTATCTATCTATCTATCTATCATCTATCTATCTATCTGAGAGAGGCTAGGCCCTCTTTATTATTTTTATAAATAAACTCAAGGCCGTGAACCCTAAAACCCAACACACTTTCCTCCTCCTATTTTACCCAAAACAACAACAACCCTGTGAGGTGGGGTTGGGCTAAGAGAGAGAGGCTAGGCCAGTGGTTCCCAATGTGGGACCCACGCCCCACGGGGGGTGGGGGGGAGCAATTTGATTTTTTAATGGGGGCAATTGGAACCTTGTTTAAACCAAGTCAATGGCCTTTTAGGCTTCCTCTGCATGAGTAGAGTTCACTTTTTGAGTAAAGAAAGAATTATATGTCGGGAGGGGAGGGGAATGAGGATTTTTAGAGATGCTTAGGTGGGGCATGGCCAAAAAAAGGTTGGGAACTACTGAGCTACGCCCTCTTTATTATTTTTTATAAATAAACTCAAGGCCGTGAACCCTAACCTTCCTCCTCCTATTTTTTCCAAAGAACACCAACCCTGTGAGTTGGATTGGGCCAAAAGAGAGAGAGGCTAGGCCTCTTTATTATTATTATTATAAATAAACTCAAGGCCATAAACCCTAACCCAACACACCTTCCTCCTCCTATTTTCCCCACAACAACCACCCTGTGAGGTGGGTTGGGCTAAGAGAGAGAGGGTAGGCCTGTGGCTCACAACGTGAAGCCCACAGGGGGGAGGACAATTTGATTTTTAATGGGGGCAATTGGAATAATTATTGCCAATAATTGGCAATTATTTATAAACCAAGTTTATAAATAAACTCAAGGTCGTGAACCGTAACCTTCCTCCTCCTATTTTTCCCAAAGAACAACAACCCTGTGAGGTGGGATTGGGCCAAGTGAGAGAGGCTAGGCCTTTATTATTTTTATAAATAAACTCAAGGCCGTGAACCCTAAAACCCAACACACCTTCCTCCTCCTATTTTACAACAACAACCCTGTGAGGTGGGTTGGGCTAAGAGAGAGGGGCTGGCTCAGGGTCACTTAGCTGCCTTTCACGGCTAAGGTGGGACTTGAACTCAGGGATCTCCTTGTTTTCCAGCCTGGTGCCTTAACCGCTAGGCCAAACACCCGCTCCCGTCCCTCTGGGAGGCTCAGCCTCGAGGTAACAGTTTCCCGCCACCCCCCCGGGCTCAGGGCTTCTTTAGCGGGCTTGGCCAAACGGCTGGGTCGCCCTCTTCCCTCGGGCCAGGAGGCTGCCCTGCGCCCGTGCACCACCCACAGGGCCCGGCGGAAGAACCGCGAAGGTAGGCTGAACCCCGCGACGGCCTTCTCCTTCGGCGGCTCCGCATAGCAGCTTCCCGGGGCCCCCCAGATACTCACTGCCGGATGACCGTTAAGCCGAAGGCGGCCATGCCTGTCTTTCTCTTGTCGATGTCGCTCGCGCGGATGACGTCATGCCGGCGCGCCGCGCCCCCCGGGCCAATGGCGGTCGGGTAAAGTCTCGCGAGAAGAGGAGGGCCGGGGAGGAGGAATCCCGGACGAGGTCTCCGCCTTCTTTCGGAATCGAGTGCGGGGGGTGGGAGGGGAGGGGCTTGAGCGGGAGCGCTCTCCTTGTCTGGGTGGCAGTTGCGGGGGGGGGTGTCTCTCTTGGGCGGGCAGCTTCGCCTTTGGGGATGAGGGGGGGAAAGGAGGGAAGGGAGGAATGGAAGGAGGGAGGGAGGGGATGGGAGAAATAGATGAGAGGGAGGAAGGAAGGGGAAAAGGAGTGGAAAGGAAGAAATAGGCAGAAGGAAGGAAAGGAACGGAAAGAAAGAAATGGAAGGAAGGAAGAAATAGGCAGAAGGAAGGAAAGGAACGGAAAGAAAGAAATGGAAGGAAGGAAGAAATAGGCAGAAGGAAGGAAAGGAACGGAAAGAAAGAAATGGAAGGAAGGAAGAAATAGGCAGAAGGAAGGAAGGAACGGAAAGAAAGAAATGGAAGGAAGGAAGGAAAGGAAGAAATAGGCAGAAGGAAGGAAAGGAACGGAAAGAAAGAAATGGAAGGAAGGAAGAAATAGGCAGAAGGAAGGAAAGGAACGGAAAGAAAGAAATGGAAGGAAGGAAGGAAGAAATAGGCAGAAGGAAGGAAAGGAACTGAAAGAAAGAAATGGAAGGAAGGAAGAAATAGGCAGAAGGAAGGAAAGGAACGGAAAGAAAGAAATGGAAGGAAGGAAGGAAGAAATAGGCAGAAGGAAGGAAAGGAACAGAAAGAAAGAAATGGAAGGAAAGGAAGAAATAGGCAGAAGGAAGGAAAGGAACAGAAAGAAAGAAATGGAAGGAAGGAAGGAAGAAATAGGCAGAAGGAAGGAAGGAGGAAAGAACGGAAAGAAAGAAATGGAAGGAAGGAAAGGAAGAAATACGCAGAAGGGGAAAGAAAAGGAGAGGAACAAATAGGAAGAGGAAAGGAAGGAGGTAGAGTGGTGGGGAGGAAGAAATAGGCAGAAGGAAGGAAGGGGGAAAGAACAGAAAGGAAGAAATAGGCAGAAGGGGAAAGGAAAAAAAATAGGTAGAAGGAAGGAGATAGAGTGGAAGAAAGGAAGAAATAGGCAGAAGGAAAGAAAAAAGGAAGTAATAGGAAGAAGAAAAGAAGGTAGAATGGTGGGGAAGAAGAAATAGGCAGAAAGAAGGAAGGAGGAAAGAACGGAAAGGAAGAAATAGGCAGAAGGGGAAAAGAAAGGAAGAAATAGGCAGAAGAAAGGAAGGGGGAAAGAATGGAAAGAAAAAAATAGAAGGAAAGGAAAGGAAGAAATAGGCAGAAGAGGAAAGGAAAAGAAGAAATAGGCAGAAGGAAGGCGGTAGAGTGGAAGAAATAGGCAGAAGGAAGGAAGGGGGAAAGAAAAGAAAGGAAGAAATAGGCAGAAGAAAGGAAAAATAGGTGGAAGGGAGGAAGGGGAAAAGGAAAAGAAATAGGCAGAAAGGAAGGAAGGGGGAAAGGAAAGGAAGAAATAGATGGAAGGAGAAAAAGAAAGGAAATTGAAGGAAGAAACTGGCAGAAGCAAATTGGAGGAAAGGGCAGGAAACAAAGGAAGAGATAGGCAAAAGGAAGGAAGGGGAAAAGACAGAAAGAAAAAGTAGAAATAGGTGGAAGGAAGGAGGAAAGGAAAAGAAAGTGAAGAAAAGCAAGAAATAGATGGAAGGAGGAAAGGAAGAAAGGAAAGGACAGGAAGAAACAGGTGGAAGAAAAGAAGAAAGGAAGAACTAGATGGATGGAAAGTATTGTTGAAAGAAAGAAGAATTGCATGGCAGGCTGGGCAGGGTTGCTCCTAGGTTGCAGAGTATGATGGATCGGGGTGTTGGCACCAGACTGTGCCATGCTTCCTTGGTCTTGCCAGGGGATGGGTGAGGACTGAGACAAAAGCAGGTGAGGGAAGTCTAGAGACTGAGCACTAGAAAGCTAGATCCTGGAAGGGCAATGCATGTGTGGAACGAAGCAAGAGAATACTGGAACAAGCACTGGGGTAGAGAAGAGATAACTTAGGACTGGCAATGGCAAACATACAGAGCTTTAAAAAAAAAGGAAACATATGCTAAATAAGTAGCCCAGCCATGTTCAGACAAGAAGCACCATTTATTCTTGAATAAGTGAGCCTGGACGATCATTTCTGTCTTCTGTGGGATCTGACTTGCGTCCTGCCTGGCTGTTCACTGACCACTCACAACACACTACAGCCCCGGTGGATGCTAATGGGGCCTTCCAGCCGGCAAAGTAGCAGATGTGAAACATTTACACTTAAATCCCTCCCAGTGAACGAACCGCTGTTGGTTCTGAATAAACAAAGTAAAAACAAATGCCCCAAAAAAAGGGGGGGGGATTAAAATAGACTGACAATTGAAAAAAAGGCAAAATAATATTTGATGGGTTCCTAGGCTAGAATGCATTTTTGCAATTGAAGGAGATTATGCCATGTAAAAAACAAAAGCTGAAGTGAGCGTCCTAGAGACTGACGTCAAAGGAGATTTCTAAGTGTCATGTGAACATCATTTAAAAATCCTTTGAAAACCCAAATACTGCTCAGTTCTTAATGGATCTCTTCCTCTCCCCATAATTGCCAGTATCAAAGCCGCTTTGCAACCCTTCAAAGTTAAACATGAGTGATGCAATTCTTGGAGGGAGTGTGTGTGTGTGTGTGTGTGTGTTCAGGGAGAGCTTTGTGTTTTTAACCATTCAACTTGTCCAAAAATAATTGTATGACAGGTAGAAACTTTCTCTTACAAATTGGGCAATGCTGGAGGACATGTTGATTTTCTTCTGCTTATGTGCTTTCTAATTTACAGAATAGACCTCTCCCACTTTTCATAATTTGGAATACAGGTAATCTTCGACTTAGGACCACAATTGAGTCCAAAAATTCTGTTGTTAAGTGAGTTTTGCCCAGGAGTGGGCTGCTGGGGGCTCGCAGGGGTTCAGGAGAACCTCTAGCTAAGATTCTGTGCAGTTTGGAGAACCTCCAAATCCCACTCCTGGCTGGCCCCGCCCACCCCTCCCTTCCCAGGAGTCCCCACTTGGCCCATTTTGGATGCAGGTAAGTGCAGGGCATGCGCAGAGGCTCGGGGAGGGCGAAAAATAGGCCTACCAGAAGTTCGGGAAGGCCGGAAACAGGACTGTTTCCAGCCTCCAGAGAGCCTCCGGAGCCTGGGGAGGCTGTTTTCGCCCTCCCGGAGGCTTGAAAAAAGCCCCCAGAGGCAGGGGACAGCAAAAATGCCCCCCCCATCCAAGAGGCCGACTAGGCCACGCCCACCATGGCCACGCCCACCCAGCAACCGGGCAGAGAACCCCTTGCTAAAATGTTTGAACCCCACCCCTGAACGCAGGCAATCTTTGACTTAACGACCACAATTGAGCCCCAAAATTCTGTCATTAACGTGAGTTTTGCCCCATTTGGCAAACGTTCTGGCCACAGTTGTTAAGTGAGCCACGGCAGTTGTTAAGTTAGTAACATTAAGTGAATCTGGCTTCCCTGTTGATTTTGCTCGTCAGAAGATCACAAGAGGTGATCCGTTGATCCCGGGACATCGCAACTGTCATAAATACGGGTCTGTTGCCAAGCACCTGCATTTTGATCCTGGGGATGCCGCAATGGTCTTAAACATGAATAATGGTCACAAGTCACTTTTTTCAGTGCTGTTGTAACTTTGAAATGTCATTAAACGGACTGTTGTAATTTGAGGACCACCTGTAGAAGATCGTGCTACCTGGACTGAGAATAACAGAGTTAGAAGGGACCTTGGAGATCTTCTAATCTAATCCCCTGCTCAAGCAGAAGATCCTATTCCTGTGATGGCGAACCTATGGGAAGGGTGCCACAGGTAGCACGCAGAGCCATATCTGAGGGCGCACGAGCGTTGCCCTAGCTTAGCTCCAGCACACACGTGCCCACCGGCCAGCTGATTTTCGGGCCTTCCGGGCCCACCGGAAGTTGGGAAATGGGCTGTTTCTGGCCTCCGGGTAGGTTTGAGGAAGGGCGTTTTTGCCCTCCCCAGGCTCCTAGAAAGCCTCTTGAGGCTGGGGTGAGTGAAAAATGGGCCCACTGTGCCATCATACGCCAAAAGTGGGGGGAGCACAAGCACGCGTGTGAGAGGGCGGAGCATGGGTGGGCATTGAATTATGGGTGTGGGCACACAACGCGCACGATCTCCCCGCTCTCCCCCGGCTTTTGGCACGCGGCATCAAAAAGGTTAGCCATCACTGCCCTATTCCATTTCAGATCCGTGACTGTCCAGTCTCTTCTTAAAAGCCTCCAGTGATGGAGCACCCACAACTCCTGTTCCACTGGTTAATTCACCGTTAGGAAGTTTCTCCTTAGTTCTACGTTGCTTCTCTCCTTGATGAGTCTCCATCCCTTGTTTCTTGTCTTGCCTTCTTCGGGTGCTTTGGAGAATAGCTTGACTCCCTCTTCTTTGTGTCAGCCCCTCAAATATTGGACCATCCCGATCATGTCACCCCAGTTCTTCTTTTCACTAGACTACCCTGTTTCTCCCAAAATAAGACATCCCCTGATAATAAGCCCAATCGGGCTTTTGATCGCATGGCAATAAGGCCAAGCGCTTATTTCAGGGTTCCAAAAAAAAATATAAGACAGGGCCTTATTTTCGAGGAAACACGGTAGACATCCCCAATTCCTGCTTGACTTGTTAAGCAAGAAATCCCCAATTACTCTTAAGTTGTGGATATTAAATCCCAGCTCACTGTGTTAGCGCCTGTCCTGTAACTATTTTGGGGTAGATCCATTAAATGGCCCATAGAAAAAAATTAAGCGGTCGAGATTCTTAAGCTACTCTTAATGGCTCTTCCTCCAGCATTTCTGCAGCTCTAGAAAAACGCACACTGGGAGACACACTTATGCATATAGGCATATTGACAAGACTTGAGAGGAGGTAGAACTGGTTAGACTCGCTCGCCTTCCGCCCACCGTTGCCTTTCTCAGCCCTACGTGCTGATTGAGCAAGGCACTGAGTCCTCTTCTGTGCTCTTCCTTCTTCCTTTTCAGTGTCCGCTCAGGTAGACCAAAAGATCAGGCTTCAAACTGCAGTTTGACTGCAGGCGGCACCAGCCGATACGAGACAGAGAGAGGTAAGTAGTTCCCCTGTCTGCAAGAGTACTTTTTCTTTCTTTTAAGTCTTAAGTACAGGCAGGTCTGCATCAAAGGCGGGGGGGGGGGGGAATACTCAGAAACAAAAAAAAATAAAACTTCCAAGAAGCCATTTTAGCAATGTTTAAAGAGAGGAGCGTGCCTGGGTTTACTTCCTCTGCGTTTTATGTATTGGAATGCAGCCAGTAATCCTTTTTTGTATTTCAAAGAGTCAGCGCTCGCTACGTCCTTCCTTTGGCCCAGTCCTGTTCAGTACGGTTATATGCAGCTGAGAGCTAGTAGCAAGAAGAAGCAGGGTTTCCTCGAGGGAGATGTTTAAGGTTTATAGTTACAACATTCAGAGTATTTCAAAATTATTTTGGTTTTTTTTTTTTGTGTTCGTTTTTCCCTGCAGACATTTTCAAAATATTCTTTAAAAATTGCATAATCTGTCCCTTTTTTAAAAAAAGAAAAGAAAAGGAATGCACACTTGATATACACTTTAGATTGGGTGAACGGAGTTGGAAGGGATCTTGTGGGTCATCTAGTCCAACCCCTCATGCCCAAGCAGGAAGCCCTACACCATCCCCGAAGGGCAGTTCGATCTCCCCTTGAAAGCCTCCAGTGATGAAGCTCCCACAACTTCCGAAGGCGACTTCTGTTCCGTGGGTTGATTGTGCTCACTTAACCTGGGAAAAGCAAAAAAAAACCCAATTCCACAGACCAAATCTAACCCCGTATTTTCATAAACGGGGCAGCCCTGTTATTAGGATGATCAAAACTTTACAAAAGAGATAAAACGTTCAAGGCATCTTTCGTCAGACAATATGGTTATTATGCGGCGGGAAGCGGAGGGTTACGACGGTTGTTCAACTCTGTCTGGTGGCACAACTGCTTATCATTTGATAAGCAATTGTGCCACCAGGAAACACACCCATTTCCCACTTTTAACTACCTTCTGTATCAGATGGGCAGCTATTGGGTGATGAATCAGGAGAAAAAAAATGACAGATGTCAGAGGAACCACCTGTAAGTTATAGTCTGTTAAAAAATGAATTGTTTGTGAAAACTATTTATCGCCACGGCGAATATATTTGCTAGGATCTTGAGCTGTAAAAACGGTGCCCGGTTACTTTTATCAAAAGGATAATAATCACCTGGCTCATAATTAGAAACTTAAATACAAATATTACTTACAATTGCCCATCCTGTCAAGATGTTTTCGTTTGTAGGTATACTGTTGGTATGGGGGAAATCTTACCCGAATTCAGTCTGCAGATTCTGCAGCGGGGATAGATACAGGTAGTCCTCAACCTATGACCACAATTGTCCCTTAAAAGTATGTTGCTAACCGGGACATTCGCTAAGTGAGGTTTGCCCCATTTTACGAGCTTTTTTGCCACATTAAAAAAAAAAATTGATTTATATGCCGCCCTTCTCTGGAGACTCAGGGCAGCTTACAATGCGTTAAGCAATAGCCTTCATACTTTTGTATATTTATACCAAGTCAGCTTATTGCCCCCACAAATTGGGTCCTCAATTTACCTACCTTAGAAAGGATGGAAGGCTGAGTCAACCTTGAGCCTGGTGAGATTCGAACTTATAGTCATCGCAGACAGCTGGTGTTAATCAGAATGCTTTTAGTCTGCTGAGCTATCCAGGCTCCTTTCTTAAGCGAATCCCTGCAGTTAAATTAGCGACATGGTCATTAAATGAATCTGGCTTCCCCGTTGCTTGTTAGAAGGTCATACAAGGGGAATCACGTGACCCAAGGACTCTGCAACCGTCATACATATGAATCAGTTGCCAAGCATCTGAATTTCGATCATGTGTCCACGGGGATGCTTCAGCGACTGTAAGTGTGAAAAATGGTCACTTTTTCCCAATGCTGTTGTAACTTCGATCGGTCTCGAAGCGAACTGTTGTAAGTTGAGGACGAGCTGTAATAACAACGAAGAAACCTCCATCCGAGGTAATTTCTGTCAATCGTCTGTGGAAACATGTAACCGAGGGAGAACACAGGATGTGCCTTGCCAGATCCAGTTAGATTGGCCACAAAAAGACCTCGTATCACAAGCCAGCATCTTTTTGGTAGACACAGGAACACTCCGTGGAGGTGCCAATCACTGCCAACATATACAACTATGCTTAAAAAGAAAAGGAAGTGTATGCTAGATCAGTGGTCACCCATTGGTGATCCGTGGACCACCGGTGGTCCACAAGAAAAGCTTGGTGGTCCGCAGAAAAATTATTTGCATTTTTTATATTGCACTAAATCAGGGGTCCTCAAACTACAGCCCCTGGGACGGATACGTACAATGAACGTTTCTGTGGCTGCAGAGAGTCTCCCCCTTTGGGGTCTTTTTGTGTGGGTTGGAGGGGGGCAGAAATTCTGACTTTGGGTCTGCTTCAGCCTCCTGGTGTGGGGCTTTGGGCGAAGGCTGGAGAGAAGCACTGCTGGTGGCGAAGAGCCAGAGGGCCTCGTTCCAATGGGACTGCATCATGGTCTGGAACTGGCTGACCATCTCAGCCCGCTGAGCCTCCAGGCGCCTGTACCTGGCCTTGCACTCCCGCAGGTCTTCCCTCTGTTTGGAAAGTCTATGCTCCTAGTCCTCAGTGAGGTGCTTCTGCTGAGATTCCTTCTCGGTCAGATCCAATTTGAACTGAGCTGTTTTGCCAACTCTTTCTTGTGGCGGCTACTTAGCTCCAACAACTGCTTCCTCTTGGGGCCCTAAGGAGCCCAGGCGGACAGGCGAGGAGTGGCTGAAAGGGGAGGGGTGAGTAGAGGCTGGTGAGGCACCCCTTGATGTGAGTGACATCGAGTTGGCCACGCCCATCCAGTCACATGACCACCTAGCCATGCCCACCCAGCCAGTCATATTAGTGGTCCGCAGGATTTAAAATTATGAATTTAGTGGTCCCTGTGGTCCGAAAGGTTTGTGATCCCTGTGCTAGATGAGGAAGCTCACCCAGGTTCAATTAAGAGGCACCATTTATTCTTGAAGTGCACTTAGCTGAATGGGCTATGTCAAGTTTAATGAAAAGAAGGACTAGGGGTGACATGATAGCAGTGTTCCAATATCTCAGGGGTTGCCACAAAGAAGAGGGAGTCAAGCTATTCTCCAAAGCACCTGAGGGCAGGACAAGAAGCAATGGGTGGAAACTAATCAAGGAGAGAAGTAACTTAGAACTAAGGAGAGATTTTCTGACAGTTAGAAGAACTCCAAAGTCCACTCCACCTTTGCTATTCTGTTATTTTCTTGAGATAACTCAAATTTCTATAGAATACAAAAATACTGCTAACCTGCTAGCCAGGTGGTGAACCTCCATTCCTTAACTGGTTTACAGTCCAGGTGTGTCTCCTTCTGTATACATATTGGCATATTTGCAAGCTGTGCTCCTCTCTCAGGAACAGCATGTGATGTATCTACGGTAGTTTGCTCAGGGGTTATAAGGCCAGATGGTAATGCTTCTGATCCCTCTTACTTACTACTAGGTGGAGGGCTAAATCATTCTTGTCATGAAAGTAATTGGGGGGCACAGGAGTCCCAGAATATTATTACATTATGTCTCCCTGCTCTTTGCTTTTGACAAGTTTATATGCGTGTGTCATTTAGAACTGAATTAATGTTGCAGATGCAGTGTTCATGAATAGAATAGAATTCTTTATTGGCCAAGTGTGATTGGACGCACAAGGAATTTGTCTTTGGTGCATACGCTCTCAGTGTACATAAGACAAGATACATTTGTTAGAAATCATAAGGTACAACACTTAATGATAGTCATAGGGTACAAATAAGCAATCAAATCATACTAGGAAACAATATAAATCATAAGGATACAGCAACAAGTTACAGTCATGCAGTCATAAGTGGGAGGAGATGGGTGATAGGAACAATGAGAAGATTAACAGTAATGCAGACTTAGTAAATAGTTTTGACAGTGTTGAGGGAATTATTTGTTTAGCAGAGTGATGGCGTTCGGGAAAAAACTGTCCTTGTGTCTGGTTGTTCTGGTGTGCAGTGCTCTATAGCGTCGTTTTGAGGGTAGGAGTTGAAACTATTTATGTCCAGGATGCGAAGGGTCTGTAAATATTTTCACAGCCCACTTTTTGACTCCTGCAGGATACAGGTCCTCAATGGAAGGCAGGTTGGTAGCCATTGTTTTTTCTGCCGTTTTAACTATCCGTTGAAGTCCATGTCTGTCCTGTTGGGTTGCAGAACCAAACCAGACAGTTATAGAGGTGCAGATGATAGACTCAATAATTCCTCTGTAGAACTCCTTGGGCAGTTTGAGCTTTCTGGGTTGGGGCAGAAAGAATATTTTTTGTTGTGCTTTTTTGATGACGTTTCTGATGTTAGGTGCCCATTTTAGGTCTTGAGATATGGTAGAACCTAGAAATTTGAAGGTCTGTACTGTTGATACTGTGTTGTCTAGTATTGTAGGAGGAGGAAGTATAGGAGGTTTTCTTCTAAAATCCACCACCATTTCTACAGTTTTGAGTGTGTTTGGTTCCAGATTGTTCTGATCACACCACGAAGTTAGTTGTTCAACCTCCCGTCTGTATGCGGATTCATCATGGTCTCGAATGAGACGGATCACTGTTGTGTCACCTGCGAACTTCAGTAGTTTGAACAATTTATGTTTCAATTCCTTAACAATTTCAACAATTTATGGATGCGAGAGATCTGTAAATATTTTCACAGCCCACATTTCTTTAGTCTGCTTAGGGTTTGCACGAGAGGCAATTCATTCTTACCATATTTGTCTCTTTTTCTGTCGTCTGTGTGTGTATTTATAAAATTTATTTGCCAGCCATCTTGTATAATGAGTCTGACTGGCCGGCTTACAACAGAAGGATGTTTTTTTTATATTTTGTCTTTTATTATTTTCTATAGTTAACTCAAGCAACAAAGAATATTTCTTTATCTGTATCCTGCTTTTCTTATTTTTACAAACAACTCAAGGTGGCAAACATATCAAACACACCTTACTCCTCCTATTTTCCCCCCAAACAACAACAATCTGTGAGGTGAGTCAGGCTGAGGAGAGAGAGAGAGAGAGAGAGAGAGAGAGAGAGAGAGAGAGAGAGAGAGAGAGAGAAGGACTGGCCCAACTCACCCAGTTGGCTTTCATGGCGAAAGCAGGAGTAGAATTCACCATCTCCCACTATCTAGCCTGGTGATTTAACCACTAAACCAAACTGGCCCAAATTCACGTTATGTCAGGGCTAGTTTTGAGAAGCCCGAGATCCAAATTCTTTTCTAAATCTGCACACCCAAAATTTTCTAAGACCTCAGCCTACATAATCACCGGCTTAGTGAACGGTGTGTAAAAATCCTGATCGGGTTTTTTTCTTTTTCCTAGCAAACACAAAGAAGACTTAGAGTTAAAATAACTTTATTTTATTTATTTATTTATTTATTTGTTCAACTTGTATGTCGCCTTTCTCCGAAGACTCAAGGTGGCTTACAATGCATTTAAAAACCATTTAAAAGTTAAACCATTAAAAACAATTAAAACCCATTCTTGGCCGGATCTCGCCAAATCGCAGCAGCGAGATCAACGGCCCCAGGCCTGTCGGAAGAGCCAGATCTTCACCGTTTTTCGGAAGGCCAATAGGGTGGGGATGATCTGGACTTCAGGAGGTAACTGGTTCCAGAGAGCTGGGGCAGCCACAGAGAAGGCCCTCCCCTGCGGGCCCACCAGCCAGCATTGTTTAGCTGACGGGACCCTGGGGAGACCAACTCTATGGGATTTTACCAGCCGCTGGGAGCTATGTGGTAGAAGAGGGTCTCGAAGACAACCTGGCCCTGAGTCATGTAGGGCTTTAAAGGTAATAACCAACACCTTGAATTGTGACCGGAGACCAATAGGGAGCCAGTGCAGCTCGCGGAGAATTGGTGTAATGTGGGTGTACCTAGGTGCACTCACGACAGCTCGTGCGGCTGGATTCTGGACCAACTGTAGTCTCCGAACACTTTTCAAGGATAGCCCCATTTTCACTTTGTACGTACACTAATCGGCCTATGTGAAAATGAAATTTCGTTGCATTACATTTCAAGCTTGACACACTTGAAATGACTGTTACGCTTCCTGTGGTTTACATGGATTTCCTCACCACCCCTATTAAACCCAACTACGACGAGCAGATGCAAATGTCTAAACGCTACTATAGTAAGCGGTCTTGGCACCGTAGATACATAGGACTTCCTGTAAAAATTTGACGGGGGAGGCATGGCTGCACTTTCCTGACCTCGGCCACAATGCTGCATTCATTCTCATAAGGTAAAGATAATAACAAACTCGATTTAACAGAGGCAGCCCTTTGTAAGATGCATAGGTGATAGGGTTGCGTTAGTTATCATTCTGGACCCAGGTAAGCTCTTCCCTCAAGAGAAATCCAAAAGCTTTCTGCATATTTATTTTCAGATCTTTGGGAATCTACCAGATACGTAATTTTTTTAAGCCCAATAGCTGAGTACACACAAGGATATTAAGTCTGCCTCTGCTTCCACTTGAGATGTTACTCAACTCCTTCAGAGTCCAATCTGAGGCTTCAAAAATACCCAGATGGTTGGGAGATTATCAGTTGCTTTTAACTTCTTACCTGGCAGAAAAGCAGCTTCAGGAGAAAACACTGGACTTTCCCCGAGGAAATTAGATCTTTGGGCAGGGATATCAAACAGGACAGATATCTCCAAGTTGCAATCCTTTAAAATCTATTTTTAATAATGCACATCGATCGAAGACGGGTAACTTTTCTAGAAATAGTACACACTTGTATTGTGATGTGTGGAAAACACGCGGAGGACAACTATTGGTGGCGTCCACGGCTTTGTTCTCCTCCGACCCACCAAACAGCAGGAGAGAAAAAAACATTGATTATTCTCTGGACTTTGGAAACGAGGCCCTTTTGTGGAACAGATCAGGGATCTGGGCCCACTTAGCTATTAAAGGGAAGACACAGAAAGAGGCCTTGTGATTGCAATCTGCCAATCTTTAAAAGATTGCCATGCAAAGGTAGCTCTGTTTAAGAGAATAACAGAGTTGGAAGGGACCTTGGAGGTCTTCTAGTCCAACCCCCTGCTTAGGCAGGAAACCCTACACCACTTCAGACAAATGGTTATCCAATATCCTCTTAAAAACTTCCAGCGTTGGAGCATTCACAACTTCTGGAGGCAAATCGTTCCACTGATTAATTGTTCTCACTGTCAGGAAATTTCTCCTTAGTTCTAAGTTGCTTCTCTCCTTGATTAGTTTCCACCCATTGCTTCTTGTCCTGCCCTCAGGGGCTTTGGAGAATAGCTTGACTCCCTCTTCTTTGTGTCAGTCCCTCTGTTGGAAGAAATGTCCTCCTGGGTTCAGTTCCAAGTGGGGAAAAAGACACTGGATTCATGGAAGTTACTTGGAAAGAAGGTTTATGGATGAACAGGATCACGTGGCTTGGAGATCTTGGGCGAAAAAAGGGCAGAGATGCTGAGAGCGCCCGGGTTTTATGCCCTCTGTTGGGCTTTTGAATTTGAGCTTGTGTTCTGATTGGTTGTCAGACTCCCATAGGGCCATGCAGGGGTAACTTTGTAGATTGTCTTTTGTGTCCCAGGCTTGGTTGACTCTTGCTGGGTGATGATGTAATGAAGGGGCTTTGAGCAATTCTTATTATGGCTCTGCCTGAAGGAGGTAGATCTTGGTTAAGCAGAATAGACTAGCCTAGGCCTTAATCCAAATTTTTTTACTACTGGTTCTGTGGGCGTAGCTTGGTGGGCGTGGTGTGGCTTGGTGGGCGTGGCAGGAGAAGGATATTGCAAAATCTCCATTCCCACCCCACTCCAGGGGAAGAATGTTGCAAAATCTCCATTCGCACCCCACTCTGGGGCCAGCCAGAGGTGGTATTTGCCGGTTCTCCGAACTACTCAAAATTTCTGCTACCGGTTCTCCAGAACCTGTCAGAACCTGCTGGATTTCATCCCTGCCTTAATGGCCCCATGGGAGTAATGGCCCAGTAACTGTTAACAAAGATTAACAGTTACTGTTAACTATTACTGAATGGCTGTATCGCATTTAGAAACATTTGGCAATAAACTTTGGTTCTTAATTTTCATGCGGCTTTTCAATTTTTTTTTATAAATGTCCTGAGATGATGCAATGTAGCAATTCTGTTGCTGATAGCTGGCATAAGGCAACATATTATTATTATTATTTTTTAGCGAACCTAAAATGTTTTATTGTGGCAAAATAACTAGAAACATCTCTCCTTGAATCAATGATCTTGAGAGATTTGTGGAAAATAGCTTTGGTGGGGGGGAAAAAACCTTCCTTGCAAATTATAGAACAAATCTTTTAATTAAGGAATATTTTATACTGGTCTGATTTTTAATTTTTAAGCGCATCAGCAAATGATTTCCTTATACATCATCCTCATTTATTGAACGGTTGCTAAGCACGGAGTACATTTTTAGTGCGAGCGATGGATCTCCCCAACAGTCTTCTACTTCAGGCCACATTTCCCTAGCTTGGCTCATTGGCAGAAGAACAGCAAAGAAATCACGTTCAGTTGGTATCGATGATAGGATGGCATGATGTAACTTGCCCCAGAAGGCAAGACAAGAAACAATGGATGGAAACTAATCAAGCAACCTGAAGGAATTAAGGAGACACTTCCTAACAGTGAGGACAATTAACTAGTGGAACAGCTTGCCATAAGAAGTTGTGGGCGCTCCAACACCGGAAGTTTTTAAGAAGAGATTGGACAACCGAGTAGAGTAGAGTAGAGTGGAGTGGAGTGGAGTGGAGTAGAGTAGAGTAGAGTAGAGTAGAGTAGAGTAGAGTAGAATAGAATAGAATAGAATAGAATAGAATAGAATAGAATAGAATAGAAAATATGGAGTGGAGTGGAGTAGAAAATATGGAATGGAATGGAATAGAATGGAATGGAATAGAATAGAATAGAATAGAATAGAAAATATGGAATGGAATGGAATGGAATGGAATGGAATAGAATAGAATAGAATAGAATAGAATAGAATAGAATAGAATAGAATAGAATAGAATAGAATAGAATAGAATAGAATAGAATAGAATAGAAAATATGGAATGGAATGGAATGGAATGGAATGGAATAGAATAGAATAGAATAGAATAGAATAGAATAGAATAGAATAGAATAGAATAGAATAGAATAGAATAGAATAGAATAGAATAGAATAGAATAGAATAGAATAGAATAGAAAATGTGGAATGGAATGGAATGGAATGGAATGGAATAGAGTAGAATAGAATAGAATAGAATAGAATAGAATAGAATAGAATAGAATAGAATAGAATAGAATAGAATAGAATAGAATAGAATAGAATAGAATAGAATAGAAAATATGGAGTGGAGTGGAGTAGAAAATATGGAATGGAATGGAATGGAATGGAATAGAATAGAAAAGAAAATATGAAGTGGAATGGAATGGAATGGAATAGAATAGAATAGAATAGAATAGAATAGAATAGAATAGAATAGAATAGAATAGAAAATATGGAATGGAATGGAATGGAATGGAATGGAATGGAATGGAATGGAATGGAATGGAATAGAATAGAATAGAATAGAATAGAATAGAATAGAATAGAATAGAATAGAATAGAATAGAATAGAATAGAATATATGGAGTGGAGTAGAATGGAATGGAATGGAATGGAATAGAATAGAATAACAGAGTTGGAAGGGACCTTGGAGGTCTTCTAGTCCAACCCCCTGCTTAGGCAGGAAACCCTACACCATTCCAGACAAATGGTTATCCAACATCTTCTTAAAAACTTCCAGCGTTGGAGCATTCACAACTTCTGCAGGCAAATTGTTCCACTGATTCATTGTTCTCACTGTCAGGAAACTTCTCCTTAGTTCTAAGTTGCTTCTCTCCTGGATTAGTTTCCACCCATTGCTTCTTGTCCTGCCCTCAGGTGCTTTGGAGAATAGCTTGACTCCCCCTTCTTTGTGGCAGCCCCTGAGATATTTGTCTGAAATGGGTGTCCTGCTTGAGTCGGGGGTTGGACTAGAAGACCTCCAAGGTCCCTCCTAGCTCTGTCCTGATGGATTGATTGATTGATTTAATTTTTAATGCTTCATGCTCTACATCCATGAGGAGTTTTTGTTGGGTTTGGTGAGCAACATCCTTATAAAATAAATAAAACAACAATGTTAACTCGCCTAGCTTAATGAGAACGTCAAACAGGCTGTATGTTTACCTTTTAGGCAGTTCTTTGATACTTCAGAAGCTGTTTATAGGAGTGGCGGCAAAAAGAATTTCTCACAAAGACTCCTCAGTGCAAGAGTCCTAATCTCCTTTTTTCCCACTGTTCAGCTCGTGGGCTGCTTTTTGTGACTTACCGAAATGGCAACTTCTTGAAAACCTGTGAAGATGGACAGACAGAAAATGGGTGTGGCTCAGCCACAGGAAGACCCAGAAAGCAGCACAGTAGAAGGTGACTCGGGAACTCAACTGGACGTTTTAGCCAAAGCGCACGAATTCTTCCGGATCTGCGATACAGAAGGGAAGGGGTTTATTGCTCGCCATGACATGCAGGTAAATCGCAGAAGGTAGATTTATCCAAGCATTTCATTCATTTCTCAAGGAACCTTTTGTCTCTCTTATTTGAAGTTATAATTGGGGAGCCGGCAAGAACGAATAGCATTTTTATTCTCACACTTTTTTTTTTCAACAACTATCAATCATGTCCGATTCTTGGAGATTTTTTTTTTAAAATTTGATTTATATGCCGCCCTTCTCCGGAGACTCAGGGCGGCTTACAGTGCAATAGCCTTCATACTTTTGTATATATTTATACAAAGTCAGCTTATTGCTCCCACAAACTGGGTCCTCAATTTACCCACCTCAGAAAGGATGGAAGGCTGAGTCGACCTTGAGCCTGGCTAGGATTGAACTCACAGAATTACAGGCAGCTGGATGTTAATTGCTGTCTTTAGTAGGAGGCATTAGCCCCCTACGCTACTCAGGTTCAGAGATTGCCTGGATATGTTCCCTGCAGTTTACTTGGCAAGGTTTTCCAGAAATATTTTGCCAGTGCCTCCTTTCTAGGGTTGAGAGAAAGTGCCTGGCCCAAGGCCCCAAGGTCACACAGCTGGCTTTGTGCCTAAGGTGGGACTAGAACTCGCGGTCTTCCGATTCCTAAGCCTAATACCTTAATCGTCACACCAAACTGGCTCTACTGGCTTTATTACTTCGCTGTAAATTAGTTCAACACAAGAAAGATAACACACACACAGGATGAAGGATGTAAATCTGGCAGAAAGCCCCTTATGAGTATTGACTTATGTATTGTTTAAGAAGGGACTTGGTGGCTCAGCGGCTAAGATGCTGAGCTTGTCGATCGAAAGGTTGGCAGTTCAGCAGTTCGAATCCCGAGTGGTGCATGACGGGGCGAGCTCCCATTACTTGTCCCAGCTTCTGCCAACCTAGCAGTTAAAAAAATGCAAATAGAAAATAGGGACCACCTTTGGTGGGAAGGTAACAGCATTCCGTGCACCTTTGGCATTGAGTCATGCCGGCCACATGACCACGGAGACGTCTTTGGACAGGGCTGGCTCTTCGGCTTTGAAACAGAGATAAGCACCGCCCCCTAGAGTCAGGAACGACTAGCACATATGTGTGAGGGAAACCTTTACCTTTACCTTTTATTGTTTAAGAGCATCCCAATGTAGGTCTGTACTGAGGGCCGAGTAGGGAATTTTAGAGTCATTAACGGGAAGGAGATATAGAAGTATAGCCAGCCGCATAAACAGGTTGAAGAACAGTTTTTATCCGTGGGCTGTCAAGACTCCTGAATGAGAAATAACATCATAACTACGTAGTATGATGGACTGCAGGGCCGGCACAATGTGTAACATGTTCACACTGGCGCAATAAGACTGGCTGTTGTGTTAATATGATTTATTGGGTGAGGGATTTTCTGTCTTCACTGTGAGTTGTATTGTGTTGACGGGGGCTGCACTGAGGGAGCTCAACCAATCTCATTGTACATCTGTTGTGCACTAACAGGAAAGATTTGAATTGAATTAGACCTGCGTTAAAGGTCCTGGGACAATGGACCTCACGGGAGTTAATCTTAAAATTAGAAGCCAGTGATCTGTCTGTTTGGTAAGGATCCAGAAGATTTAGGAATATGGAAGGAAGCAGAAAGGCTGTTTACAGGAAGGGGATACTCTGGCCATGAATCATGGCTGGAATTGATGCCCTTTCCTTAGGAGGAGTCACAGGGATCTTTGCAAATGTTAAGGGATAGAGATAGATTCATTCATTCATTCATTCATTCATTCATTCATTCATTCATTCATTCAATTTGTATAGGTGCCCAATGTTTCATCATTATAACTACAGTACTTGCCAAAATTGTGGAAACCTTTTTGGAAAAGTGTATTTTTGAGGTTTGATGGCTAATAACACCACTTTTTTTTTTTTGGAGTTTCAAGATAATCCTATTCCACTGCTGGAATGGCCTGGGAATAGCCCAGACCTTCACCCAACTGAAAATCTATGGAGCCAACTAAAGATAGAAGCAACCCAGCAATAAAATCCAGTTAATAGAAGCCATCATTCAATCTTGGTTTCACATTAGAACTCTGCAGAACTAAAAGAGTTGGTTCCCTCCATGGGAAGACGTTGTAAGACCGTAATTCATGCTAAAGGTTACCCAGCTAAGTATTAACTGGCATGGTGATCATTTTTGTAGATCTCGTTTTTTTTTCTATGGTGATCATTTTTGTAGATCTCGTTTTTTTCTATGGTGATCATTTTTGTAGATCTCGTTTTTTCTACATGTTTCACTTTTCTTCTTTACACTGCAACTGCTATTCTAAAAGCACATCCGGAGCCTCCTGCAGTTGTCGCTACCAGTTTGCGCGATCCGGACAGAACCGGCTAAATCCCACCACTGCATTCCCCTAAATTATTTGTGCTTTTTGTTTTCAAGACCTTTTCAAAATTAACCTTTTAATTTACATGTAACGTCTGTGTAACTGAAGAAAACATTGTCGTTTTAGAGGCTCCATGGTGAGTTACCGCTTGTCCCGGAAGAGCTGGAGAAAGTATTTGACACTCTGGATGCAGATGGCAATGGCTCTCTTACTCTAGAAGAATTCACAACCGGATTCAGTGAGTTCTCCGTCCACATCGTGCTTTAGAAATAATTCAGCTGTCAATTCCTATTTTAGTGGTTCCTTTTATGCATTCATTTATTTTATTTTATTTCTCATCTCTCCGTAGCATAACTTGAGCTAGAGGAAAGCCAATAGCAGTAGCACTTAGACTTATATACCGCTTCATGGTGGTTTTTACAGCCCTCCCTAAGCTGTGCCACTGTACTATGAGGAGAATGAGAAAGGGAATGGAGGGAGGGAGGAAGGGAGGCCTGAAGGAATAGTAATAGTACTTAGACTTATTTAATTTTTTAATTTTAATTTTTAATTTGATTTATATGCCGCCCTCCTCCGGAGACTCAGGGCGGCTTACAATGCGTTAAGCAATAGCCTTCATACTTTTGTATATTTACACAAAGTCAGCTTATTGCCCCCACAAACTGGGTCCTCAATTTACCCACCTTAGAAAGGATGGAAGGCTGAGTCGACCTTGAGCCTGGCTAGGATTGAACTCAGAGAAATTACAGGCAGCTGGTGTTAATTGCTGCCTTTAGTAGGAGGCATTAGCCCCCTACGCTACACAGGCTCAATATACTGCTTCACAGTGCTTTACAGCCCTCAACAATCTGGATCCTCATTTTACCAACCTATGAAGGATGGAAGGCTGAGTCAACTTTGAGCTGGTTAGAATCGAACTGCTGGCAGTGGGCAGAATTAGCCTGCAGTACTACATTCTGACCACTGCGCCACGAGGAAGGAGAATGAGAAAGGGAAGGGAAGGGAAGGGAGGGAGGGAGGGAGGGAGGAAGGAAGGAGGGAGGAAGGAAGGAGGGAAAAAGGAAGGAAGGAAGGAAGGAAGGAAGGAAGGAAGGAAGGAAGGAAGGAAGGAAGGAAGGAAGGAAGGAAGGAATAGTAATAGCACTTAGACTTATATACTTATATACTTACAGCCCTATCTAAGGAGTTTACAGAGTCAGCATATTGCCCCCAAACCTCATTTTACTGACCTCGGAAGGCTGGAAGGCTGAGTCAACCTTGAGCCTGGTGAGATTCAAACTGCCAAACTGCCGGCAGCCGGCAGTCAGCAGAAGTAGCCTGCAGTACTGCACTCTAACCACTGCGCCACCACAGCTCTTGGGGTCCGTTAATTGGGACATTCCTTTCTTTGGGTTGCTCCATTGATTCATTGTTCTCACTGTGAGGCAATTTCTCCTCACGTCTTCTAGGTTGGATCTCTCTTTAACACGTTTCCACCCATTACTTCTTGCCTTCTGGTGCTTTGGAGAATACATTGTTCCCCTCTTCTCCGTGACAGCCCCTCAAATACTGGAAGACAGCCATCATGTCCCCCCCTCCCCCAATCCTTCTCTTCGATAGGCTAGGCTTACCTAATTCCCTCAGTCGTTCGCTCGTCATATGATTCTCTCTGTTTACTTACCACATTTAACATACTGTGTGGCTTCAGTTCCTTCTTATATCCTGGATGACTAATCCCACAGCCTCGGTTGGGAAGGCTTAGGTTTTTTTTTAAGTTGCTTTGCTCAGAAGAAACCCCACAATGTCCTCCTTTGCTATCCAACCTCAAGGGGAGATGCTCACCTTAATAAAGGGGTGTCAAACTTGATTTCATTGAGGGCTGCATCAGGGTTGTGTTTGACCTCCGGGGGTATGGTGGCCAAGTGCTAAGACAGGACTTCCCTGAGACTCTTCCTCCAGTCATTATAACCTTCCTTCCTTCCTTCCTTCCTTCCTTCCTTCCTTCCTTCCTTCCTTCCTTCTCTTCTTTTTCCTTCCCTCTTCATTCTCCTTTCTTCTTCCTTCCCCTCTTTCCGTATTTTTCCTTCCTTGCTCTCTTCCCATCTTCCCTTCTTTTTTTTTTTTCTTTCCCTTTCCCTTTCTCCTTTCCTGCTGTTCTGCCCCAGCTACGGATCCCAAAGAACACAGAACACATGAAGTTTGTACAAAACTTAATTTACTAAAATAACTCAGTCTTTTTCAAAACAAAGGCTGTTAATCAACTTTCTTAACAGCCTACAAGAAACCAAATATAAAATAATCACAATCTTACGAAGGTTGGCAGAAAACCCAGAAACAATGTGTAGAGAATCCAGATGCGAAGAAGAGTGAACTAAAGTTGTTCCCTACAACTTGCTTCAGTTGGCGTTCCTCCTTAAATAGACTAAGGGAGTGGCCAATTAGCCCCAAGCCTTACTCTCGAGGATATCTCCTCTTGAGGAACCACTCTTGCCTTTTGCAAGAGCCGTGCATCGAGAAGAGGCTCCTCCTCTTCGTCCTCTTCACTTAAAGGAGCTTCTGGAAGTTCCCACATCTTCTCCAGCCTCCTCATTGTCTGACTTGGGTGCCAGCTGCACAGGCTGCTGGCGCAACACCACACCAGCCTCCTCACTGTCAGAATCAGCTACAGTCCGCACAGTCCGCTGACAGGCCACAATACCTGCCTCTTCTTGGATGCTCAAATGCAAAAGAGGAAACATTTCTCCCAGGGGCGGTATTGATTTACCTTCGCTACCGGTTCAGAAATGCATGCGCAGAGCGTCAAAAAGGGGACATGATGACGTCCAGGCAGGTGGACGGAGCCTCACGCAGCCGCCGCTACCGGTTCTCCCGAACCGGATAGAACCGGCTCAATAGCACCACTGATTTCTCTTTTGGTTTTGTTTTGCCTTTAGTTTGTTTTGCGAGCCCTCTGTCAGTGAAAATGGAGCTCTGGGTAGTGCGCATGGCAGAGGGCTGCAGGAGGCCATCGCGGCTGAAAATGGGGCCCAGGGGCCTTGAGTTTGATACCCCTGCCTTTATTCGATGCTTAGTCTGCAGCTCAAGTATAAATATCTTGGTGATTTAATGGAGACTTAAACAGTGATTGGTGATTTAATGGAGACTTTAATAGCGCTTCTGTTGCTCGAGGGGCTCAATAAAAATATTCATGGCATGAGATGCTGCCAGGCCATTTACTTGAGCCCAAATTTCCATTGCTGAGCGCGACGGTTGTTAAGTGAGCTTTTAGAGGTAGTCCTCAACGTCCGACCATAACCGAGCCCAAAAATGTATGTTGTTAAATCAGAAATGTTGTTAAGCATCCCATTTTACGGCTTTTCTTGCTTGAGGGAATCACTGATGTTGTTAAAATAGCACCGTTGTTAAGTGAGTCTGGCTTCCCCATTGGCCTTTGCTTTCACAAAAGGTGATCACCTGCAAATATGAAGCAGTTATCAAGCATCCAAATGTAAATCACGTGACCACAATGGTCATAAGTGTGAAACATGGTCGTAAGGGTGAAAAACGGTCGTAAGGGTGAAAAATGGTCATAAGTCACTTTTTCCAGGACCCTTGTAACTTTGAACAATCACTAAACCAGTTGTTGTTTGTCAAGGGCTACCTGTACAATCTTTATTAAGCGTCACTGTTATTAAGTGAATCATTTGCAGTGTTAAGTTATGGTTAGGGTTAACATGGTTGTTAAGTGAACTGGGCTTCCTCATTGACTTTGCTTTCACAAGGTCACAAAAGGTGATCGATCGCCTGACCCTGGGACACTGCGACCGTCATAAATATGAGTCAGTTGCCAAGCGTCTGAATTTTGATCACGTGGCCACGGGAATGCCGCAACAGTCGTAAACATGAAACAGTCATAAGGTTCAGGGCCATTGTGACTTTGAACAGTCATTAAACGAACTGTTTTAAGTCAAGCATTACCTGGAAACAATTTGTGGAATTTTAATACTCTTCTACAGGGACGTGGCTAAGAAGCTGAGCTCATCAATCGAAAGGTCAGCAGTTCAGCGGTTCGAATCCCTAGTGCTGCGTAACGGGGTGAGCTCCCGTTCCTTGTCCCAGCTTCTGCCAATCTAGCGGTTCGAAAGCCCGTAAAAAATGCAAGTAGAAAAAATAGGGACCACCTTTGGTGGGAAGGGAACAGCGTTCCGTGCGCCTTTGGCGTTGAGTCATGCCGGCCACATGACCACGGAAACGTCTTCAGACAGCACTGGCTCTTTGGCTTTGAAATGATGATGAGCACCGCCCCCTAGAGTCGGGAACGACTAGCACATATGTGCGAGGGGAACCTTTACCTTTCAGTGGTGGGTTTCAAAGATTTTTTTTACCGGTTCTGTGGGTGTGGCTTGGTGGGTGTGACATGGCATGGTGGATGTGATTTGGACGTGGCATGACTTGGTGGGCGTCGCTTGGTAGGCGTGGCAGGGTAAGGATACTGCAAAATCCCCATTTCCTCCCGATCAGCTGGGACTCGGGAGGCAGAGAATAGATGGGGGCAGGCCCAGTCAGAATTTTTACTACCTGTTCTTTATCTTTATCTTTATCTTTATCTTTATCTTTATCTTTATCTTTATCTTTATCTTTATCTTTATCTTTATCTTTATCTTTATCTTTATCTTTATCTTTATCTTTATCATCTTTATCTTTATCTTTATCTTTATCTTTATCTTTATCTTTATCTTTATCTTTATCTTTATCTTTATATACTGCCCTACTCCCGAAGGACTCAGGGTGGTGAACAGCCAAACAATAAAAATACACAATACAAAATTTAAAATAGGATAAAAACGAATTAAATAATTTGGCCCAGACAGATTAAAACACCCCAATTGTTTAAAACCAATTAAAATTTTACCTATTTAAAAAAGGGGAAAAGATTTAGGTCTTGAGAGTGCGGCGGAAGGTGCACAGATCCGGGATCCTCCGTATCTCCGGGGGGAGCTCATTCCAGATAGTAGGTGCCCCCACAGAGAAGGCTCTCCCTCTAGGGGCCGCCAGCCGACATTGTTTGGCCGACGGCACCCAGAGGAGCCCCTCCCTATGAGAGCGTACCGTCCGGTGGGAGGGTATTGGTGGTAGTAGGCGGTCCCGTAGATAACCAGGTTCTCCAAACTACTCAAAATTTCCGCTACTGGTTTTCCAGAACTGGTCAGAACCTGCTGAAACCCACCCCTGCCTGTAACGCTCTTCTGTTGTAATCTTTATCAGAAAAACGACGCATTTTTTTCCCCTTCCGGATTACAGGGGCTCATTTAACACGATTTATTTTTCATGGAATTTGCAACTAGATTTGGTTTTCATTTATGGCAAACACCCCCGAGGGCCAATCAAATCACATCTTTTAAAACCCGCAGGCCAGTTTTTGTCTGGGAGGAAAGAATCCTTAGCTGAGGTCTCTGAAACGCATTTTCGTCCTAAGTCGAAAGAAAGCATTGCGGCACGAAATGAAGACGACGACCAGTTTTCAAATTTCATAGAACAACTCGGAGCCGAGAATATCTTGAAGGAGTAAGTATGGCCCCTGAAACAATAGAGAGACAGAAGAAGCACAGAAACTCCCATCATTCTGGGAGTCTGGCTAGGTGGCTCAGTGGTTAAGCTTGTCAATCAGAAAAGTCGGCAGTTCGGCGGTTCGAATCCCTAGTGAACAGGTCTCCTCCTCCTCCAGGGTCCCTTCCAGTAACTGTTCTGGTTTGTACTATTTTGGCCTGGAAAGAAGTCAAGTGTACAAAAGTGTACGAATATATCAAGGTTGAAAGAAATACACCCACTTGTGCAAGAAAACCCGGTATTAGACTTGTTTAAAATATCATTGGAGAGGAAAAAAAAAAAAGAATATATTTATAATTTCCACCTGGCAATAGGCTTACAGAAATGGTCAAAATTGTAGAAACCTTTTGGGAAAAAACTATATTTTCTAAAACTAGTTAATAACACCACTTTTTTTGGAGTACTAGCATAAAATTGTATATCAATGGAAAGATAATTTAATCAAGAATGTAATGCAATAACTTTTATGAAGGATTTGCTATTAGAATAGCAGTTGCAGTAGAAAGAAGAAAAGTAAAACATGTAGAAAAAAACGAGATACGTAAAAATGATCACCATAGAAAAAACGAGATATGCAAAAATTATCACCATGTCAATTAATAGTTAGTTGGGTAACCTTTAGCACGAATGACGGCCTTACAACATCTTCCCATGGAGTGAGTCTTTTAGTTCTGCAGCTGTTCTAATGTGAAACCAAGATTGAATGATGGCTTCTTTTAACTGGGTTTTATTGCAGGGTCGCTTCTGACTAACCAGTTTCTTTAGTCGGCTCCATAGATTTTCAATTGGATGAAAGTCTGGGCTATTCCCAGGCCATTTCAGCAGTGGAATAGGATTATCTTGAAACTTCAAAAAAAAGTGGTGTTATTAGCCATCAAACCTCACAAATACACTTTTCCCAAAAGGTTTCCACAATTTTGGCCGCTACTGTATTTTTCCATCTCCCAGGAGCAGATCCAAAATGAGTTTCTGTGGTTCTCTATTTTATTCTCCCCTTTTGCCATCTGCTCTGTGACCCAACTGGAATTCTGTTTTCCAGAGTGGAAAACAGAATCCTCTAGAACATTTTGGTGGTTGCTTTCCACTTGTTGCCCTCAAGTAATGAGTGGGAACAATTAACCAGTGGAACAACTGGCCTCCAGAAGTTGTGGGTGCTCCATCATTGGAGGTTTTGGGCTCAGTTATGATTGTAAATCAAAAACTACCTGGATTTACTTTGATACGGTTTTTATCTACCGTATTTTCTGGCGTATAAGACGACTGGGCGTATAAGACGACCCTCCTCAGAGCCATTTAAGGCTCGTCAGAGCCTTTCGGGCTGGTCTGCCTGGTTACAGGAGAATGAGACCCGGCGTATAAGACGACCCCCCACTTTTGAGAAGATTTTTGTGTGTTAGAAAGTAGTCTTATACGCAGGAAAATACAGTACCTTGTTTCTCCAAAAATAAGACCCTGTCTTACATTTTTTGAACCCCGAAATAAGCGCTTGGCCTTATTTTCAGGGAAGTCTTTATTATTTTGGGGAACGTGGAGTAAGATGGGGCTCCTCCTGCTGTCTTACCTGATTTCCAGCTCCGCATTTAAATATTTTCAGAGGGAGGCTTATTTTAGCACATGCGCTCAAAAGCCCGATTGGGCTTATTATCAGGGGATGTCTTATTTTCGGGGGAACAGGGTAGTTTTTAATTCTCTGCTTGCTGCCTACAGCCATAAGTTTAAGATGAAAGACAAAGCAAGTTCAATAAATAAATAAAATTCAGAATTGGAAAAAAAAAGAACAGGAAAGGAAAAAGCCACTGATTCTCTCATCTATCCTCAGGATTCTTACTTTATGGCACCAGAATGCTAAAGTTATACTTTCTACTGAAACCTCTGAGAATTAGATCCTAACCTGCATTTCTGTTTCTTTTTTCTTTTCCCCCCAGTGAAGACGATGTGAAGAAACTCTGGCTGCACCTGAGGAAACATGTGCCTCACCTACTTTCCAATTTCGAAGAATTCCTGACAAAAGTCTTTTCTCAGCTTCACGAAGCTGATGATGAAAAGAACACCTTGGAGTGCGCCCTGCAAAGGTAAATGCTTCTTTTATGAGAGCTTTCTTAAGGGATTTTTTTACCTCATGTTTCTTTCATCAGGATTCTTTTGGGGCAGAAACTTCCCCATTCGTGCGTAACGCACGTTGAAAGCTACAGCAGCAGGTTCGATGGGATCCCTGCGAGGGTTTTGGCCCCGCGAGTATAATATCCATCCCATTAAACCCGCATCTAGATAGATAGAACAGAATAGAATTCTTTATTGGCCAAGTGTGATTGGGCACATAAGGAATTTGTCTTTGGTGCATAGGCTCGCAGTGTACATAAAAAGACAAGATGCATTCGTCAAGAGTCATAAGGTACAACACGTAATGATAGTCATGGGGTACATATAAGCAATCGAATCATACTAGGAAACAGTCAATATAAATCGTAAGGATACCAGCAACGAGGTTACAATCATGCAATCATAGTGGGAGGAGATGGGTGATAGGAACGATGAGAAGATTAATAGTAATAGTAATGCCGACTTAGTGAATAGTTTGATAGTGTTGAGGGAATTATTTGTTTAGCAGAGTGATAATGTTTGGGGAAAAACTGTTCTTGTGCCTAGTTGTTCTGGTGTGCAGTGCTCTATAGCGTCATTTTAAGGGTAGGAGTTGAAACAATTTATGTCCAGGATGCGAGGGGTCTGTAAATATTTTCACAGCCCTCTTTTCGACTCGTGCAGTATACATGTCCTCAATGGAAGGCAGGCTGGTAGTAATTGTTTTTTTCTGCAGTTCTAATCATCCTCTAAAGTCTGTGTCTGTCTTATTGGGTTGCAGAACCAAACCAGACAGTTATAGAGGTGCAGATGACAGATGACTTGTAGGATGTACTGATAGTCCTCGATTTACGGCCACAATTGAGTCCTAACATTTCTGTTGTTATAACGAGACAGTTATTAAGTGAATTTTGCTCCGTTTTACTACCTTTCTTGCCATAGTTATTAAGGGAATCACTTATTTATATCCTATGACAACATTAGATAATAACATAAGAGCCTGGTGGTGCAAGGGACTTAAGTGCTGTTAAAGTAGCACTTAGTTGCCAGCTGCCTGCAATTACTGCAAGTTCAAATCTCACCAGGCTCAAGGTTGACACAGCCTTCCATCCTTTTGAGGTAGGTAAAATGAGGACCCGGATTGTGGGGGCAATAAGCTGACTTTGTATAAAAAAGAACACCGCTTAGGGGGCCCCGAAAGCCCTACTAAGCAGGTATATACAAAAGTATGAAAGCTATTGCTTAACGCATTGTAAGCCACCCTGAGTCTCCGGAGAAGGGCAGCATATAAATCGACCTAATAAATAAATGAATGAATGAATGAATAAATAAATAAATAAAGTGTTGTACCTTATGATTCTTGATGAACGTATCTTTTCTTTTATGTGCACTGAGAGCATATGCACCAAAGGCAAATTCCTTGTGTGTCCAATCACACTTGGCCAATAAATAATTCTGTTCTGTTCTGTTCTGTTCTGTTCTGTTCTGTTCTGTTCTGTTCTGTTCTATTCTATTCTATTCTATTCTATTCTATTCTATTCTATTCTATTCTATTCTATTCTACTCTACCCTACCCTACCCTACCCTACCCTACCCTACCCTACCCTACCCTACCCTACCCTACCCTACCCTACCCTACCCTACTCTACTCTACTCTACTCTACTCTACTCTCTATTCCATTCCATTCCATTCCCTCCATCTTTCTATTCTATGCTATGCTATGCTATGCTATGCTATGCTATGCTATGCTATGCTATGCTATGCTATGCTATGCTATGCTATAGTTGATAAGTTAGTAACACAGTTATGATGTGAATCTGGTGAACACAAAATCACTTTTTTCACTGCTGTTGTAACTTTGAACGGTCACTAAACGAGCCGTTTGTAACTTGAGAACTACCTGTACTGAAATGATTCTGAGCATGACTTGCAAAGCAGCTGTAGATTTATCTGGTACATTTGCCTGCCTCTCCACACTGGACTTTCTCTCAAAAAGAGGATTATACGGTTTCTCGTCTCTCCTTTTTGCTGGTGCTTTTTTTTTTTTTTTGCTGGTACTCCAACCAAGATGTAATTTATTGTATTTTTAAAAATCCCATATCAGCAAAATGTCTGCCTACGATGATGAAATCCAGTATCTGTATGAAGAAATGGAGCAGCAGATCAAAGCCGAGAAAGAAAAAGTCGTGTTGGAGGCAAGTATAACTTTTAATTTGGGTAGTGGTGGGGTGCAACCAGTTATGTGAAAGAGCGCTCTTTGTGCACACGCGGGCTACACACACGCAGGCGCCTTACATATTTGTGCGCAGCGTTCAAAATACAGCAATTTGAAGCTCAGCTGGTTACCTTCTGAGGCAGCCTCGGTAAATAGAACAGCGGAGGCGCGAAAATCAGCTGAGCCAGAAAGAAGGAAATATAGAATAGGATAGGGTGGGTACGAGTGGGCGGGGCCAGCTGATAGTCGGAACTACTGGTTCGCCCGAACCAAGGGGTGAAATCCAGCAGGTTCTGACAGGTTCTGGAGGACCGGTAGCGGAAATTTTGAGTAGTTTGGATTACTGTAACGCCCTCTACATGGGGCTGCCCTTGGGACATATCCGGAGACTCTAGTTAGTCCAGAATGCGGCCGCGCGGGTAGTTATGGGGGCTTCTCGTTACTCCCGTGTTACACCTCTCCTGTGTGGGCTGCACTGGCTACCGGTTGTTCTCCAGGTTCGTTTCAAGGTGCTGGTTTTAACCTATAAAGCCCTACATGGCTTAGGCCTGGGATACTTACAGGACCACCTCCTGCCTTCCTCCCACCGTCCAGTGTGCTCCCATAGAGTGGGCCTCCTCCGGGTGCCATCAGCCAAGCAATGTCGGCTAGCGGCCCCCAGGGGGAGGGCTTTTTCTGTCAGAGCCCCGACCCTCTGGAATAGTTTTCCCACCGACCTCAGGACGGCCCCCGACCTCCTCTCCTTCCGCCGGGGATTAAAGACATGGTTGTTTAAAGAACATTACGATCGTGGGGTTATAAAGCCCTACATGGCTTAGGCCCGGGATACTTACAGGACCATCTTCTGTCCTCCTCCCATCATCCTGTGCGCTCCCACAGAGCAGGCCTCCTCAGGGTGCCGTCGGCCAAACTATGTCAACTGGCGGCCCCCAGGGGGAGAGCGTTCTCTGTTGGAGCGCCGACCCTCGGGAATGATCTGCCCACCGAGCTCAGGATAGCCCCCAACCACCTCTCCTTTTGCCGCGAACTGAAGACGTGGCTGTTCCATCAAATAATCTGATCGTGGGGTTGTACAATGTAATAATTTTAATATGATTTGAAAGGGTTTTTTTAGTTTGAATTAACACTGTGATTTGTATTGTTGATTGCTGTTTGTAAGCCGCCCTGAATCCTTCGGGAGAAGGGCGGCATATAAATCACAATAATAAATAAATAAACCCTCTGCTCTTTTTATTATTGTCCAATTTTGCAGGGCGCCGAGAGGTTCCAGTCCCGACAGCAGATACTGGAAGAAAAACTTATCGAAAAGGAGAAGGAATTCGAGCAACTGTCTCAGAAGCAGAAAATAGTAGGTGGAAATTATGCTGTTGCAATAGCCTCAATTTTTTAAAGTCAGCTTAGCCATACGGTGGCAGCCTGCTATACAATATCATTTTAGCCGCACTTGTAAGAAAGCCCATTAGCCTTGAAACAGGTCTCACCGTCACTTCAACGGTTGCTATAACCATTGGTTCCTTTATGGAAAGATGTCTATGACTGACCAATTCATCTGTCTAGGACCTTTCAGAAAATATGAGAAATTGCCATGCGACTTTTTATATTTAGTACTTTATTCTTCAAATTAAATTTAATCCTCAGAAATTCTATTTTTAAACTTCTTTTTAATTTATTATTATTGTCAAGGAAAATAACCAAAAAGGAATAATACGGTAAAGAAGAAAAAAACAACAACAATGCAAGCAATAGGATACATGTAAATAACAAACGAATTACGAATAACCAGCAGATTGAAAATGTTATATGGCTAATTGCACTGGTTTCAGAAGCACTAAGCACTTCCGGGTTGAAAGGATTAGCAGGTGACATCACCGTTGCCCTGAGGATATCCAGTTGGGGGCTCCTTTCAGGTCCCTGGCAGGAGCTAGAGCAAAGGACGGGAGCTCAACCCTACCCAACAGCAGCACGCAGGTCTCGAACGCAGGCTTGCTAATCTCCATCCCAGCCACCTAAAGGAGCCATCGTGCTCCTTTATATGGCTAATATATTTTAATTAATCATTGACAACTTAAAGTACTACAGGTAGTCCTCGACTTACAACAGTTCATAGAGTGACCGTTCAAAACTACAACGGCACTGCAAAAAACAACTTACAGCCCTTTTTCACACTTACAACCATTGCAGCGTCCCCCATGGACCCACGAACAAAATTTAGACAACTGACTCATATTTATGATGGTTACAGACTGAGTCGTATGATTCCCTTTTGGAACCTTCTGACAAGTCAACGGGGGGGGGGGGGGGAGCCAGATTCACTTAACAACCGCGTTACTAACTTAACGAATGCAGTGATTCTCTTACCAACTATGGCGAGAGAGGGGTCGTAAAATGGGGCAAAATTCACTTAACATCTGTGTCGCTTCCCAACGAGAACATTTTGGGCTCCATGGTGGTCATAAATCGAAGAGTACCTGTATTATGTGACGGTTTGCTTGCTTTCTGGAATATTCCACTGGACAAAACGTCTAAAAAGCAAAGTCTTGTTTTATTTTTTTTTTATCAAGGCAACCTGGTCTGCCCAAAGATAAATAAATATAAATGTAACACTCTATAAAGCAAAGACTTTCATTTCTTCTGTTTCCTGTGAAAGAAAAGAAACAGGGACCTTAAACGCCACCACCAGAGGAGAGTTTCAGCAGGTTCTGACCAGTTCTGGAGAACCGGTAGCGGACATTTTGAGTAGTTCAGAGAACCGGTAAATACCACCTCTGACTGGCCCTGCCCCCATCTATGCTCTGCCTCCTGAGTCCCAGCTGATCGGAAGGAAATGGGGATTTTGCAGTAACCTTCCCCTGGATTGGGAGGGAATGTTGACTTTACAGTATCCTTCTGGAATGGGGAGGAAATGGAGACTTTACAGTATCCTTCCCCTGCCATGCCCACAAGCCACGCCACGCCCACCAAGCCACACCCACAGAACCGGTAGTAAAAAAAATGAAATCTACCACTATACCCCGCTGCCTGACTGATAGGACCTCTGGAACAAATCCTTTTAAAGAAAGATTAAAAAATCTTTGTTTAAAAGGGGGCCCGGTAGCTCAGCAAACTAAAGCATTGTGATCAACACCAGTTGTCTGCAATTACTATAAATTCGAATCTCCCCAGGATCAAGGTTGACTCAGCCTTCCATCCTTTCTAAGATAGGTAAATTGAGGACCCAGTTTGTGTGGGCAATAAGCTGACTTTGTATAAATATACAAAAGTATGAAGGCGATTGCTTAACGCATTGTAAGCCACCCTGAGTCTCCGGAGAAGGGCGGCCTATAAATCAATTTTTTTTTAAAAAAAAGATCAGCCCCTCACACTGCATTGCCCTCTGCTTATTTTTCAAGTCCGATACAGTGAATTTAACTTCTTTAGTTGACTGGCCAGATGATCTGTGTCTCATAAATATCAGCCTGACCTCTGCAGAACTGACTCAACCCAGCTCTTACTGAGACGTTGACTGGAAGCTGTAAATAATCCCAAATGTTTCTTAGCGGCGTTTGAAGGTTCAACTGTAGGTAAACCGAGAAGTTCACATGGCCTGAAAAATAACCCGTTCAGGCGGGATCGGCTTGTTGTCACTGTTCTTGGAGGATTTACGGGCCACTCCTGCTATCTCCCTTCTAACCTCTTTAGGGCCCTGTTCGTTTTATTTGTGCTCTTTTGAAAAAGTGCCAGTTTCAGCCATCAGCTGCCTTATTACATCGTTGTCATGGTAATGCTGGTTTAATCCTGGATGATACGATAATTGCATTTCGCAAAAAATTAAAAAAAAATTAAAAATACATTTGTTTTTATTCAGAAAGATTAATTATTTATTTAGTGCAAGTGGTTCTGTCACTGATTGAACGTAAGCAGATTACAAAAGCCAGCAACTATACTGAATACACACACACACACACACACACACACACACACACACACACATTTATTTATTTATTTTATTTATTTTATTAAATTTCTATACCGCCCTTCTCCCGAAGGACTCAGGGCGGTGCACAGCCACATTAAAATAACCAGGTATACAAAATTTAAAATCAATTAAAACTAATTAAATAATTAATATATATATATATACACATATTATATGTGTATATATAAAGTTAATATATATACACACACATATACATACATACACATATATATACACATATACATACACATTATATATATATATTCAAACATATATGTACGTATATACACACACACACATATACGTACACACACACACACACACATGTATACAAACATATATATATAAATTTTCAAGAGCCTGGTTTAGCTCTGCAGACTAAAGCACCGTAATTAACATCCAGCTGTCTGCAATTACTGTAAGTTCGAATCTCCCCAGGCTCAAGGTTGACTCAGCCTTCCATCCTTTCTAAGGTAGGTAAATTGAGGACCCAGTTTGTGGGGGCAATAAGCTGACTTTGTATAAATATGCAAAAGTATGAAGGCTATTGCTTAACGCATTGTAAGCCACCCTGAGTCTTCGGAGAAGGGCGGCATATAAATCAAATAAAAAAAATAAAAAAAGTATAGATAAAATACATATCAAATAGTATACACGTAGTCCTCGACTTATGACAACAATGGAGCCCAAAATTTATGTTGTGAAGCGAAACATTTTTATCCCCCATCTATTCTCTGCCTCCCGAGTCCCAGCTGATCGGGAGGCAATGGGGATTTTGCAGTAACCTTCCCCTGGAGCGGAGTGGAAATGGAGATTTTACAGTAACTTTCCCCTGCCACACCCACCAAGCCACGCCCACCGAAGTAAAAAATTTTTTGAAACCCACCACTGCATCCCAGTCCTTGTTGTCCCAAAAGTGCTTTTTCAAGAGGCCACCGGACTTTCTGGTTTTTCTTTGAAGACATTTTGCTTCTCATGTGAGAAGCTTCTTCAGCTCGGACTGGATGGGGATGAGTCTGCGTCCCTTGCAGACAGCTGCTTATAAATCCAGTCCGAGTTGAAGAAGCTTCTTAGATGAGGAGCGAAACATCTTCAATGAACAAAAACAAAAACAAAAAAAAATGCACCTTTGGGACATTTTGAATGGGTATCGAAATGAAAGTCGCTGACATTTTTTAAAAAATATATTTGACTTTGGGGCATCTAGAGGTCTTTGTTAAAATTTTATACGTAGATGTTTTTTTCTTAAATCATCTGTTTTTCTTCTTTTTTTCTGTTATAGTTTTAAAAACAATAAGAATAAATAAGAAAACGCAACTCTGGAGGCATTTTATGGACTTGTGCTTAATAAAAAAAACCATTCCATTGGGGTTTTTTTAAAAAATAGGTTTTTTTCCCCCATACAGTTGGACAAACAATGCAAAGAGCTACGTAATGTTAAGTACGACACGACCACAGAAAACACCAAATTGAAGGTTACTAACCAAGAGCTTCTCAATTCGCTGGAGAGAACCTCCGAGGAGTTAATTATTGCTCAGCAGCAGTTGGAAATACTTCAGGATGAAGCTAAAAAACTGCAGGAAGAAAAGGAAATGTGAGTAATTCTAGAAAAGAGGAATTAACACAAGGAGGTTGATTTATCAGAGGACAGATACTTTATGATCGCACCGATCAGAGAGTGGCCACTGGAAGGGAAAAGTCTAAGGGTGGCCTGGAAATTTGCCCAAATGAGGTTGTTGTTTTCTTTAAAAAAAATAGCTTTTATTAAACATTTTTCACCTTTAAAAATAAAAAACAAAAACAGAAAAAAAAACCAAGAAAACAAGACAAACAACAATGTAAAGTAGTTACTGTATTTTCCTGCGTATAAGACTACTTTCTAACACACAAAAATCTTCTCAAAAGTCAGGGGTCGTCTTATACGCCGGGTCTCATTCTTCTGTAACCAGGCAGACCAGCCCATAAGGCTCTGCCAAGCCTTAAATGGCTCTGAAGAGGGTCGTCTTATACGCCCAGTCGTCTTATACGCCGGAAAATACGGTATACAGCCTTCCGTATCAGCATATATATATAGCTCCCCTTGAAGAGCACCCCGAGGCTCCAGCTGGTCCAGAATGCAGCTGTGTGGGTGGTTATGAGCGCAGCGCGTCGTGCCCATGTGACACCTCTCCTCTCCGCAAGCTGCACTGGCTCCCAGTGGTCTTCTGGGTGCGATTCAAGGTCCTGGTTACCACCTTTAAAGCGCTCCATGCTTAGGACCGGGGTATCTACGAGACCATCTTCTGCCACCAATAGCCTCCCACCGACCAGTTCGCTCTCACAGAGAGGGACTCCTCAGGGTGCCATCAGCCAAATTATGCCGACTGGCGACCCCTAGGCGGAGGGCCTTCTCTGTCAGGGCTCCAGCCCTTTGGAACGAATTGCCCCTGGAGATACGTAACATCCCCGACCTTCGTACTTTCCGCCATGCCCTCAAGACCCTGATGTTCCAACAGGCGGGGCTAAACAGTTGAACGATTTTTAAATTTGTTATTTTAATTTTGGGTTTTATTCTATTCGGCCAAATTGCGCAATAATTTTAATTGAAATTTTAGGATGTGTGTGCGTTTGTGCTTTTATCTTGGCTGTACACCGCCCTGAGTCCTACGGGAGAAGGGCGGTATAAAAATATAATAAATAAATATAAATAAAATAAATATATTGTTCTGGCTAGTTTTTCTACCTCCCGTCTGTATGCGGATTCATCGTTGTCTCGAATGAGACCGATCACTGTTGTGTCATCTGCGAACTTCAGTAGTTTAACACAGCCCGTCTTTGGGACTGCATCAAGTGCAAAACCACAGCACTTCAGCCTCTCCCGCAATCTCTCTTCCTTAGTTATGAATAGGTAATCTGTTACTCTGTTAGAACACAAATAACACTTTTTTTCAGCGGCTTTTTTCCTGCCAGACATTCTTCTCATTTTGTTCTTAGTTTCATGGAATTTTAATGAACGCAAAACTTGAAAAGTCTGGTGATTTTTTTATTATCAGAGAAGAGATTCAAACTACACACTTATTAAGAGTAGCGTTAATTTTATGACGTCACGGCTGATTCTTTTGTCAAGATTATGATTTGGATCATCTGGGAGAGAGAATAAGCAATAAGTTGAACAGACAAACAGACGCGGAATACGAATTGCTTATTTTGCTTAGTTAACATTGAGGAGAGTCTCCAGAGCTTCATTGAACTGTTCTGTAAAATTGTAGTTTTTTTTTTCTCTCTCTCTCCCATAAAAATGAAAGTTTAACAATCTTCCCGCACTGGATCTTTGCTTTAACTTTTATTGTGTCTCAAGAGCAATTTTCTGTCTGGGTTTAGATTAAAAGTAGCCATTAACAATAAATAAACTGGAGTAATTAGGAATTTAGTCCGTTTCTGTAGTTATAAGTGCCATACTTAACAAGAGAAAATAAATCACAACTCTGTTGGTGTTTTGTCTAAACAGGTCGAACTGGATTTTACATAACCATTCTTTTGTTTACTCTCCAGTGAGATTTGCCGGGTGACAGAAATATTAGAGAGGGAGAAATTAGGACTCCTTAAACAATTGGATTTTTTGAGGTAAGAAGATTTCCAAAACAAGCTTTGTGTGTCTTCATGTGTGTGTGTGTGGAAGTCATCTTCCTTTTTGATGAATGTGTTCTTTATCGTGAGAGTTGTATAAGGAGGACAAAGCTGTTTGTTTAAATAAAAACAGGTCAGGGACTGAATGCACGTACATATTTTTCCCGGTAAAATTGGAGCATTTATTCTAAAATCTAGGTTGGGCCATTCTAGATGGGCTAGTGAGACAGGGAAGGCCACTGGTGCTTCCATTAATGGCAAAAATTAAGTACCGTATTTTTCGGAGTATGACACTCCAGACTATAAGACACACCTACCTTTTTGGGGGGGAGGAAAATAAGAAAAAAAAATCTGCCTCAGCCGCCCAGCAATTTGCCTCCTTCCAGCGAACAGCCTGTTTCAGTTTCAGCTTCAGCAGAGCTTGATTAACATAAGCAGCTGATTGTCAGTTGGATCGGCCTCCCGAGGATCAGCTGTTTCAGGCTGCAGGGATTGCCATAGCCTATTGCCCCCTCCACATGCCCTGTTTTTGGCCTCCACACTTTTCTGCCCGTTCTGGGCTGAGGGGATGTGCAGAGGTGGCAATAGGCAATGGCAGCCTGAAACAGCTGATCCTTGGGAGGCTGATCCAACCAACAATCAGCTGCTTGTGCTAATCAGGCTCTGCTGAAGCTGAAACAGGTTGTTTGCTGTAAGGAGGCAAATTGCTGGGAAGCAGAGGCTAAAGGGTGGGGGCCGGCAGATGGGCAGGGCTACATTTGGTGTATAAGACTCACCCAAATGTTCACTCTCTTTTGGGGGGGGGAGTGCATCTTATACTCCAAAAAATATGGTAGCAACCCCCAGTCATGAGCCAGTTCTTTCAGAAAGAACCAAATCATCTTGATAATAGACAAATGGTTCCTTCCTACCCCAGTAGTATCTCTGTTGTATCCATTAATTTTTAAATCCTGTGAAACAACAATCCAGGAAGGACAGTACGTTTACTCAAGTTCCTGAAACAACAGGACCATGTACAGGTAGTCCTTGACTCACAACCACAGTGGAGCCTAACATTTACGTTGCTCAGCGAAACGTTTGTTAAGTGAGTTTGGCTCCATTTTACGACCTCTCTTGTCGTTAAGTGAATCGTGGCAGTCGTTAAGTTAGTAACACCGGTTGTTCAGTGAATCTGGCTTCCCCGTTGACTTTCCTTGTCAGAACGTCTGCAACCGTCATAAATACGAGTCAGTTGCCAAGAATTTGGGTCAGGTGACCATGGGGATGCTGCAACGGTCATAAGTGTGGAAAAAAACGATCATAGGTCACTTTTTTCAGCGGTCATTAAATGAACTGTTGTAAGTTGAGGGTTGCCTATACTGGTGTAGGTAGGAGAAAGGATGGCCGAATTTAGGTGCGGAGTCAAAAGAGGGATCAGCCTAGAATCCCTACATGGTCACAAGAGAGCTAAATTCAACCTCCCTTGAATTCCATGGACCTTTATCTAAAATTTAAGCAGGTGCTAAGGATTAATTAACATGGGATGTGGTGGCTCAGTGGCTAAGATGCTGACCTTGTCGATCGAAAGGTTGGCAGTTCAGCGGTTCAAATCCCTAGTGCCACGTAATGGGGTGAGCTCCCGTGACTTGTCCCAGCTTCTGCCAACCTAGCAGTTCGAAAGCACGTAAAATAATGCAAGTAGAAAAATAGGGACCACCTTTGGTGGGAAGATAACAGCGTTCCGTGCGCCTTTGGCGTTGAGTCACACCGGCCACATGACCACAGAGACATCTTCAGACAGCGCTGGCTCTTCGGCTTTGAAACGGAGATGAGCACTGCCCCCTAGAGTCAGGAACGACCAGCACATTTGTGCGAGGGGAATCTTTACCTTTACCTTTACCTTAAGGATTAATTGAGAAGATTCCTGTGCATGGGCATTTTAACAATAAATCAGTATAATTGGACCTTCCCGTGTGAACCTGGTCTTTCACAATTGACAGTTGTGGGAGGAAGAGGGGGCTCCTATCTCCTTCCTCCGCTGTGGGACCAGAGCAGCTGGTAGCAAACTCAAGCTGGAGGATATAACTTTGGGATTCTAGGAGGACGATATTTGGGGAGGCCCCTCAGGAACCAAATCGAATATGCAACAAACCAAGCTGTTTTGTGGCCAATTTTCTTAACAGTTTAATTTGCACGAGGGTAATTCAGACCCGCTCAGTTTTATTGCGCCTCGTTTGTCTTGATTCAGTTGCGCATCGAGTAGTTTTCAACTTAAAAGCTGCTCGGAACTGCTTACGTCGTCTTCTGCTTGGCTCCATCCTTAATTCGTCACTCTGTAATTCACCCGTAGAAGAAACGTATCAAATCCTAGCATTCAGAACCTACTTTTCAAAAAAATGACATCCCAGAATTTCCCCACGAAACAAAAATAGGAATAAAGTACAACCATTTGGCCAGGATAAATACCTTGCCCCCAGATTGGAAAAGTTTACTGGTAAATGGGCAGTCTTGAAAGATATCCTTTAATTTTGGTGTTTTTCCTTCCTTCCTTCCTTTCCTTCCTTCCTTCTTCCCCTCCCCCCTCTTTATTCCGTCCCTTTCTTCCAATCTACCTCTCCTTCCTTCCTTCCTTCCCTCCCTCCCTCCCTCTTCCTTCCCTTCCTTTCTTCCCATCTCCCCCCCTCTCTCTCCCTCCCTCCTTCCTTCCTTTCTTCCTCCTCCCCTCCCTCCCTCCTTCCTTCTCCTTCCCTCCTTCCCTCCCTCTGTCTTTCTTCCGTCCCTTTTTCCCATCTCCCTCTCTCTCCTTCCTTCCTTCCTCCTTCCCTCCCTCTTCCTTCCCTTCCTTTCTTATCTCCTTCCCTCCTTCCTCCCTCCCTCCTTCCATCTTCCTTTCATCCCTTTCTTCCCATCTCCCTCTCCCTCCTTCCTTCCTTCCTTCCTCCTCCCCTCCCTCTTCCTTCCCTTCCTTTCTTATCTCCTTCCCTCCTTCCTTCCTCCCTCCCTCCATCTTCCTTCCATCCCTTTCTTCCCATCTCCCTCTCCCTCCTTCCTTCCTTCCTTCCTCCTCCCCTCCCTCCTCCTTCCCTTCCTTTCTTATCTCCTTCTCTCCTTCCTTCCTCCCTCCCTCCATCTTCCTTCCATCCCTTTCTTCCCATCTCCCTCTCCCTCCTTCCTTCCTTCCTTCCTCCTCCCCTCCCTCCCTCCGACTTCCTTCCATCCCTTCCATCCCTTCCATCCCTTTCTTCCCATCTCCCTCTCTCTCTCTCCCTCCCTCCTTCCTTCCTTTCTTTGTCCTCCCCTCCCTCCCTCCATCTTCCTTCCGTCCCTTTCTTCTCATCTCCCTCTCTCTCTCTCCTTCCTTCCTTCCTTCCTTCCTTCCTTCCTTCCTTCCTTCCTTCCTTCCTTCCTTCCTTCCTTCCTTCCTTCCTTCCTTCCTTCCTTCCTCATCACAGGGAAAGGAACAAACATCTGAGTGATGAACGGGACATGTGTCTTCAGCGGGTATGTTCCGTAGCTTTTCGGCTAAAAAGGTTTTTTACACGAAAACCTGAGACAAAAACTGTAACTGTAAGCTTCACATTGAAAACTTTTAAGTTCCATCCCATTTAGACAACTCAGGTTCTGTGTTACAAGGTCGAATTTGACATCTCTTGCAGCGGCCATTATTATGAACGAAGCTTCTGTATGCTAAGCTCCAGGTCTGTGCGAATTGGAGACTAGTTACCCTGTTTCCCACAAAATAAGACTTTTGAGCACATGGCAATAAGGCCAAGCACTTATTTCAGGGTTCAAAAAAACATAAAACAGGGTCTTATTTTCGGGGAAACACAGTAACTTTTTTATGGATGGTGAGATTACAATTAAGATTGTCATTCGGGTAATCCTCGATTTAGGACCACCACTGAGCTCAGAATTACGGCCATTAAGTTGCTGCTGTCATTAAACGAAGCATCCCAGCTCTCCCCGTTGCAGTCCTTATGCAGAGCATCAGGGTGCCTCAGGAGGCCCGGAGTTGCTAAATGAATGGTTATAAATCAAGGACTGCTTTCATTCATTTAACTTCATCATGTATCTGTCTGTCTGGTCTATTTAATGCCTTTAAAGAGCATCTACAAAAGCAACTGGAGAAATGTGCCACGCCCTCGCTCAGGTCTCCCACCACTCAGAGCAAGGGGAAGGCGCATAGAATTTTGGATGTGCCGAAAGCTCCCCGGCTTTTGGCACGCGGTGGCAAAATGGTTAGCCATCACTGGCCTAGAGCTATTGAAAGAGAAAATTCTCACGTATTATAAATCATTAACAACTTAAAATGCTATAGGTCAGTGATGGCTAAACTTTTTGCGGTCGTGTGTCAAAAACGGGGGGAGCACAGGGGGTCACGTGCGTGCTTGCCCACACCCATAATCCATTGCACCCCGCTTCCCCACATGTGTGCATGACCCCCCCCCCCGCACTCCCCCACTTTTGGCATGGGATGGCATGGTGGGCCTGGTAGGCCTGTTTTTTTGCCCTCCCCAGGCTCCAGGGGCTTTCTTGGAGTCTGTGGAGGGCCGAAAACAGCCTCCCCCCCACCAGAGGTCCTCCGGAGGCTGGAAAAGGCTTGTTTGCTGACTTCCGGTGGGACAGAAAGGCCCAAAAATCAGCTGTGCGCTAGGGCAACACTTGCGTGCCCACCGATATGGCTCCGTGTGCCACCTGTGGCATCATGGCTATAGGTAGTCCTCAGCTTACAATGATTTGCTTAGTGACCATTTGAACACCGTTACAACAACACTGAAAAAAGTGACTTATGACAGTTTTTCAAACTTTTCCTCACGGTGATGCTTGACAACTGACTCATATTTATGACGGTTACAATGTCCCAGGATCACGTGATCTCCTTTTGCGACCTTCTGACAAGCAATGTCCAATGGGGAAGCCAGAGTCACTTAACAACGGTGTCACTGGCTTAACCACACTTCAGTGATTCACTTATCAACCGTGGCAAGAAAAATGGGGCAAAATTCACTTAACAAATGTCTCACTTAGCAAGAGACATTTTGGGCTCGATTGTGGTCGTAAGTCGAGGATTACCTGGTACAAACAAGTTTATCTATATAGTTTTGACATTCCGGTATGACATCTACTGTTTTATTTAAGTGCACTGCTCAAAAAAAATAAAGGGAACACAAGCAGAAGACATCCGAGATCTGAATGAATGAAATAGCCTTATTAAATACTTTGTTTGTTACATACAGTAGTTTTGTGTTCCCTTTAGTTGTTTGAGCAGTGTATAAACTACTGTATGTAAAGAACAAAGTATTTAATAAGGCTATTTCATTCATTCAGATCTCAAATGTCTTCTGCTTGTGTTCCCTTTATTTTTTTGAGCAGTATATATTTTGACATTTTAAAACAATGTTTCCACAGAAATCTGGGTATGAGGCCCCTGTCAGTCGGAAACAAAGATCTGGCTCAATTATTGGCAAATATATTGAGAGAAGAAGTTCACTGAAGAGGTAAGCCTTCCATTTTGTCTTGGGCGCATTATTATTATTGTTGTTGTTATTTTTGTTGTTATTATTATTATTATTTAATCTGTAGTGAGATTCACAGCCTTTGAGGCTGGTTAATAGCTCAGCAGTTCGAGTCTTAACCAAGGACCTAGGAACTGTTAAGGTATCATTATTATTATTATTATTAATTGTTAAGGTATTATTATTATTATTATTATTATTATTATTATTATTTAGATAACTTACAGAATTGGACAGTATTCACAGTACAGCAAGAAACAATGCTTTCTTTTTTTTTTCAATATATTGTTTTTATTTAAAGGCATTTTTACCATTTGCTGGAAATATCCCCTGACTAGAAATTTTACACGGGATATAGTCCTCAATGTACAACCGCAGCTGAGCCCAGAATTCATGTTGCTAAAGTGAGAAATTTGCTAAGTGAGCCTTGCCCGCTTTTACGACTTTTCTTGCCACCGTTGTTAAGTGAATCAATGCAGTTGTTACATTAGTAACATGGTTGTTCAGTGAATCTAGTTCCCCCCTTGACGTTGCTTGTCAGAAAGTCACAAAAGGAGAGATCACTGCAACTGTCATAAATATGAGACAGTTGTCAAGGATCCAAATGTAAATACCGTGACCATGGGGATGCTGCAATAGTCAAAAGTGTGAAAAATGGTCCTAAGTCACTTTTTCCAGTGTCGTCGTAACTTCAAATGGTCATTAAGTGAACTGCTGTAAGTCGAGGACTACCTGTAGTACTTTAAATTGTCAATGATTAATTAAAATATATTAGCCATATAAAGGAGCTCCTTTAGGAGGCTGGGATGGAGATTAGCAAGCCAGCGTTCGAGACCTGCGTGCTGCCATTGGGTAGGGTTGAGCTCCTGTCCTTTGCTCCAGCTCCTGCCAGGGAACTGAAAGAAGCCCCCAACTGGATATCCTCAGGGCAACGGTGATGTCACCTGCTAATCCTTTCAACTGGGGTGAAATCCTCCTGGTTTGCACCGGATTCGGCGATCCAGTAGCGATCTTGGCGGCTGGTTCGGTGATCCGGTAGCGATGGCGGAGCAAAGCTCCGCCCACCTGCTTAGGTGTTGTTACTTCCTGGTTTTAACCAGGAAGTAATGTGTTCATTACCTTCTGCGGATGCGTAGAAGGTTTTGCACATGTGCAGAAAGGATGTGCGTGCATGTGACACACAAGTACGCACGAACTTCTGAATGGGTAAGGAAGGTAAGTAGATTTCACCCCTGCTTTCACCCCAGAAGTGCCTCAGTGCTTCTGATTCCAGTGCAATTAACCATATAATATTTTCAATCTGCTGGTTATTCGTAATTTGTTTGTTATTTAAATGTATCCTATTGCTTGCATTGTTGTTCTTTTTTCTTCTTTACCATATTATTCCTTTCTGGTTATTTTCCTTGACAATAATAATAAATTTTAAAAAAGTTTAAAAATAAAATTTTGAAAAATGAACATTCTACAAAATTTATCATATGGAGAATAAGTTCCAAATATAAAAAAGTCCCATGACAATTGTTTCAATTTCTCATATTTTCTGAAATGTCCGAGACCTAGACAGATGAATTGGTCAGTCATAGAAATCTTTCCATAAAGGAACCAATGGTTATAGCAACTGTTGAAGTGACAGATGCAAATTTGTCCAAAAATATTCTAAAAACAAATGTGACTCTATTGATTGTCACTTAATAGTTGTTGTTCATTGAAATAAAAGATAATATATAACTTTGAATGAGAGTGCGTTGGCTTATAAAGATTTGAATATTCTTCCGATATTTTGAAAAATGTTCATGTACTGGATATTCCTCAACTGTGTTTGACTTCAGGTATGAAAAGCAATAAGCTTTTGTGAAAATATGTACAGACTCCTCGTATCCTGGGCATAAATTGTTTCAACTCCTGCCTTTAAAACGATGCTATAGAGCACTGCATACCAGAACAACAAGACACAAGAACAGTTTTTTCCCAAACGCCATCACCCTGCTAAGCAAATAATTCCCTCAACACTTGTCAAACTATTCACTAAATCTGCACTGCTATTAATCTTCTTATCGTTCCTATCACCCATCTCCTCCCACTTATGACTGTATGACTGTAACCTTGTAGCTGGTATCCTTAAGATTTATATTGACTGTTTCCTAATATGAATTGATTGCTTATTTGTTCCCTATGACTATCATTAAGTGTTCTACGTTATGATTCTTGATGAATGTATCTTTTCTTTTATGTACACTGAGAGCTTATGCACCAAAGACAAATTCCTCGTGTGTCCAATCACACTTGGCCAATAAAGAATTCTATTCTATTCTGTTCTGTTCTGTTCTGTTCTGTTCTGTTCTGTTCTGTTCTGTTCTATTCTATTCTATTCTATTCTATTCTATTCTATTCTATTCTATTCTATTCTATTCTATTCTATTCTATTCTATTCTATTCTATTCTATTCTATTCTATTAATTCTAATTCTAATTCTAATTCTAATTCTAATTCTATTCAACGTTCAGATTTCCACTAGGTTATAAATGACTGAGTTGTGTGTTTGTGTTTTTCCTCATCGCTTTCCAGCGAGCCTTCCGAAGATGAGACGTTTAGCGCACCCCAAATAAGAAGTGCCCTTAGTATGAATGTGGACCTTTCATTAGATTCTGAGCCCCCTAAGCCTGGCGGGCTGACCCAGAGGAAGCACTTCAGAAGGCTAATATCCATTGAAGAAGACCATCTACCGCATCTTCTGAACAGGACAGAGAGGCAGCTAATCCGGTGGTCTGAAGAAGATGAAGATGAACGAGGACCAGATATGAACCGAGTCCAACGGCAGCCACAGGCTGAGCAGTCTCACGCCTCATCTAGGGAAGAGCCCGTCGGAAAAGAAACCCTGGCAAATGTAAGGAACAAAACTGAATTATTTAGATTTTACGGAAGAGAATATTTGTATCTTATGGTTGAACTCTGGGGTCCTTGGTGCTCTCGGAGGTGGGTTGTTTTCTTGCAGATTTTAGATTTTATTTTGGATGAACAGAGGTGGGTTTCAGCAGGTTCTGACCAATTCGGGAGAACCGGTAGCGGAAATTTTGAGTAGTTCGGAAAGCCGTTAGTAAAAATTCTGACTGGCCCCGCCCCCGTCTATTCTCTGCCTCCCACGTCCCAGCTGATCGGGAGGGAATGGGGATTTTGCAGTAACCTTCCCCCACCCACAGTGGGTGGGAATGGAGATTTTACAGTATCCTTCCCCTGCCACGCCCACCAAGTCATGCCACGCCCACCAAGCCACACCCACAGAACCGGTAGTAAAAGAATTTGAAACCCACCACTGTGGATGAAGTGCATTTTGGCAAAATTAAAAGAGTAACAGGGTTGGTAGGGATCTTGGAGGTCTTGCTGCTCAAGCAGAAAACTCTATAGCATTTCAGACAGACGGTTACTCAATCTCTTCTTAAAATCCTCCAGTGTTGAAGCGGTCAAAACTTCTGGAGGCAGGTTGTTCCACTGCTTAATTGTTCTGTCAGGAAATTTCTCAGAACTACTCAAAATTTCCGCTACTGGTTCTCCAGAACCTGTTAGAACCTGCTGGATTTCACCCCTGCTCCCGACTCTCTCTATTGCAGTAAAACAAAGCATCATCATCATCATCATCATTATTATTATTATTATTATTATTATTATTTAATTAGATTTATATGCTGCCCTTCTCCGGAGACTCAGGGCGGCTTACAAGGCGTTAAGCAATAGCCTTCATACTTTTGTATATTTTACAAAGTCAGCTTATTGCCCCCACAAACTAGATCCTCAATTGACCTACCTTAGAAAGGATGGAAGGCTGAGTCGACCTTGAGCCTGGGGAGATTCGAACTTACAGTAATTGCAGACAGTTGAATGTTAATAACAGGCTTTTAGTCTGTTGAGCTATCCAGGCTCTTGCATTAACATCAAATCACAACTTTTTGGGTTTTTTTTTATAAGAATATGAACCAGCCATTTTTATGCATCCTTTTTTATCCTATGCCTAACAATGCAAGCCTATATCAGGGTTCCAAGTAACACCCCCAACGAAAGAAGACTCCGAGGTTTTTATTAGAGATGTCATATTGGTACATCTTGGAAAACCCGAATCTGAAAACTTCCAGGTTTTCCCCACCCAAAGAAAAGTCCAAGTCCCTGCCCGGCACCCACATGTCCATCACATGTTCCAGTCAAACCACCATCCCAACTTGAACCCTCCGAGTTCAAGTCCTCCAGGTGCAGGGCAAAACGTCCTTGACTCTCTGAGAAAGGAATGTTATTATGACTACATATCACCCGAAACACCTCATATTTGTGCTTATGTGAAGGATGAAGCCTTCCGCATGGCTCCGGATCGTATATTCAAGATAGTTCTGGTGGGGAATTCAGCTGTGGGGAAAACGTCCTTTTTAAAGCAATTCTGCGAAGAACGGTTTTTTCCAGGCACGGCTGCTACCGTCGGTAAGTAAGAGACAACGGACATACATTATTTATTTGTTTATTTATTCATTCAATTTGTCTGCCGCCCCTCTCCGAAGACTCAGGGCGGCTCACAATGCATTTAAAATCATTATTTAAAAAAAACATTTAAGAATTAAAAACATTAAAACTCATTCACACCATTCGTGGCCGGATCTCGCCAGATCGCAAGAGCGAGATCAATGGCCCCAGGCCTGCTGGAAACATACGATAGGATGGACACGCCATTCAGACCTGTGCAGGTATTTGGAATTTGGTAACTGCCAACATCCCTAGATCAATTTTAGGAGTGCCTTTTTGCTTTTTTAAAACTCAAAAAGAAAATAATAACAGTACAAGTAGCCCTTGATTTATGAGCACAATGGAGCCCAAAATTTCCATTGCTAAGTAAAACAGATTAACAGAGGTGGAAGGGACCTTGTGGGTCATCTAGTCCAACCCCACACTCAAACAGGAGACCCTACACCATTTCTGACAAATGGCAATCCAATCTTTTCTTGAAAGTCTCAAGTGAGGAAGCTCCCACAACTTCCAGAGGCAATGTCTGTTCCACGGGTTGATCGTTCTCCCTGTCAGAAAGTCCTCATTTCCAGGTTGAATCTCTCCTTGGTCAGTTTCCATCCATTATTCCTTGTCTGGCCTTCGGGTGATTTGGAAAGTAGGTTGACACCCTCCTCTCTGTGGCAGCCCCTCAAGTATTGGAAGATGGCTATCATGTCTCCCCTGGTCTTTCTCTTCACTAGACTAGCCGTGCCCAGTTCCTGCAACCGTTCATTGTATGTTTTAGCCTCCAGTCCCCTCATCCTCTTGGTTGCCCTTCTCTGCTCTCCTTCTACAGTCTCCACATCTTTTTTATAGTGCGGTGACCAAAACTGGATGCAGTATTCTAGGTGTGGTCTTACTAGGGCTTTATAGAGGGGTATTAGTACGTCACTAAAACAGACAGTTGCTAAGTGAGATTTTGTCCCATTTTATGTCCTTTCTTGCAACATTGGTTAAATGAATCATTGCAGTTGTTAAATTAGTAAGACGGTTGTTAAGTGAATCGGGCTTCCCCACTGAAGGTCGCAAAAGGGAATCACACAACCCCAGGACATTGCCACCGTCATAAATGTGAGTCCGTTGTCAAGCGTCTGAATTTTGATCATGTGACCAGGGGGATGCTGCCATGGTCCTAAAGTGTGAAAACTGGTCCAAAGTCACTTTTTTTCAGTACCGTTGTAACTTCTGACAGTCACTAAACGAATGGTTGCAACTTGAGGGCTACCTGTATTAAAAAAGCGTAAGTCTGGATAGATAAATTTATGGGGCTACTAAGCTCTCTGGTTTATAATAAGAAATTGACCTTTACAAACTTTATGTATAGTTTTTAAGAAAAAAGGGCAAAAAAGATTTGGCTGGAATGGAATGGAATGGAATGGAATGGAATGGAATGGAATGGAATGGAATGGAATAGAATAGAAAATATAGAATGGAATGGAATGGAATGGAATGGAATAGAATAGAATAGAATAGAATAGAATAGAATAGAATAGAATAGAATAGAATAGAATAGAATAGAATAGAATAGAAAATATAGAATGGAATGGAATGGAATGGAATGGAATGGAATGGAATGGAATAGAATAGAATAGAATAGAATAGAATAGAATAGAATAGAATAGAATAGAATAGAATAGAATAGAATAGAATAGAATAGAAAATATGGAATGGAATGGAATGGAATGGAATAGAATAGAATAGAATAGAATAGAATAGAATAGAATAGAATAGAATAGAATAGAATAGAATAGAATAGAATAGAATAGAATAGAATAGAATAGAATAGAAAATATAGAATGGAATGGAATGGAATGGAATGGAATGGAATGGAATAGAATAGAATAGAATAGAATAGAATAGAATAGAATAGAATAGAATAGAATAGAAAATATGGAATGGAATGGAATGGAATAGAATAGAATAGAATAGAATAGAATAGAATAGAATAGAATAGAATAGAATAGAATAGAAAATATGGAATAGAATAGAATAGAATAGAATAGAATAGAATAGAATAGAATAGAATAGAATAGAATAGAATAGAATAGAATAGAATAGAATAGAATAAAGAAAATATGGAATGGAATGGAATGGAATGGAATGGAATAGAATAGAATAGAATAGAATAGAATAGAATAGAATAGAATAGAATAGAATAGAATAGAATAGAAAATATGGAATAGAATAGAATAGAATAGAATAGAATAGAATAGAATAGAATAGAATAGAATAGAATAGAATAAAGAAAATATGGAATGGAATGGAATGGAATGGAATGGAATGGAATAGAATAGAATAGAATAGAATAGAATAGAATAGAATAGAATAGAATAGAATAGAATAGAAAATATGGAATAGAATAGAATAGAATAGAATAGAATAGAATAGAATAGAATAGAATAGAATAGAATAGAATAGAATAGAAAATATGGAATGGAATGGAATGGAATGGAATAGAATAGAATAGAATAGAATAGAATAGAATAGAATAGAATAGAATAGAATAGAATAGAATAGAATAGAATAGAATAGAATAGAAAATATGGAATGGAATGGAATGGAATGGAATGGAATAGAATAGAATAGAATAGAATAGAATAGAATAGAATAGAATAGAAAATATGGAATAGAATAGAATAGAATAGAATAAAGAAAATATGGAATGGAATGGAATGGAATGGAATAGAATAGAAAATATGGAATAGAATAGAATAGAATAGAATAGAATAGAATAGAATAGAATAGAATAGAATAGAATAGAATAGAATAGAAAATATGGAATGGAATGGAATGGAATGGAATGGAATGGAATGGAATGGAATGGAATAGAATAGAATAGAATAGAATAGAATAGAATAGAATAGAAAATATGGAATAGAATAGAATAGAATAGAATAGAAAATATGGAATAGAATAGAATAGAATAGAATAGAATAGAATAGAATAGAAAATATGGAATGGAATGGAATGGAATGGAATGGAATGGAATAGAATAGAATAGAATAGAATAGAATAGAATAGAATAGAATAGAATAGAATAGAATAGAATAGAATAGAATAGAAAATATGGAATGGAATGGAATGGAATGGAATGGAATGGAATAGAATAGAATAGAATAGAATAGAATAGAATAGAATAGAAAATATGGAATGGAATGGAATGGAATGGAATGGAATGGAATGGAATAGAATAGAATAGAATAGAATAGAATAGAATAGAATAGAATAGAATAGAATAGAATAGAATAGAATTATTATGCTGTGCTAGGAAAGAGACTCTATGGTGTGGGACTGGACTTCTGCTCAGCTGCAGAATTGAACAGGGGACTTCCGGTTAGGACCTTTGTGGCTCTTGTGTTTAAGGTTGCCGACCCCTAGTGAGATTTCTAGAAAAAACATTGTTATTAGTTGAGAAATGTAGCCGAGTCAACACAATTATGTTATTTAACTTATTCCTAGATTAGTTAAGGCGGAGTTACCCTGACTCTCCTTCCTTCCCCTGAGTTTAGGTGTCCCTTGGACCAACAATTCTTCCTCCCCTTCCTTTCTCGGAGCCTGTTAGACATTCTGTCACACTTTGGCCTTTTAAATGAGAATAATAATAGTAATAATTTTCCAAAAGAACAGTTCCTGGTTTTGATGGAGGCGCCCACGTATTCTAGTGATGCTAACGGCTACACTAAACAGGTCAACCATATCAGGCAGGTCCTGGCTGCAGAGTCAGACTAAATCTGTTCCAAGCAAAGCCATTCAACATCACGAGAATACACAATTTGAATTTCATGTCGGATTGACTGTCGCCCCGATTAACAAGGGTCGCGTTGAATGCTATGGCTTCTGGGCACTCATGGGAAAAAAAGAAATGCGTTAACAGAGTCCACCTCCCTCTGCTAGGCAAACCAAGGCGTGAAGCTGACAGGCAATCAAAAGGGAATAATTTGATCAAAAGGGGGAAAAAAAAAAGAATTTCTCAGTTATGGAATGTTTTTACAAACTGGAGCCATTGAAGTAAAGATTTCAAAAAATGAAAATGCCAGTTTTGGGAAGAAAAACGTCTGGATTTGGAGATTAATGAACAGAGACTTTCTGCACCAAAGGAGTTTAATTTTGAAAGACCAGCTCTTTACCAAGATGAATTGGAAGCAATTGGATTAGAGATTTTTTAAAAAAAATTAAATTTATATGCCGCCCTTCTCCGGAGACTCAGGGCGGCTTACAATGCGTTAAGCAATAGCCTTCATACTTTTGTATATTTTATACAAAGTCAGCTTATTGCCCCCACAAACTGGGTCCTCAATTTACCCACCTTAGTAAGGATGGAAGGCTGAGTCAACCTTGAGCCTGGGGAGATTCGAACTTGCAATAATTGCAGGCAGCTGAATGTTAATAACAGGTCTTTAGTCCGTTGAGCTATCCAGGCTCTTCAGATTACAGAATAACAAGAGTTGGAAGGGACTTCGGAGGTCTTCTAGTGTAACTCTCTGGTCCAGCTACACCAGTGGTCAAATCCAATTTTTTTCACTACCGGTTCTGTGGGCGTGGCTTGGTGGGCGTGGTGTGGCTTGGTGGGCGTGGCAGGGAGAAGAATACTGCATTCCACTCCATTCTCACCCCACTCTGGGGCCAGCCAGAGGTGATATTTGCCGGTTCTCCGAACTACTCAAAATTTCCGCTACCGGTTCTCCAGAACCTGTCAGAATTTCACCCCTGAGCTACACCATTACGAACAACAAATGGTTGCCCAATCTTTTCTTAAAACCTCCAGGGATGGAGCACCCACAACTTCTGATAGCAAGCCATTCCACTGATTAATTATTCTCATTATTAGGCAGTTTCTCCTTAGTTCCAGGTTGCTTCTCTCCTCGATTAGTTTCCATCCATTGTTTCTTGTCCTGCCTTATGGTGGTTTGGGAAATAAATTGACCCCTTCGTCTTTGTGGCAGCTCCTCAAATACTGGAATACTGCTCAAGTCCTTTTCTCTAGTCTAGCCAAACCCAAATCCTACAACCGTTCTTCATACGTTTTAGTCTCCAGGCCTTCGATCCTCTTACTTGCTCTTCTTTGCACTGAAACTAAATTGACTATGCAATCATCAATCGTCCACTTCAGTCCTCAGTGTTGAGACATACCTGGTTCAGATGAATTGCTGGTGGCTGAGAACAGAGTTAAATTCCCTTATTTCTTGTCTTGCCTTTGGCGAATAGGTTCACCCTCTTTTCTCCATGACCGTCCCTCAAATATTGGAAAATTGCTATTACGTCACATGGAGTTATTATTTTTTTTAACGGTTTCGTTTCTGAACATAACTGCTTTTTCTTTTCTTTTTTTACATTTCTTTTTATTTAACCATTTTCTTTACCTTACATCACAATTTCCATCTTTACAACACTCCTGTACCAGTAACCATTCATATTATATATGCTATTATGAATACAATATGTAGTTGTTCTGAATATTTTTCTACATTCTACATTTTATAACATCCTACTATGAGACTATATATTCTTCATCTATCTTTATCTTTATACTTACTACTATTTTCTACTTCGTTAATCATCTTTTCTTGTTCATTTCCTAATCTTTGCATCTACAATCTAACCAGTTATACCATACATTCCAAATCAAATAATACTCCGTTTCTGCTTTATCTTTTATTTCCGTTGTCAGCCTATCCATCTCTGCGCAATCTAATATTTTCTTTATCACCATTTCTTCAGCTGGCATATTTCCATTTTCCCAATTTTGTGTGTAAACAATTCCAGCCGCTGTTATTAAATGTAATATTAAATATTGGGGTTTTTTCTTATAGTTCCCTGTTAATATGCCTAATAAGAAAATCTCCGGTTTCAGCTCTATTTGTTGTTTTACTATTTCCTCTAGCCGCTTTCTTATCCTTATCCAGTATTTTTTTGCTATTGGGCAAGTCCACCACATGTGATAGTATGTTCCCTGCGTCTGTTTACATTTCCAACATTCCGGTGATCTGTTTGGAAACATTTTTGCTAGTCTGGGTGGAGGTAGATGCCATCTATAGAACATTTTGTATAAGTTTTCTCTGTATGCTGCTGACATTTATACTCCCCCCCCACAATTTATACTCCCCCCCCCACAATTTTTCCCAGTTTTCAAGTTCTATAGTATAGCTGAATTTTTTTGCCCAGGTTATCATCGTTTCCTTTACTTTTTCTTCTTCCATTTTGAATCTCGATAAGTAGTTATATAGTTTTTTTTTAATCAGTTTTTCCTCCGTCCCCTGTAGTATCTTGTTCAGTTCTTGTGGTTCCTTGTAGAATCCATACTTTTCTGCATCTTTCTTGTACATAACTGCTTTTTCCGATGAGTTTGATGGCATGGCATTGCTGGAATTTTGTGATTTTGCTTTCCCAGTTTTATACACTCCAATGCTTGCTTGCTCATCTTCACTATCCAAGGAATGTGCTGGAGCCTTTTCCAATACCACAGCTCGAACAAGTCGATTTTCTCCTGTCTGGTTTTTTTTTTCATGCTCCAACTTTCAAAACCGTAGATAGCGATGGGAAACATAATGGTGCAGACAAATCTCCATTTAGGTGCCAGGTTGATGTCTCTGTTTTTTGTTTTTTTTTCATATTCAATTCACACTAATTATTGCTGTGCAACCAAGTACAATTTTGACATTTTATTTTCTGGATCGCATTCACTGCTTTAATCAGTCTGTAATGCTAGGGAAATAAATATGCATTCCATAATTCACACTAATTATTGCTGCGTAGCCCAGTTCAATTTTGACACCTTTTCCCTCCCCCCCACTTCCCCCCCGGATTGCATTCGCTGCTTTGATCAATCTGCAACGCTAGGGAAATAAATTCTGGTAGGCATTTGATCTCATTACTGTCAATTGTTATTTTGACAGTTCTTTTCCTTGGCGTGGTTATGAGCTTGGCCCGTTTGATGTTCAAGAAGAAGTGAAAATTCTCACTCTCTTCTTCAGTCCTTTTGATCAGATATACCAGGTTGGTTGCCGATATATTGGTTGTTTGTGAGAATTGTGTCATCACCATACAGGTAATCTTTGACTCATGACCACAATTGAGCCCAGAATTTATGTTGTTAAGTGAGAAATTTAGTGAGTTTTGCCCTGTTTTACGATTTTTCCTGCCACATTTGTTAAGTGCCGTCGTTAAATTAGTAACGTGGTTGTTAAGTGAATCTGGCATCACCGTTGTCTTTGCTTGAAAGAAGGTCGCAAAATAGCATCACATGGCCCCGGGATACTGCTACAGTCATAAATATGAATCAGTTGTCAAGCAATATTACTTTCTAACTACTGCATCATCCAGATCGATGATAGATAGATAGAATAGCAATAGCACTTAGACTTATATACCGCTTCATAATTACATTACAGGACTCTCTAAGCAGTTTACAGAGTCAGCATATTACCCCCAACAATCTGGGTCCTCATTTTATCAACCTTGGAAGGATGGAAGTCATCTTTGAGCTGGTGACACTCGAACTGCTGGCAGTCGGCAGTCAGCAGAATTAGCCTGCAATATTGCATGTGTCATGATGAAAATTATTTCATTTAATATATGGACAGACCTAACTGTAGTTTCAACTGGGAAAATGCGATCGTCCTAGACCAAGGGTGTCAAATTGGATTTCTTTGAGGGCCAGATCAGCAGGCCAGCCGGGGGGCAGGGGGGGGCAGGGAGGGGGAGGCAAATGGTATGGATGCCTCCTGCAGCTCGCCCCCTCCCCCCCACATGCAGTTTTCAGCTGGCAGAGTGCTGCAGGAGGCCATGGAGGCCGAAAATGGACCACAGGGGGGCACATGACCCACCCCCCGGCACTCTGCTTTGACCGGCACAGCAGGTTCTGACCAGTTCTGGAGAACCGATAGTGGAAATTTTGAATAGTTCGGAGAACCGGCAGTAAAAATTCTGATTGGCGCCGCCCCCATCTATTCTCTGTCTCCCGAGTCCCAGCTGATCGGGAGGAAATGGGAATTTTGCAGTAGCCTTCCCCTGGATTGGGGAGGGAATGGAGATTTTTACAGCATCCTTCCCCTGCCACGCCCACCAAGCCAGACCCACAGAACCGGTAGTAAAATTTTTTGAAACCCACCACTGTGGCAGAGGCGCTGCAGTGTGGTCCTTTGATCTAAGCACCCCACGGCCTGCCTTGAGTTTCACACCCCTGTCCTAGACCAAGCCAAGTCCAAAAATGCTAGAGAATTCCTGGAAGCCTGGCCCTCTGAGAAATTAGCTATCAACAGACACATAGACGTAAATATGTGTCTGGTTTTTTTGCATACTTTTGCACAGTAGGCAAGACAGTATGCGTCTTGCCTACTGTGCAAAAAAGGCATTCGATAAGCCAAAAAGGGAATTAAAAAGACCAAAACACCTCCTTACCAGCAATTAACACCCAGATGGGCATAGATTAACTCCAAGATTAACATCAGACCGACAATCAAGAAGTAAAAAATGCTTCAATCAAGGAACTCCCAAACAAACTAACAGTAAACAGTCCATCAAAGATTATTCCTGCCAATATGGACAGGGCAAGCCTCTAGAACAGGGATGGCGAACCTTTTTGGCACTGAGTGCCCAAACCGGAATGCACGGGTATATGGGGTCATGTGCGCATGTCGGAGCGCTGGAAACCCAAAAACCAGCTGGCCGGCATGCACATGCCTGTTTTTTGGCCATATTTCGGGCCGTTTTCAGGCTGGGGTGGGTTTTTTTTTGGAAAAATGGCTTTGAAAATGGCCTGAAAATAGCCTGAAACAATCCGAAAAATGGCCTGTTTTTTGGCCGTTTTTGGCCATATTTCGGGCCATTTTCAGGCTGTTTTCAGGCTGGGTTTTTTTGGTGTGTGTGTGGGGGGGGGGGATGGCTTTAAAAACGGCCTGAAAATAGCCTGAAAACAATCCGAAAAATGGCCTGTTTTTTGGACGGTTTTGGCCACTTTTTGGGCCATTTTTCAGGCCATTTTTTTTTTCAAAAAACGGTCTGAAAACAGCCTGAAAAATGGCGTAAAAATGGCCCGGAAAACAGCCTGAAAACCGCCCCCTAAACAGCTTGAACATTACCTGAAAACACCCTGTTTTTTGGCCGGTTTTGCCCATTTTTGGGCCGTTTTCAGGCCATTTTCCAGTGCTCAGCGCCCGCGAAGACCAGCTGCCAGAATAGCAGCTGGCATCTGCACGCGTACCCACAGAGAGGGCTCTGCATGCACCTCTGGCCCACGTGCCATAGGTTCGCCATCCCAACTCTAGAACATAAACTGAGGTCAAACCCCATTCCTTGGTAGCACTGATGACGTTATCTAGCACGGTAACTGAAACGTCGGCAAGAAAACAACCGAGCTCAGAGGGCCCCTCATTTGCAAATATTCTCCTTTATTGAGCCAGCTGTTCTTGGCACCTCGCTGGTCAGAAATTCTTTCCCTTGCTTGTTTTTGTTGATGCATTCACGAGCAGTAAAATGACGTTGGAATCCTTTTGATTTTCACAAATGTATTCCTGATGTGGTCTCTTCCTGCAGGTCTCTTCTAGCTGCTTGCAATGCCGGTTCTAGCAGAATTTATTGCCTTTCTTTGGAAGACCAAGAGAGTTCTCTTTCGAAAGCAAAGAAGCTGCTCTTTGGACATCTGCATTCAATCTCCTTCCTTCCTCCCATTTGCCTTCTGCTTTGGCTGCTTCTCTCTCTCTCTGCTCGGCTAATTTTGGCGGTTTCCTCTGTAAGCCATTTGTGTTTTTTCTCTGGTTTCTTGCACGGTCAACCACGGTTCCAGAGATGGCCGATCGGATTTCTTGCCCCAGTGCATCAGACGTCTTCTGAGCCGTGTCCAGTAGTTCAAACCTAATTTTTTTTCCCCACCTCAATTGCATGGAAAGAGATTTTGACGGGGGTTGATTTTGGTGAGGTCAAACTTCTGTGGTGTTGCTTTCCCTTGAACGTTGCGGAATTAAACTCCGTTCTTAGCCACCAGCAGAGAAGCAAACCTGGAATTAAGGAGAAAATTCCTTACAGTGAGGACAATTAACCCGTGGAACAGCTGGCCTCCAGAAGCTGTGGGTGCTCCATCACCGGAGGTTTTTAAGAAGAGACTGGACAGTCATTTGTCTGAGATAGTATAGGTCCGTGATGGCACACATAGCCATATCAGTAGGCACGCCAGCTCAGCTCTGGCGCCAGCTGATTTTCAGGCCTTCTGGGCCTACCGGAAGTAGGGAAACAGGCTGTTACCTGCCTCCAGAAGGTCTGGGTGGGGGGAAGGCCCATTTTTCTTTCTCACCTGGCTCCAGATCCTCTCTATGCATCTGGGGAGATGAAAACAGCCTTCCCCACTCCCTCGGAGGCTCTCCGGAGGCCTGAATGGGCCCATTTCCCAACTCCCGGTGGGACAGGACGTGACGTTTTTTGCTGTCCCCAGCCTCCAGAGACTCCGAGAGACTCCGTTTCACCACCTCCAAGGTGGTGGGGAAGGCTGTTTTCGCCCTCCCCAGATGCATAGAGAGGATCTGGAGCCAGGCGAGAAAGAAAAACGGGCCTATTGGGCCATTGCGTACCAGGAGCGGGAGCGCGCATGCGCAGGATAGGGCACATAGAATTATGGGTGTGGGCACGTGCACATGTGATTTTTCCCCGCCCCCCCCTCCTGGCACGAGATGGCAAAAAGGTTCTGCTTGAGCAGGGGGCTGGACTAGAAGACCTCCAAGGTCCCTGCCAGCTCTATTCTGATTCTGATTCAGTGCAGTTTATTTGATGATTGTGCTGTTTCAATCAGATATTCATGATTTGAATTCGGTTTTGGTGGCAAAATTGAACCAAACAAATCAAACTGCCTCATTCCTCTCGCTTCAAATCCAAAGCTGTCAGAACTGTTTGACTGCCGGGCTTTTATTATTATTATTATTATTATTAAAAATTCCCCAGAATGTAAACGATGTCATTTTTCAGCACTTGGGTTTTTAAGAGTTTTCTCAGCACTGGCATAGAAACCTTCTATTTCGAGCTCAGCGGCATCAGCTGTTGGGACCAAGGCTTGGACAACTGTGGTTTTGAGAGATTTGGCACAGATTGGGATGGTCGTAATGCCATCATTAACCGTTGAGAATCTTTTCATTGCTTGGGCGATAATTTCTTGCTTGCGATAAATGATAACGCCATTCGTTTTCTTGGTGTCATGTCCCTGTAGGAAATGACCAGGCTGAGCCCGAGGGAGGGGTCAAACACATTATAAGTCTCTAGTCCCTGCGTGCCCAGAGGAGATAAGAATAGAATAAGAATAGGAATAAGAATAGGAATAAGAATTAGGATAGGACAGGATAGGATAGAATAGAATAGAATTAGGATAGGATAGGATAGGATAGGTATTTATCTCCTTTTATACAGAATAGAATAGAATAGAATTAGGATAGGATAGGATAGGATAGGTATTTATCTCCTTTTATACAGAATAGAATAGAATAGAATAGAATAGAATAGAATAGAATAGAATAGAATAGAATAGAATAGAATAGAATAGAATAGAATAGAATAGATATTTATCTGCTTTTATACAGAATAGAACAGAACAGAACAGAACAGAACAGAACAGAACAGAATAGAATAGAATAGAATAGAATAGAATAGAATAGAATAGGTATTTATCTGCTTTTATACAGAATAGAATAGAATAGAATAGAATAGAATAGAATAGAATAGAATAGAATAGAATAGAATAGAATAGAATAGAATAGAATAGAATAGAATAGAATAAGGATAGGATAGGATAGGATAGGTATTTATCTCCTTTTATACAGAATAGAATAGAATTAGGATAGGATAGGATAGGATAGGTATTTATCTCCTTTTATACAGAATAGAATAGAATTAGGATAGGATAGGATAGGATAGGTATTTATCTGCTTTTATACAGAATAGAATAGAACAGAACAGAACAGAACAGAACAGAACAGAACAGAACAGAACAGAACAGAACAGAACAGAACAGAACAGAATAGAATAGAATAGAATAGAATAGAATAGAATTAGGATAGGATAGGATAGGATAGGTATTTATCTGCTTTTATACAGAATAGAATAGAATAGAATAGAATAGAATAGAATAGAATAGAATAGAATAGAATAGAATAGAATAACAGAGTTGGAAGGGACCTTGGAGGTCTTCTAGTCCAACCCCCTGCTTAGGCAGGAAACCCTACACCACTTCAGACAAATGGTTATCCAACATCTTCTTAAAAACTTCCAGCTTTGGAGCATTCACAACTTCTGCAGGCAAATTGTTCCACTGATTCATTGTTCTCACTGTCAGGAAATTTCTCCTTAGTTCTCAGTTGCTTCTCTCCTTGATTAGTTTCCACCCATTGCTTCTTGTTCTACCGTCAGGTGCTTTGGAGAATAGTTTGACTCCCTCTTCTTTGTGGCAGCCCCTGAGATACTGGAACACTGCTCTCATGTCTCCCTTAAGTCCATCCCACCTTGAATGCCTATTTAATTCCCGCTCATTTCCCTTGACTGTTAGTAGCTCAGATTCTTGTAGAGCGCTTAAGCTTGCAATAAAACTTTGTACAGGTAGTCCTCAATGCGTGACCACAATTGAGGCCAAGATGTATGTTGTTAAGTGAGAAATTTGTTAAGTGAGTTTTGCCTTGTTTTATGATGTTCCTTGCCACATTTGTTAAGTGCATCACAGCCGTTGTTAAATTAGTAACATGGTTGTTAAGTGAATGTGAATCTGGCTTCCCCACTGCTTCTGAGAAGGTCACCAATTTGATCCATGACTTCTGGACACTGCAATTGTCATAAATGTGAGTCGGTGGTCAAGCATTCCAGTGTCAATTATGTACCATGGGGAGGCTAAAATAGTTTTTTTCATTCAGTGACGTAACTTTGGTCACTAAGGCGAGGACCGCCTGCACTCATTTCACCCTCCTGAATCTCCTGAGTTCCCCAGCACTTGACAAACCCATGAATAACAGTGATATTTGGAATTCAGATTGGAAATATCCACTGTCTTTTCAACCTAGGAGTCTACAAATATTTAGAAATTTTGGAAGTTTTAGATTTATTAAACAACCGAGTCCAAAAAAGTCCATTTGCCAAATATATGTTTGGAAAAAAAAAATTGAAATCAAAGCTAAATTATTCAAACATCTTCCAGACTACCAAGAGAGCCAGTTTGGTGCAGGAATAAAAGCTGGGTGATTTGTGGAGAAAATAGGAGGAAAGTGTCTTCATCACTTTCGGTTATTTGAGAAAATAATAACGGTGGGATTTAAATAAATGAATAAAATCAATCCCTGGGCAGTTTCTGTTAGAGACGATCTGTGGCAAGAGTAGAACTCGGACGGAGGTTTTTAAGAAGAGATTGGATGACCCTTTGTCCAGAATGGAATAAGGTCTCCTGCTTGAGTAGGGGGTGGGACCTCCAAGGTCCCATCAACTCTGTTATTCTGTAAGATAACAATTATTGGCGTCTTAAGAAGACAGCAACTAAAAAGCAACTGTAAGAAGAGCAACTAAGATGATTAAGGGCCTGGAGACAAAAACGTATGAAGAACAGATGCAGGAGTTAGGTATGGACAGTCTAGAGCTGTAGATGACAATCTAGAGCTGTGCATGCCACCTGTGGCACATGTGCCAGAGGTGACACGCAGCACCCTCTCTGATGGCACGCAAGCCGTCGCCCCAGTTCAGCTCCGCTGTGCATTCGTGTGTGCCTCCCACCAGCCAGCTGATCTTTGGGTCTCTGTCGTGCATGTGCAGAGGATGGGGTGCATGCGCAGGGCATGCATAGGGGGCAGGGCACATGCAGGGGGCTGTGCGTGCATGCAGGGGGGCACACACATGTTGCATTTTGGGGATTCGGGCCCACACTTGCTTTGGGCACTCGAACTGGAAAAGATTAGCCATCATTGGTCTAGAGAAAAGAAGGACCGGGGAACGACAATGCCATGATAGCAGTATTCCGGGATTTGAGGGGTTTCCATGAAGAAGACGGGGTTCAACTAGCACTAGGAAGGAAGACGAGAAGCAACAGATGGAAACTAACAAGGAGAGAACCAACCTAGAACTAGGGAGAAATTTCCCAACATTGAGAACAATTACAAGTGGGACAGAAGTTGCCTTCAGAAGTTGTGGGTGGCTTTTAAGAAGAGATTATTGGACAGCCATTTGTCTCCCGGGGGTTGGACTAGAAGACCTCGGAGGTCCCTTCCAGCTCTATTCTGATTGATTGAAACAATTGGAGCTGTTTTGTCTTCTACAGGTGTGGATTATTCTATGAAAAGTGTGAACTTGGATGGCAGCCAGGTGGTGCTGCAACTCTGGGACACTGCTGGGCAAGAAAGGTAATCCAAGACCTCCTTATCTGCTGGCTGAGATCTTGGTAGGGCATGCCCCCGGGGTGTAGTTCAGCCCAATTCCTGTGTAAGGTGTGTCCGTCCTCAAGGTAGACCAGAGCAGGAAACCACTGCTATGTAAATGGAAAATCACCAAAGATCCATCGGCTTCCCTCACCTGTTTTGACCCGTCTGCTGAGACGGTTTACTGGGGTGTGGCTGTTGAACATGTTACAACTACTTGGAGCCACAGGTGAGGGCTGAGCACCAGGTGAGAACCAATGGTGAATCAGTGCCCTTAAAATGGGCACGGCAGGCAGGGCCCTCCCCCAGCACCAGGTGTGCTACTCCTCATAAACGCTTATCAGTTAGGACTTCTTTTATGGCAACAGTTGCAATGACAGAGAGTGGGGCGGGATAGCGCAGTGGGTAAAGACGCTGAGTTTGTCAGCTGGAGAACTGACAGCTTGGGTTTGAGACCCGAGCGCCAGGTGACGGATGAGCGTCCGTTACTTGCCTCAGCTCCTGCCCGCCTAGCAATCCGAAAGAATGCAAATGTGAGTAGATAAATAGGTACCACTTTGGTGGGAAAATAACAGCATTCTGTGCACCTCGGTGTATCGTCATACTGGTGTTGTGGCCCGCCAGCGGCCTGCGCGGATCATGGCTGATCCCGACGACGATGTGGTGTGGTGTCACGGCAGCAGCCTGGCACTCGCGTCAGACAGCAAGGAGGCCAAAGAGGATGTGATGCCAGAGGCAGAGACTCAGTCAGGGCCTTCAGAACCCTGATTCTCTGGGAATCTGAAGCTGGGGCAGAACAACTGGCCACATGACCATGGAAAATGTCTTTGGACATTGCTGGCTTTCTAGGTTAGGAAACAGATATGAACACAGCCGCCTAGAGTTGGACATGACTGGACAGTGAAAAATTTTACTTTTAGTTTTTGCAATGACGGACCCTTGCAAGTCTGAATGTTCTCCCTTTATCTTCATGTAATCTAGAAGGGACTGGTTTGAGGCCTTTTCTCAAGTTAATTTTGTGGCCTGCACTCAGGCCCCAGATGGCCATTGCCTCGTTCGCAGTTCTTCCTCCTGTCTGTCAAGGCCATTCCCTATTCCCTCTGCTTTCCAAACCAGCTGTGTTTTCTTCTTCTTCTTCTTCTTCTTCTTCTTCTTCTTCTTCTTCTTCTTCTTCTTCTTCTTCTTCTTCTTCTTCTTCTTCTTCTTCTTCTTCTTCTTCTCCTCCTCCTCCTCCTCCTCCTCCTCCTCCTCCTCCTCCTCCTCCTCCTCCTCCTCCTCCTCCTCCTCCTCCTCCTCCTCCTCCTCCTAAAGGAGTTTTCTGCCCTTCAGCATTTTACAAGAATTAGGTACCAGGATATAACTTTTCAAATTTGGGTCCTGTGCCAGGAGTCAGGGTTAAACGCTAAAGACTGGAATGGGTGTCAGCAATCTGTGGCTCTGGAGCCACATGCGGCTCCTTGGGCCCTCTGCTGTGGCTCTCTGTCAGGTGATCCCACCATTGGCTGGCTCTATCCCTCACCTGCCCCTCCCGGTCACTCCTTGTCTGGCCTGAGAAGGTAAGGGTGACAGGGGGGGAGGGAGAAGCAGCCGGGGCAGAGACAGAGATATACAGAGAGAGAAGGAGGAGAAAGAGAGGGAGGGAGGGAAGGAGGTGGGGGGAGAGAGAGAGAGAGAGAGAGATGTCAAAAGGGTTTTGTGGTTCCCGGTGTTTTTTAACAACTGGTTCTCTGCCCTAATGAATGGCTGGGGCATCATGTGACTGGTAAAAGTGAGTGATGTCGAGTTGGCCACGCCCACCCAGGTTTTGTGGCTCCTGGTGTTTTCTTTTCTTTGGAAAACGGATCCAAATGGCTCTGAGTGTTTAAGGTTGCAGAGCTCAAAGGACGTAGGAAGGAAACAAGTTTTCTGAGCGAGAAGATGAATCTTACTGGAAATTCGGCCTAATGACCCCCCCCCTGTGTGCACCTTAAATCTTAGAAATTCAGTTTGGTTACAGGTATTATTTTCTTTGAAGAGCGGTTAAAAAAGAAAAGGGAATTCTGACTGAACTAAACTAAAGAAAATTTTTCTCAACACTAAGAGCAGTTTGAACTATCGACCAAGACCGGGTGGGTGGGTTTCTTTGCCAGGTGTGTCCAAACACAAGACTAGACCTCCACAGGTCTAGAATGTTTTAAATTGAATTGAGTTTGGACCGAGGAGGGTAGATGGCTGGGTTTGATGGCTCCTTCCTGTTCCCATTCTGTAAACTCACTGACTTCCAGGTATCGCAGCATCACGAAGCAATTCTTCCGGAAAGCCGATGGGGTTGTTGTGATGTATGACGTAACGGCACAAGACACCTTTCTGGCTGTGAAGCAATGGTTGGTGAGCATAGAGGTAAGTCTGATTTGATTTAAATTCTCCAGCGTTTTGACTTTTTTTCTTCTTCTCCAAGTGGTCCTCAGTTCCATTGGATGGGGGAATCCTCATAGGGGGAGCTAGGATTAAGTCCACCATTTTTTGGAAAGTTGTCTCACATGTACAATTAGTCCTCAACTTACAACCACAATTGAGTCCAAACTGTTTTATACTTAAAACAGTAATTAGGGCAAAGTAATGACGTCCAGTTGGCTACGCCCACCCAGTCACACGGCCACCTAGCCACGCCCACCCTGTCACATGTCCACCCAGTCACATGTCCACCTAGCCACACCCATCCGGTCATATGGCCACCTAGCCACACCCATCCAGTCACATGGCTACCTAGCTACGCTCACCCAGTCACATGGCCACCTAGCCACGCCCACCCAGTCACAAGACCACCTAGCCACGCCCACCCAGTCACACGGCCACCTAGCCACGCCCTCCCTGTCACATTGCCACCTAGCCATGCCCACCCAGTCATACAGCCACCTAGCCACGCCCATCCAGACACACGGCCACGTAGCCACGCCCACCCTGTCACATTGCCACCTAGCCATGCCCACCCAGTCACATGTCCACCCAGTCACATGTCCACCTAGCCACACCCATCCAGTCATATGGCCACCTAGCCACACCCACCCAGTCACACGGCCACTTAGCCACACTCATCCAGTCACATGGCCACCTAGCCGCACCCACTTAGCCACGCCCACAGAACCATAGTAAAAAAATTTGAATCCCGCCACTGATCGGTCCTCTTACTCAGTTCCATCAGTCAATATTGACTGATTGATCCCACTGCTTTACATTTTTTTATACAGCTCTCCCAGAAGACTCAAAGCAGTGATATAACAGCCTAAAGGGATAATGCACAGGTAATACTCAACTTATGACCACAATTGAGCCCAAAATTTATGCTGTTAAGTGAAACATTTCTTCAAAGAATTTTACCCCCTATTAAGATATTTCTTGCCACTGTTGTTAAGTGAATCACTGCAGTGGGTGAATTAGTAACATCGTTGCTAAGTGAATCTGGCTTCCCCGTCGACTCCCCGTTGATCACGTGACCTTGGGACACTGCAGTTGTCACAAATACGAGCCGGTTCCCAAGCCTTAGAATTTTGATCCCGTGACCATGGAGATGCTGCAACGGTTGTTAAGTGTGAAAAATGGTCATAAGCCACTTTTTTCAGCGCCGTTGTAACTTTGAACGGTCACTAACTGAACCATTGTAAGTCGAGTATTATCTGTACTAAGCAATGATAAAACATACAGCTGATCAATCCTGTACAATCCGTTAATTTCCGAAAATAGCAATAGCACTTAGGCTTACCGTATTTTTCAGAGTATAGCACACACCTTAATTTTGGGGGAGGAAAATAAGAAAACAGCTGATTGGCGGGTGGATTGGCCTCCCGGAATACCCCAATCAGCTGTTCCCAGAGGTGAATTTTAGCAACAGGTTCCTTGGTTGTGAGCTCTATGCCTTGCTTTTTTTTTTTCTGCCTCTGAAAGCCTCCGAAACAGAGCTTCAGGAAAAAAGATATTTTTTCTGAAGCTTCTTTCAGAGGTTTTTTTTTTTTCTGAAGCTGGGGGAAGGATATTGCAAAATCTCCATTCCCACCCCACTCTGGGGTAGGGGAAGGGTACTGCGAAATCTCCATTCCCACCTGACTCCTGGGGGAAGGCTATTGCAAAATCTCCATTCTCACCTCACTCTGGGGCCAGCCAGAGGTGGTATTCGTTGATTCTCCGAACTACTCAAAATTTCCGCTACCAGTTCTCCAGAACCTGCCAGAACCTGCTGGATTTCACCCCTGTGCAGAGGGTATATTTTAGTTGCTGGGATTGGAATTCCAGACCGTTTGATCCGGATCAGAATAGCCAAAAGGTATTCTCTGACTAGAAAGACCGGGAGAGAATCTATAAGCCGAAGAAGTTTTTGAACCCAAAACAAACATATATGATGATGGATTTACAGCGCCTAGCTTTAAATTCTCCTCCTTGATTCAGAAACTCCTGTCTTTTCATAATATCATTCAGGGCTAATGGGTGGAGTGGTGCGGTGGCCCAGAGGTGGAGCTCCCGCCCCACAATCAGGAGGCTGTGAGTTCGATCCTAGCCAGAGGCAGATATTTCTCTCTCTGGGCACAATGAGAATATATCTGCTGAATATTACTCCGCATTGGCAACAGGAAGGGCATCCGGCCAGTAAACACTCAGCTCCATTCAGTTGCCCATATTCCGCCCTGCAAGGGATTATGGGGTCGTTAAAAGAAGATGATGATGATTCAGGGCTTGTTGGTAGCCTAATAAATGCTTCCGTTTGTCAGTTTGTGGATTGTTTTCTTTATATATTCCTGCCGGAGAAATCTCTCTCCTTCAATTGCTTTTTCTTATTTCCTAGGAGGCAGCTGGAGAGAACATCCCCGTCCTTTTGCTCGGCAATAAAGTCGATAAGGAAAAAGAACGAGAGGTTCCTAAGAGATTGGGGGAACATCTAGCCAAGGTACAGTGAGAAGAGAGAACACTGGATAAGCTAGGCATAAAATAAATATTCCGTTAGCACATAGCCCGGGAAACCACTTCTTAAGCGAATTTATTCAGTGAATCTCTTCCTTCTGTTATTGATGTTAGGGATAGCCTTAGAAATACGGAACCCCACTGTTTCTGTGATTGTCATAAGTAAATATGCTTATTCTGCTACATCTTCTTTTTCCCGATTGTAAGGGGGGTGGGGGGAGGGAATCCCTTGATTCAGTAGCTTATTTCAACAAAAGCCTCCGGAGCCGTTTCATTATCTTCTCACTGAGCTGTTAACTTCCTGATAAGGGAATTTGGAGGTTTCCTTTCCTTTCTGTCTACTTTGGAGCAGATTCTTGTGTTCCTAAAAATCAGAATAGAATAGAATAGAATAGAGTAGAGTAGAGTAGAGTAGAGTAGAGTAGAGTAGAGTAGAGTAGAGTAGAGTAGAGTAGAGTAGAGTAGAATAGAATAGAATAGAATAGAATAGAATAGAATAGAATAGAAAATATGGAATGGGATAGGATAGGATAGGATAGGATAGGATAGGATAGGATAGGATAGGATAGGATAGGATAGGATAGGATAGGACAGGACAGGACAGGACAGGACAGGACAGGACAGGACAGGACAGGACAGGACAGGACAGGACAGGACAGGACAGAATAGAAAATATAAAATAGGATAGGATAGGGTAGGGTAGGGTAGGGTAGGATAGAATAGAATTAGAACAGAACAGAACAGAACAGAACAGAACAGAACAGAACAGAATAGAATAGAAAATACGGAATGGAATGAACGGAACGGAACGGAACAGAACACATATTGGAAGGGACCTTGGAGGTCTTCTAGTCCAGCCTCCTGCTCAAGCAGGAGAACCTATTCTATTTCAGACAAATGGTTGTCCAGTCTCTTCTTAAAAACCTCTAGTGTTGGAGCACCCACAACATCTGGAGGTCAGCTGTTCCACTGGTTAATTGTCCTCACTCTTAGGAAGTTTCTCCTTAATTCCAGGTTGCTTCTCTCCTTGATTAGTTTCCATCCATGGTTTCTTGTCCTGCCCTCCGGTGCTTTGGAGAACAATTTGAGCCCCTCTTCTTTGGGGCAACCCCGGAGATATTGGAGCCCTGCTGTCATGTCCCCCCCTACTTCTTCTTTTCTTTAGACTGGCCATACCCAATTCCTGCAACCATTCGTTGTATGTTTTAGTCTCCAGGCCTTCGATCCTCTTAGTTGCTCTTCTCTGCACTTTTTCCAAGGTCTCAGCATATATTTTTTTTGTAGGATGGTGACCAAAATTAATTGCCGTATTCCAGGTGTGGCCTTATTAGGGTTTTATAAAGTGCTACTCGTACTTCCCGCGATCTTGATTCTACCGGTAGTTCTTGACTTACAACAATTTGTTTGATAACCGTTCGAAGTTACAACAGCACTGATAACCGATTCTCAACATTGATGGCCATTACAGCATCTCCATGGCCAAGTGGTCAAAATTTGGGTGCGTGATATTTGCAGCGTCCCCGGGGGTCACATGATCACCAGTTGCGGATCTTCCCAATATCAAAGTCAATGGGGAAAATCCAGATTTGTCCAGGGTAGGACAAGACTCCATGATTCACTTAACAACTATAGCGCTCTGCCTAACCGCGGCAAAAAAAAAAATGGTTGTGAAATGGTTATACGACTCCAATGTAAACAACTATCTTGCTTAGCCACGGAAACGCTGGCTCAGTTGCGGTCATAAGTTGGAGACTACCCTGTACTGTACAAGTGCAAATGGAGATTGTCTTCCATATGAATTCATACCTGTATTCATTAACGTCAAGTCGGGGACGATGGTTTCTGTTGTCCTTCCAGCCCGCTCTGAAAGAGCGACGCAGTTCAGAGATTTCCCAGAAGTTCCTTCAAAGAGATCAGATCAGCATTTCACCTTCAGAAAAGCATCCTGCATATCTCCTCCTTGGCTGGGTGAATGATAATCATGTTTTATTAACGTCGTTCTGTTCTCTCCCCCCACTTCTTTTATCTGAGATGCGCAACTCCTTCCTTTTGATCCCTTCCTTTTTGAGCACAGATTATCTTTCGGTTGCCATCCTGGGAGGCTCCCCACAGTATCACCGTTCAATCATATTTGCCTTGACTTATCGAGAATTCAAGGTCGTTTCCCACACTGCGAGCATTAGCCTGCGTACAAGGAGGGCCCGTGAATTTTTATTTATCATTGAAAAAAAAAGGGGGTTTAAAAGAAACCTCCATTAGAGCCACATCCTTACTTTCTCCTTCATGTTTTTCTTTTTCCACCCGCCTCGGGATTCCACTCACTTTTTATCTGTATATATAAAACTATACAGTATGTACACTATCTTTATTGTTTTTATTGTGATGCGCTGCTTTGGGGCTGTCAAAGTCAGCTGGTCTGCAACTGTAGAGGAAATCCAAATTATCTCTCAGAATAATAAGAGTTGGAAAGGACCTTGAAGGTCTTCTTGGAGGTCATATCAGTAGGCATGCGAGCTTTGCCCAAGCTCAGCTCCAGTGCGCATGTGCACGCCGACCAGCTGATTTTCGGGCCTTCCGGGCCTACCGGGCTGTTTCAGGCCTCCAGAGAGCCTCCGGGGGGGTGGGGGGGGAGGGCGTTTTCACCCTCCCCAGGCTCCTAGAAAGGTTCTTTCTAGAAAACGCCCTCCCCCCCCCCCCCCCCGGAGGCTCTCTGGAGGCCTGAAACAGCCCGGTAGGCCCGGAAGGCCTGAAAATCAGCTGGTCGGCGTGCACATGTGCACTGGAGCTAGGGCAAAGCTAGAAAGGTTCTGGAGCCTGGGGAGAGCTAAAAATGGGCCTTCCAGTCCCACCGGAAATCGACAAATGGGCCGTTTCCAGCCTCAGGAGGCCTGGGGAGAGTGAAAAATGGGCCTTCCAGTCCCACCAGAAGTCGGCAAATGGGCCGTTTCCGTCCTCCGGAGGGCCTCCAAGGGAATGGGGAAGGCTGTTTTTGCCCTCCCCTGCCTCCAAGAAAGCCTCTGGAGCCCGAAAAACAGGCCTACTGGGCAAAGTAGGCCCGAAGTAGGGCCTGGGGAGAGTGAAAAGTGGGCCTTCCAGTCCCACCAGAAGTCGGCAAATGGGCCGTTTCTGGTCTCCGGAGGGCCTCCAAGGGGATGGGGAAGGCTGTTTTTGCCCTCCCCAGCCTCCAAGAAAGCCTCTGGAGCCCGAAAAAACGGGCCTGCTGGGCCCACTGTGCCATCATGTGCCAAGAGCAGTGGGACAAGGGGAATCGTGCGCACATTCATGGGGTGTATGGGAGGCATTGAATTATGGATGTGGGCACACGTGCGCACGACCCCCCGTGCTCCCCCCATTTTTGGCACGTGACGGCAGAAAGCTTAGCCATCACTGCCCTATACCATTTCTGACGAATGGCTGTCCAACATCTTCTTAAAAACTTCCAAAGTTGGAGCATTCACAACTTCTGGAGGCAAGTTGTTCCACTGACTCATTGTTCTGTCAGGAAATTTCTCACTTTGTTCTAGGTTGCTTCTCTCCTTGATTAGTTTCCATCCGTTGTTTCTTGTCCTGCTTTGCAGAATAGGCTGACCCCCACTTCTTTGTGGCAACCCCTGAGATATTGGAACATTGCTCTCCTGTCAACCCTAGTCAAGTTACTTCCATGTACATCTCCAGCACCAACTGTTGACATACAGATACACCCCCTTCGTCCTAACCATCTACTGAGGTCTCCATAAATCCAGAGAAATCTCTTCTGATGGGTTAGTCTCATTTAAGAGCACGGAAGACCTATTTTAACATTTTTAAAGCACAGGCATTGATCCTCTCTGGCATAATTATTTATTATTTATATCTCGAAGTCATGCTCTTTGCCAGAAGCAGCAACTTTTCGGAGGTCGTTAATTTCCTTTAGATGAAATTTGTAGAATATAATTTAGGCAAGGCGATAAGGATAGTTTCGCATCCGTAGGTTTGGTGCTGAATCTGGAGATTTCAGAGGTCTGTACTGGACAGAATATAGAATAACGAGTCGGAAGGGACGTTGGAGGTCTAACCCCCTGCTTAGGCAGGAAACCCTACACCACTTCAGACAAATGGTTAACCAACATCTTCTTAAGAACTTCCAGTGTTGGAGCATTCACAACTTCTGGAGGCAACTTGTCCCACAGATTAATTGTTCTCACTGTCAGGAAATTTCTCCATAGTTCTAAACTGCTCTCTTTGATTAGTTTCCACCTGTTGCTTCTTTTCTTGCCTCTGGTGCTTTGGAAAATAAGACCCTCTACCATTTCAGGCAAGTGGTTGTCCAATCTCTTCTTAAAAACCTCCAGTTATGGAGCGCCCATGATTTCTGAAGGCAAGCAGTTCCACCGATTAATTGTTCTGTCAGTTACTGATAGTCAAGTCACATTTATTCTCCAAACAGAACAGCTACTTCAAGAGCTCTCGAGCAACACGGAAGGAAAAGGATGAGAAGTGGGATTTGAAAAAAGGGGGTTCTGCAACCCCTCTATAATTGTCTTGTCGATCTAGTTCTACCCTACGGAGTTGTTAGAGCATGAATTCACTAGCTGCATCTTCCGTGTTTGAATTTTAGGGCCCATGGGGTGTCTTGCTTCTTGATTCCTTTGTCTGTGCCAAAAAACTACTATTAGGAATCTTTTAATTTTAGACAATCTCCCCCCCCCCCACTCTGTTCTAGGATTACAGTATAATTTTTTACGAATGCAGTGCCTTGACGGGGGAGAACACCAAAGCGTCTATATTGCACTTGGCCAGGTAAGAAAAAGAGGACTTGAATCAAGTAAATGCCAGAAAGTGATAGAAGGACAATCCTCTCTCTCTCTCTCTCTCTCTCTCTCTCTCTCTCTCTCTCTCATCTATCTATATCTATCTATCTGTCATCTATCTATCTATCTATCTATCTATCTATCTATCTATCTATCTATCTATCTATCTATCTCAATCATCTCTCTCCCTCCCTCTCTCTAATCTATCTCATCTCTATCTTATTATCTATCTATCTATCTATCTATCTATCTATCTATCTATCTATCTATCTATCTATCTATCTATCCTATCAATCATCCATCTCTCTCTCTCTTATCTATCTGTCTGTCTGTCTGTCTTTCTGTCTATCATTTCATCTGTCTGTCTATCTATCTATCTATCTATCTATCTATCTATCTATCTATCTATCTATCTATCTATCATATCAATCATCTCTCTCCCTCCCTTCTCTCTAATCTATCTATCTCATCTCTCTCTCTCTAATCTATCTCATCTCCATCTCATTATCTCTCTCTCTCCTATCAATGATCCATCTCTCTCTCTCTCTCTCCTATCTATCTATCTATCTATCTATCTATCTATCTATCTATCTATCTATCTATCTATCTATCTATCTATCTATCTATCTATCTACCTACCTACCTACCTACCTATCTCACAGCCTGAGCTCTCAGTGCAACAGGAAAAGATTTGTTTTAATATCCAATGGGAGATATTCTTAGCACACATAGTGATGGCCTTTCCATCATTTTCTACTTTTAACGCACTCATGAATGATTAATTGGTGAAATGGTTTCTCTCAGAGGCTTGTGGCGTTCGTGGGAAACATGTCTCTGAACCATCCCAAGCCCCCATCACAATCACAACCCTCCTTGATTGGGAGCTACCTGGAGTTGGCTGAAAGATAAGCCGCCGTATAAATGTTTCAAAGTGAATAAAATAAATAATAAATAAAGGGGCCTCATGGTATTTCTGCATCAGGGACGCTCTGTCTCCAAATTTAAAATGCTAGAGAGAAGCAGGATCTCCACACATGTTTCCATGTTTTCACACTGCTTCTGGGAACGAGAATAGAATAGATGGTCCAGCTTGGGGGGAAAAAAAAAACAACCAAACAATTCCCCTCCATCTGCTTTTGTCTCACATAGGATTTTAAAAGAGCAGGAAGACAACGTGAAAGAAAAAACTATTCAGCTGCAGCAACAGCCTAAAAAAACAACTTGCTGTTCCAGGCAATAAAGCACACGTAGAACTCCCTTTAATAAATAAACACACAATCATTTTCCTCTTCCCTACACTACAGAGTCCTGGATTATATTGTCAGGCATTGTTTACAGCTTTTACATGGCCGTAAGACATTTTGCTTCTAGTTCGATTGAGATTTTAGAATGGAGTCCAGAATGTCAGAGCTGGAAGGGACCGTGGAGGTCTTCTAGTCCAACCCGCCTCCTTAAGACAGGAGACCTTATTTCCATTCCGGATAAATGACTGTTCAGTCCCTTCTTAAAAATCTGCAGTGATGGAGCATCTGCAACTTCTGGAGGCAAGCTTTTCCACTGGTCAATTGTTCTGTCCGGAAATTTCTCCTTAGTTCCAGGTTGCGTCTCTCCTTGATTACAGCAGTGGCCAAAATTGTGGAAACCTTTTGGGAAAAATGTATTTTTTTAAAAAAAATTAATTTATATGCCGCCCTTCTCCGGAGACTCAGGGCGGCTTATAATGCATTAAGCAATTGCCTTCGTACTTTTATATATACCTGCTTAGTAGGGCTTTCGGCCTCCCCTAAGCGATGTTCTTTTTTATACAAAGTCAGTTTATTGCCCCCACAATCCGAGTCCTCATTTTACCTACCTCGGAAGGATGGAAGGCTGAGTCAACCTTGAGCCTGGTGAGATTCGAACTTGCAGTAATTGCAGGCAGCTGGTTTTACTTAACAGTACGTAGTCTGCTGCGCCACCAAGGCTCTCTAAAACTAGCTAATAACACCACTTTTTGGGGGGAGTAGTACCGTAAAATTATATATCAACGGAAAGATAATTTAATCAAGGATGTAATGCAATAACTTTTATGAAGGATTTGCTATCAGAACAGCAGTTACAGTATAAAGAAGAACATGTAGAAAAAAATGAGATATACAAAAATGATCACCATAGAAAAAACGAGATATACAAAAATGATCATCCTGTCAGTGAATGCTTATTTGGATAACCTTTTGCATGATTGACAGCCTTACAACGTCTTCCCATGGAACGAACCAAGTCTTTTAGTTCTGCAGCTGTTGTAATGAGAAACCAAGATTGAATGATGGCTTCTGTTAACTGGGTTTTATTGCTGGGTTGTTTTTGACTAACAAGTTTCTTTAGTCGGCTCCCTAGATTTTCAATTGGATTAAGGTCCGGGCTATTCCCAGGCCATTCCAGCAGTGGAATAGGATTATCTTGAAACTTCTAAAAAAAAAGTGATGTTATTAGCCATCAAACCTCAAAAATACACTTTTCCCAAAAGGTTTCCACAACTTTGGCCACGGCTGTAGTTTCCATTCATTGCTTCTTGTCCTGTCCTCAGGTGCTTTGGAGAACAGATTTACCTGCATCTTTTTTGTGGCAGCTCCTCAAATATTGGAAGGCTGCTATCATGTCACCCCAGTCTTCCTTTTCATTAGATTAGCCATATATCCAGTTCCTGCAACCGTTCTTCATATGTTTTAGCCTTCGGTCCCCTGATCATCTTGGTTGCTCTCTCTGCGTTGCAAAATCTTGGATGCAAATAGGGAAGATGATTGCTAATCAATTGTACTAAGAACCATTGCTTCAAGAGAAGGAGGGATCGGGAGTGTGGGGCTGCAGCCTGGCGTCCCTTCCCTTCCCTTCCCATTGACCTGGATTCATCCATTTACAATGTTAGGGTAAACTCACCTGCCACCAAACTATGTAATTAACTGTGACTTGGGAAGAAGAGACGCCTCAACCAGCAATATATCATCTCTTCTCCCATCATAAATATTTAGGAAGAAAGGGAGATACGTGAGGACATCCAGATTTCACTGGCCTTTTAACCTGCAGGATTGTAAGAGAACAGAATAAGAGAGTTGGAACTCCCTGCTCGAGCAGGAGACCCGATACCAGGGATGGTTAACCTTTTTGCCGTCATGTGCTGGCACCCATAATGCAAGGCACGGGTGACATCCCGCCCATGCTCCCCTGCGCATGTGCACCCTCCCCCACTCTATTTCCGGCCTAGTAGGTTTCTCTATAGCCTCCTGGGACCAAAAACGGACTGTGGGGGGGGGGCACACCGAATCCCGCGTGCCCCATTTTGGGCCTAGTAGGCCTCCCTGCAGCCTCCTGGGACCAAAAATGGACTGGGGGGGTGAACCGCATCCCGCGTGCCCAATTTTGGGCCTAGTAGGCCTCCCTGCAGCCTCCTGGGACCAAAAACGGACTGTGGGGGGGCGCACTGCATCCCGCGTGCCCCATTTTGGGCCTAATAGGCCTCCCTGGAGCCTCCTGGCACCAAAAATGTGACCCCGTCCCCCGTGCATGTGCAAGCGACCCACCCCTCCGCGCATGAGCGTGCATCTCCTGCATGCACTCACTCCCACACAGACGTGGCAGACCTGAAAATCAGCTGGCCGGTGGGAGGAGCGCGCGCATGCGTGGTGAAGCTGAGCTGGTCGACGGCTCGCGTGCCCACAGAGAGGGCGCCACGTGCCAGCTGTGGCACGCGTGCCATAGGTTCGTCATTAGAGCCCTGTACCATTTCAGGCAAATGGATGTCCAATCTCTCTTTAAAAACCTGCAGAAATTTCTCCTTACTTCTAAGTAGCTTCTCTCCTTGGTTAGTTTCCATTTGTTGCTTCTTGTCCTGCCTTCAGGTGCTTTGGAGAATAGCTTGACCCCGTTCCTTGTGGTAGCCCCTCAAATATTGAAACACTGCTATCATGTCATCCCTAGTCCAGCTTTTAAACTAGACATACCCAATTCCTGCAATTGTTTTGGCCTCCAGCCCCCTAAACATTCGTGTTGTTTTTTCTGGACTTTTTCCAGAATCTCAGCATCCTTTTTCCATCATTCTGACCAAAACTGGATGCAGTATTCCAAGTATGGCTTTACCAAGGCATTATAAAGCGGTACGAACACTTCACGTGATCTTCGTTCCATCCCTCTTGTTAATGCAGCCTAGGACCGTGTTGGCTTTTCTGGCAGCTGCCGCACACTGCTGGCTCATATTTAAGCACTTCGTTAAGTGAGACCTGGATTGTGTCCGCTTCTGAGCTTAGCTCTTTAAACACAGACCCTGAAAGACCAGATCAGGTTCAGAAATGGCTCGTCGGGATTACAAAACCTGCAATCCGAGCCGAATAATGAACAATTACCCATGTTGGGCTTGCAAAGGAGAAGAATGAAATGAGATACGGTCGTAGTTAACAAAAGGAGTTATAAGTACAGGCTGCTGCATGTAAAAGAGGCAGATATATATTCCCAGTTGAAATGGCGAGCAGGCCGAGAAGAACTGGTTGACAGATTCAGGAGGATTTGGGAGATGAGACCTAGTAGAACCTCTAAAACAGGGGTCGGCAACTTTAAACACTCAAAGAGCCACAAATGTCCTAACCGGAAGCCCCCCGTTCAATTCTGGAGACGACCGGAAGTCCGATTCCCCCACCATAGAGTCTCCTCCTAGCGTGGCTTCCTTTTTCCTAACCAAAAGTCTTATCAATTGTGGAGCCGAATGGTGACAAGGAGCTGCAGCAGAGGGGTAAAAGAGCCGCATACGGCTCCAGGGCCATGGGTTGCCGACCCCTGCTGTAGAAGACCAGAGGCTCAGCTTGCTGGATGGCCCGAGCGCCACTGTCAGATAACTTAGCAGATTCTTGCCCTGAGCAGAAAGAATGACTAAAATGTCCATTAGATCTTTTATTCAAATCTACCCATTTGATGACCAAATCAACAAGGCTGTTTCATTGGGTTCACATCTGGAGCCAAATTGAAACAGACACCTTCTCTAAGTGGACACATGGATAAATAAAGTATAGTTGAACCATTCCTTACGGATCAAGGGAGGTTTCTTCAGGAATCCTTCTTTAGGAAAGTTAAGCATTATCCCCTCATGTAACAAAGAATAGGTTCTTAATCTGGATCAACTAGATTCAAAAGCCACCCAGACAGGAATCAAGGCTGCAGTGACTGAAAAACGATCCTTCAAAATCGGAGGAGATGCCACTTCGTGCGAACCCATCTGTGTGCGAACTCAACATCCAGGTCAGCAAAATGAAGATTCTCAGTCATCCAGAGAGAATTGTCTGAAGGTTGAATGTTTTTTTTTAAAAAAAATGAGGCCAATTGCAATGATTCAGACAACCTCAAACAACCCTCATCGGGGTCAGCAGGGAGATTAAATAAATTTAATCTGAAAACGCAAGCAGATTATTACCCCAAGTTAGCAGTTAGCAATATTAACAACTCCAGATCCAGCTAGAAAAACCAAGCAAACTGCAAAGTGCTTTGTGGATGGTGGATGTAGAGAATAACACTTTCATGCCATCAGGATAATGACTGTATAATTTGGGAAGGTAACATAATGCTGTTTGGGTTTGAAGGGATAATTAGATGATGCTGATTGGTGCAATCGATTGTTCTTGTAATTTTTTAAATATATATTTATGATTTTATACGAGCTGCCTGGAATGTGTCAAATCAGGCAGGACATAACTTATGTAAATAAATAAAAATAAATGAATGCTCTGAGCGGTCTTAGCTGATTATTTGATGGATTCTGTCCCACTTCTGGTTTATACACTCACACAGACAGTTGCTGTGGTGAATTAGCAGCTTTCCCGAGGTCGAGGAGATAACAGCAGATAAGGAATGCAATCCAAAACAGTCTCTAAGCAACACCTGCTTGCTGGAGTGGTTTTGCTTTTTTAACAGGAGCGTACAGAATAGTCGAAATCCAATCCAAAGCTCTGAGAGCCAGGTCAAGGTTGTGAGACAATCCAGAGGTCACAATTTCACGAGCAAAAAAAAAAAAAAAAAATGTCACACAAGAGCTAGAGATCAGAGAATCAATTCCAACAAAGGCTACAGCGAAGCGGAAGCAGACAACTCGCCAGTCAGCTCGCCATGGCCAAATTCGTTGCGGCCAACTCAACACAGGTCAACTCGCTCTGGTCATAAGTCACTTTTTTTCAGTGCCGTTGTAACTTTGAACAGTTGCTAAACCAACTGTTGTAAGTTGGGGCTACTTGTAGTAGGAGAAGATGTAATGCCTGTTATGCATGAATGCTGACAGCCTCTCTGTCAGGGTCTCCAGAAGAGCTCATGGGGCCCTTCCATGCAATCAGGCTGGGGTTAGATCGTTAAGAGTGAAACCTGAGTTCAGATCCCATTTGACAAAAGAACTCATGATGTGCCCTGGAACAGTTCATCTTCTGCTAGCTCAACCTACCTCGCAGGGTTGTTGTGGATATAAAGATAGGGAGATCCTTTGTTAATGCCTTGAGAAAAAGAGAAAAGGTGGGTTGTACTGTTGTAAATTGAGAACTACCTCCTCAATTTAAATAGTTCGCTTAGTGACCATTTGAAGTTACGACAACACTGAAAAAAAGTGACCGATAACCATTTTTCAGATTGTATGCAGCATCCCCACAGTCAAGTGACGTTCAGATGCTTGACAACCGACTCACATTTATGACGGTGGCAGTGTAACGTGATCCCCTTCCAACAGGCCAAGTCGACTGGGCAGCCAGATTCACTCAACAACCGTGTTCCTAATTTAACAACTCCAGTGATTCACTTAACAACCGCAGCAAGGAAAGTCGTAAACTGGGGCAAAACTGTTAAAAAGAGTTTGCAGCAATCCAACCAGCACACAAGTAAACAATTCAGCAGGATTCATTTATAAAAGAAACTTCTTTATATACAATACCCATACAGCAGAAGCCGGAACCAGAACTCAGAATCCATATATGTATGTATGTATGTATGTATGTGTATATGTATTTCTCTTTAGCCAGGTTCTTCCTACATAAACCAAGATTTTATGTAGCCCTAGTTCAGTGAAATCACAATCCATTAGTTTCTAGGCTTTTTTTCTTCTGGCAGCCAGCAGACCCTTTGCTGCCTATTGGGAGACTAATATAGATCTATTTCAGGCTTATAAACCCTCATCAGTTAGCCACACCTTCATCTCATGTATCCTCCCTGTAAAGGTACAGTATTTGTTTTCTTCCCTTTTCGTAGGCTTTATGTGTATTTCTCTTTAGCCAGGTTCTTCCTACGTAAACCAAGATTTTACGTAGCCCTAGTTCAGTGAAATCACAATCCACTCGTTTCTAGGCTTTTTTTTCTTCTGGCAGCCAGTAGACTCTTTGCTGCTGGCTGCCAGAAGAAAAAGCCTAGAAACTAGTGGATTGTGATTCACTGAACTAGAGTTGCATAAAATCTTGGTTTACATAGGAAGAACCTGGCTAAAGAGAAATTACACATAAAACCTACGAAAAAGAAAGAAAACAAAAACTCCCTGAACACATGTCTCACTTAGCAACATAAATGTTAGGCTCAATTGTGGTCGTAAGTCGAGTTGAGAGAACCTGCACTTTTTTCCTGCTCTGAGTCTTTAGATCTTCCATATACAGGCAGTCGTCAACTTAATTGACCATCAGTGAGCCTGGAATTATGCTGGTAAATTGTGTCGGTTGTTAAACGGCTCATTATATGACGGTGCCCCATCTTTTCTGCGGTGGTTGTTATTTAGATACCACCGTTGCTAAGCAAACACCGCAGTCATTAAGGAAAACCACTGTAGCCAATGGGTGGGTTATTATTATTATCTTGCCAGAAACCAGAATTAAGCACTGGAAAAACCAACGAAAGAAATGTGGGATCCTATTAAATGCAGCCCGTAATGTGATCACGTGGCCATAAAGGGGAGAAGGGGCAGCCATCAAAACTTCAAAACTGGGACATAAAATAGCTCTGGGGAGGTTTGTCATAACTTTGGACGGTTGCTAAGCAACAGGTCATAAGTCAAGGATAGCTCTATAGTTGGCTTTTCACCTCAAAATGAGCACCCAAGGTAGTTATTAGCAATTATCTGGGAACCACCCTGTGCAACGAAGCGAAATCTTCTTTTTGGTGAACTAAAAAATTGGCCTCAGGAACTGGATCCTGCCGTTTTGGCGGGAACGGAATCTCGGCAGCAAAAGGGGCTTCTCTTTTTATGAGGGCTTTCAGCTTTGCAAACCCTCGAATTTCATCCTGTCAGTTTCTGCCCGTTTGCCCAACCTATCAAGATGGATTTTATACTCCATTTCTGCTTTCTAGAGCATGAGTGATTTATTTAACTTAAGAGCAGGCTTGTATCCTGAGGAAGGCTGGGTTAGAAGGAGCAAAAAAAGAAAATCAAAATAAAATCAAAATTGCTGAAGAAAATCAGCTGAAAATGGAGTATGCTGATGATACCACTCAGATGAATAGAGGGAAACTTAAAGTAGCAATGGATGGAAACTGAACGAAGAGAGAAGCAATCTAAAACTAAGGGGAAACTTCCTAATAGTGAGGACAATTAACCAGTGGAACAACTTGCCACCAGAAGTTGTGAATGCTTCATCACTGGAGGCTTTTAAGAGACTGGACAACCATTTGTCTGGAATAGTATAAGGTCTCCTGTTTGAACAGGAAGTTGGACTAGAAGACCTCTGAAGGTCCCTTCCATTATTCTGTCATTCTAAAGTGAAAGAACCGAGTGCTAAAGCTGGTCTGCTGCTAAATATTAAAAAGAAAAATTAAGCTGGTGCTATCAGGGCTAACGTGCAGGAAAGTTGTTACAGGTAGCCCTCGACTTGCGACCACAACTGAGCCCAAGATTTATGTTGCAAAGTGAGACGTTTCTCAAGTGAGTTTTTGCCCTGGTCTACGGCTTTTCTTGCCACGTGTCTTCAGTGAATCCCCCGCAGCTGATAAAGTTAGAAATGAACTTTCGTTGCATACAGCTCTCAAAAGCTATTCGTTGTATACACCATCTCCAACCTACCTACAGGAACCTGACAAAATAAATAAATAAATGCAAAATTATATTTGTCTGTCTGTCTGTCTGTCTGTCTTTATCTATCTATCTATCTATCTATCTATCTATCTATCTATCTATCTATCTATCTATCTATCTATCTATCATCTATCTATCTACATCTCTCTCATCTATCTATCCATCCATCCATCTTTCTCTCATCTATCATATCTCTCTCTCATCTATCTATCCATCCACCCATCCCTCTCTCTCTCTCATCTATCCATTATCTCCCTCTCTCTCATCCATCCATCATCCCTCTCTCATCTATCTGTCTGTCTGTCTATCTATCCATCCATCCATATCTCTTTCTCATCTAATCATTCTCATCTGTCATCTCTCATCTCTCTCTCTCATCTATCCATCCATTCATCCATCTCCTATCATCTATCCATCCATCCATTCATATCTCTCTCATCTATCTCTCATCTATCTATCTATCTATCTATCTATCTATCTATCTATCTATCTATCTATCTATCTATCTATCTATCTACATCTCTCTCATCTATCTATCCATCCATCCATCTTTCTCTCATCTATCTATCATATCTCTCTCTCATCTATCTATCCATCCATCCATCCCTCTCTCTCTCTCATCTATCCATTATCTCCCTCTCTCTCATCCATCCATCATCCCTCTCTCATCTATCTGTCTGTCTGTCTATCTATCCATCCATCCATACCTCTTTCTCATCTAATCATTCTCATCTATCATCTCTCATCTCTCTCTCATCTATCCATCCATTCATCCATCTCCTGTCATCCATCCATCCATCCATCCATCCATCCATCCATCCATCCATCTATCTATCTATCTATCTATCTATCTATCAATCATACGACAGAGAGAAACAACAGTCTAATTTGAACAGTCTAGATTCACTTAACAACTGGGTTACTCAATTTAACGGCAGGGATTCGCTTAACCAAGGTGGCAAGAAAAGTCGTAAAACGGGGCAAAAGCACACTGAATCCACTCTCTCACTCAACAACATAAACGTGGGGCTCGGTTGGAGTCGTAAATTGAGGACGACCTCTCCTCTTTTTACATCCTGGCGACCAAAATCCTCCACTCGGGGGGACACAGGAAAGTCCGAGGACGGAGCCCAGAGAAGCGATCCACTGATCGATCCAGCGGAGGATCCCTTTTAGGAGCCCCGGGAAGGAGGCGGCGGCGGACCGGGAAGGCAAGAAGGCAGCCAGGCCGGGACTCAGCCCGGAGCGGGGAGGCGCCGAGCCCTCCCTGCCGCGCAGCTGGGTTGGCTCTTGGGGCAGCACCGCCCGGCCTCCGCCTCCGCCTCCGTCCCTCCCCGCCTGGCCGTCCCGGCGCCGCCTGCCCCGTCCCGGTTTCCGCTGGCAGCCCAGCTGAGCCGAGCCGAGCCGAGCCGTGCCAAGAGAGCAGACCGGTACCCGGGCTTGGTACCTCGGTCCAGCAAGGCGGTAAGTGCCCTGCATGGCCGGAGGGCAGCCAGGCCGGAGGAGCGAGCTGGATCGAGGGCTGCGGCCGGGGAGGTGGGGGGATTCGGTGCCGGAGCTCGGTCCCGGCTCGGGGGGCTCCGGAGGGCTCGGTCGGATGGGGGAAGGAAGGAAGGAAGGCGGAGCGGGGCGGGAAGGTTTCTGGGGTGGGGGGGGCGGGGTGGGGGGGGGGGAGAGCAAAGAGCCCCTCTCCCCTCCTCCGCGAACCTTTGCAACTTCGGGGAAGGGGGAGGGTCTCTCCTGCAAGCACGATCTCACCCCCCCCACCCCCCCCACCCCCCGGTCCTCCGTGGGTACTGGGTTGCCCGGGCCGGAGGGTGTGGAGGGCTGGGTCTCCATCCCGAAAGGCGGGCCCGAGAGAGGAGTTGGAGTGGGCTGCCCCCCCCCTCCCCACCTCCGGCCGCTCTTGCTCCGAAGTGCCAGGCGGGCGGAGCTTGAATTTGGCCAACTTCGGTCCGGTTTGGTTAACTCGCGATTTGGGCTCTTCCAGGCGCCTGGAAAAGTCTCAATCTCTCTCTGTCTCTTTCCTTCCTTCCCCACTCTCCCTCCCCCTTTCTCCCCCTCTTTCCCTCTCCCTCCTATCTGTCGTTCTATCATCCTATCTATCATCTGTCTATTTTTTCTATCTATCTAATGTTCTCTCTCCCTCCCTCCCTCCCTCTCCCTCCCTCCTTCCCACTCTCTCTCCCCCTCCCTCCTTTCTTTCGTTCTATCATCTATCTATTCTATCTAATATTCCCTCCCTCTTTCCCCCTCTCTCCCTCTCTCTCCTATCTATCTTTCTATCCTTCTATCTACTCCATCTAATGTTCTCTCTTTCTCTCCCTCGCTCTCCCCCCTCCCTCTCTCTCCCTCACTCCCCTGTCTCTCCCTCTCTCCTATCATTCTATCGTCTATCTATTCTATCTAATGTTCTCTCTCTCTCCCTCCTTCTCTCCCCCCTCTCTCTCCTGTCTAACATTCTATCATCTGTCTATTCTATCTATCTAATGCTTTTTATCCATCCATCCATCCATCCAATGATCTATCTATCTATCTATCTATCTATCTATCTATCTATCTATCTATCTATCATCTATCTATCTATCTATCTATCTATCTATCTATCTATCTATCTATCTATCTATCTATCTTCCTACCGACCGACCGACCGACCGACCGATAGGTAGGTAGGTAGGTAGGTAGGAAGATAGATAGATAGATCTATCGGTCTATCTATCGGTCTATCTGTCGGTCTATCTGTCGGTCTATCTATCGGTCTATCTGTCGGTCTAGATAGATAGATCTATCGGTCTATCTATCGGTCTTCCTACCTACCTACCTACCTACCTACCTACCTACCTACCTACCTACCTACCTACCTACCTACCTATCACTCTATCGTTCTATTGTTCTATCATTCTATCGTTCTATCATTCCATCGTTCTATCATTCTATCTATCTACTCACCTAGCTACCTATCATTCTATCATTCTGTCTATCGTTCTACCTATCATTCTATCTATTTATCTATCTATCTTATCTATCTATCGTTCTATCATTCTATCTATCTTATCTATCTATCGTTCTATCTAATCTATTTATTGGCAGCTTCCCCTCTAGGAAAAAAAAAAAGGACCGAGCAAGGGGGGAGGGGGCACGTTATCTCTGTGTGGAAATGCTTAGAGCTCTTATTTCTCGTGTGAACAGTAGCTGAGGCTGTTCTGTGAAGGAGGACAACCTGTGGAGGGCGAGTCCAGTACTTTGGAGCAGTTCTGAAAGGAGAAAAGTGCTCAGAAATGTCACTGCCTCTGAGTTGGGGGTGGAGGATGCGATTACCTCCTCTTTGACCTTTCCTTCACTCTCCCCAAATGTTATCTGAGGAGGCCAAGGGCTGTTGCCTCCTACCTCTTTTCTTCCCCTTCTCCCTAATTTTGCAGGTTGATCGCAGACCAGCATAACGGTAATGAAATTAGTATAGTTCCCAAGAAGAATCCAGAAGGGCTCAAGAGTATGCGATGTGGAGCATCCCAGAGCAAAATTGCAAACTAGCATTTCAGTCGATCCAAACTGAGCTGGAAAGGGACCTTGGAGGTCTTCTAGTCCAACCCCCTGCTTAAGCAGGAACCTCCATTTCAGACTAGTGGTTGTCCAATCTCTTTTTAAAAACCTCACTGATGAAACATCCAGAGCTGGGCTTCAAAACTTTGAGCAAGGGGTTCTCTGTGCAGCTGCCGGGTGGGCGTGGCCATGGTGGGTGTGGCCTAGTCAGCCTCCTGCACCGTGGGGGTGGGGTGTTTTTGTCCTCCCCAGACTCCAGAGGCTTTCCTCGAGCCTCCGGGAGGGCGAAAACAGCCTCCTCAGGCCCTCTGGAGGCCAGAAACGGGCCCGTTTCCGGCCTTCCTGAAGTTCCAGTAGGCCCATTTTTCGCCCTTCCTGAGTCTCCATGCGCATCCTGTACTTACCTGCATCCAAAATGGGCCGCATGGAGACTCCTGGGAGGGGAGGGGCGGGGGGGGGGCAGAGCCAGCCAGGAGTGGGATTTGGGGGTTCTCCAAACTGCACAGAAGCTTAGCTAGAGGGTCTTCTAAACCCCTGCGAACCCCCAGCAGCCCATCCCTGGAAACCCACAATTTCTGGAGGCCAGCTGTTCCACTGGTTAATTGTCCTCCCTGTCAGGAAGTTTCTCCTTAATTCCAGGTTGCTTCTCTCCTTGGTTAGTTCCCATCCATTGTTTCTTGCCTTGCCCTTGGGTGCTATGGAAAATTTGTCAGCTGATTGCAGAGGGACCGCATCAAGATCAGCAGAAGTGATAACACTTCTTTATACCATACTGGTGAGGCCGCGCTTGGAATGCTGCCTCCAGTTCTGGTCACCACGATACAGAAAAGTGGCTGAGACCTTAATTTTAAGGGGTGCAGAGAAGAGCAATCAAAATGATAAGTGCTCTGGAGGCTAAACCCGAGATGGTGAGCCTATGGCATGCAAGCCGTCGCCTAGCTCAGCTCCACTGCGCATGCGCGCATGTGCCTCCTGCCGGCCAGCTGATTTTTGGGATGCGCAGGAGGTGGGGCGCCTGCGGGAGATTCGCATGCATGCGCTGGGGATCACACGTGCATGCACGGGGTGGAGCATGGAGTGGGGGTGGCGTGACTTCCCCCACAGCCCGTTTTTGGGCCCAGGAGGCTGCAGAGAGGCCTACTAGGCCCAAAACCGGGGCGGGGCATGTGTGCATGTGTGGGGGGCGCACACATTGTGTTATGGGTGCCGGCACACACACGTGCGCTTTTGGCACATGAAGAGAAAAAGGTTAGCCATCACTGGGCTAAACTGTATGATGAACAGTTGAGGGAGGGAGGCAGTGATGGGATTCAGGTACCGTATTTTCCGGCATATAAGACGACTGGGCGTATAAGACGACCCTCCTCAGAGCCATTTAAGGCTCATCGGAGCCTTATGGGCTGGTCTGCCTGGTTACAAGAGAATGAGACCCGGCGTATAAGACGATCCCCGACTTTTGAGAAGATTTTTGTGTGTTAGAAAGTAGTCTTATACGCAGGAAAATACAGTAATTTAACCACCGGTTCTCCCGAAGTGGTACGAACCGGCTGAATCCCACCACTGGAAGGAGGTATGTCTACCCAATAAAAGAGAAGGATTAGGGCAGGACATGATAGCTGTCTTTTAGTAGTTGAGTTGATGAGAAGGAAGGGCTAACTTGTTCTCCAGAGCTCCAGAAGACAGGGCAGGAAGCAAGGGATGGAAAGTAATCAAGGAGAGGAAGAACCTGAGGAGAAATTTCCTGATGGTGAGAACAATTAAACAGTGGAATGGCTAGTCTCCAGAAGTTGTAGGTGCTCCCATCACTGGAGGCTTTTTAAGAAGAGACTGGACGACCATTTGACCAGGATTGTATAAGACAGGAATCCCCAACCACCACCGTAGTAGACCAAGCCACGGAAACGGTGACCGAGCATTGAGTCATGCCCAATTTTATGGCCTTCTCTGCCGTGGTTCTCTGCCATGATTGTTACGCAGTTGTTAAATAAATCATGCAGCTGTTTCTAGAGCTAGCTTCATTGATTTTGCTCATAAATGTATGCCAATTCCAAGTGCCTCAGTTTTGGTCACCTGAAGGTGGGATGGCTGCAACGGCTGTAAGGTTGAGGAATGGCCGTAAGCAACCTTTTTCAGTGCTGTTGTAATTTGGTCACTAAATGAATGGTTGTAAATAGAGGACTACCTATTTTCTTAGTAATTTCTTAGTTCCTGCCTAACTCCTGCTTCAGCCTTTCCCTTTTAATAAAGCATCTCTCCTTTGTAAGCAGCATTCATATCTGCATGAATGCTATTCTGTTATTCTGTTATTCTGTTATTCCATTGTTCTGTTACTCTGTTATTCCATTATTCCATTATTCCTTTATTATTTTTATTTATCTATTTTATTTATTTATCTATATTATTTATCTATTATTCTCTTATTGCGTTATTCTATTATTCTGTTACTCCATTATTCTATTATTCTGTTATTCTTTTATTCTGTTATTCTGTTACTCCAGTATTCTATTATTCTGTTATTCTGTTATTGTTATTCTGTTATTCCGTTATTGTTATTCTATTATTCTGTTATTCCGTTATTCTGTTATTGAAACTCTCTTATTCTGTTATTTAATTATTCAATTATTCAATTATTCTGTTATTCTTTTATTCCGTTATTCCGTTATTTTATTATTCTGTTACACCATTATTCTATTATTCTGTTATTCTGTTACTCCATTATTGTTATTCTATTATTCTTTTATTCTGTTATTCCATTATTCTGTTATTGAAACTCTGTTATTCTGTTAATCCGTTACTCTGTTATTCTTTTATTCCATTATTCTGTTATTCTGTTATTTTGTTATTCTGTTTTGAAACGGAGTGCACATAGCTCTCACTGTAAAACTACAGTATTCATTTAGGGACTGTTCATAGTTGCAGAGGCACTGAAAAAATGACTTGTGACCGTTTTTCACACTTATGACCGTTGCAGTGTCCCTATGGCCACGTGATCAAAATTCAAACACTTGGCAACTGGCATGTATTTATGACGGTGGCCGTATTCTGGGTGTCATATGATCTCTTTTTGCGACCTTCAGACAAGTGAAGTCAACAATTCACTTAACAGCCGTGCTAGTCGTTTAACAATGGCAATGATTCACTTAACAACAGTGGCCGGAAAGCTCGTTCAAATGGGGCAAAACTCAACAACGGTCAGGCTTAGCTACAGGAATTTTGAAACCCAATTGTGGTCGTAAGTCGAGGACTCCCTGTACCAGGTATTTCTTATGCTACCTGCCATCCAGCTGCCGTGGATTGATTCCTCTGTCTGGAATCATCTTCTGGATGGGAGAGGCTGTTTTGCCTCCTCCGTTCTCGGGCTCCCGTCACATGGCTTGGCCACTCGACTGAAGCACGAGAGGCCTTGCGGAAATTTAATCATTGACTGTGTTTTCTGCCCTGTTCTTTTTTAGTTCAGTGACTCGTTTCCTCTTTCAGAATTGTAACTCAAGTATTTCTGGAAGCAAAAATCAAAAAATGCAGCCGTCTTAAAACTGAATTTAAACGTGTGGCATTGGAGAGATATTGTCTATCTTGCGGCTTCTACATTCCTGTAACTTTGGGTTTACGCTGAACAAGCATCTCTCTCAGACCCCATTTGTCGGCTGTTTCTGAAGTAGTGTTCTGCACACTATTTTTCCATAAATATTTCTGTTTTCCTCAGGAAATTCCTGTTCCCGTAGGGTCAATCTGATTAGGATATCCTGTTAGATGTCTGTGGAGATTCTCAGTCATCCAGGTTACGGTTGTCCCAGAGGTGCTTTTTTTCAAGAGGCAACTGAACTTCCGTGTTTTTTTTTCCTTCGAAGACGTTTTGCTTCTCATCCAAGAAGCTTCTTCAGCTCTGACCGGATGGAGGGAAATGGAACAATTTATATTCCTTGCAGAGAGTTGGACATTTGCATCTCTGAAAGAATGCAAATGATCAGCTGTCGGCAAGGAATATAAATCCTTCCATTCCCCACCATCCAGTCCAGGGGTCGGCAACCTTAAACACTCAAAGAGCCATTTGGACCCGTTTTTCAAAGAGAAGAAAACACCGGGAGCCACAAAACCCTTCCCGTGCCTGATTATTTCCTGAGCAGCTACAAAACTAGCATGTAGAGTTGAATTAAACATTCTGTTTTCTTCTGAGAACTTTTCTTTTCTTGGATTTATCCATGGTTGGCCTAACGGGAGTTGAAAAGCTCAATAAATCGCGTGCTGGCGGGTGTCACACATTGGCGGTTGTGACGCATATTTTGAGTGACAGGGAGCCGCAGCAGTGGGGTGAAAGAGCCACATGCGGCTTCAGAGCTGCAGGTCGCTGATTCCTGATCCAGTCAGAGCTGAAGAAGCTTCTTGGATGAGAAGGGAAATGTTTTCAAACAAAATATCCAGAAAGTCCAGTTGCCTCTTGAAAAAGCACCTCTGGGATATCCTGTTAGCCTCCCCTCCCCGGGATGACCAGGTCTGACTCTGCTTAGCTATCCAAGATCAACCAAGATTAACTAAGGATCATGGTATTGAAAGCATGAGGCTGGAATATCAGTAAATGAATAGTGAATGTAATGTTGTTACATTAATTTAACCCACTGGTGTCGGTTTAAGAAAATCTGTGAAAATATCAATAATTGCTATTTGTTTTATTTATTTTTGTCCATGTTTGTTATTTGTGTAAATCACTCAAAGTGGTGAACATATTTAACATCCCTTCCTCCTCCTATTTACCTCAACCCTGTGAGGTAGATTGGGCTGAGAGAGAGTGATTGGTTCAAAGTCACCCAGTCGGCTTTCATGCCTAAGGCGGGACTAGAATTCACATCTCCTAGTGATTGTCTCAGAGTCACCCAGTCGGCTTTCATGCCTAAGGCGGGACTAGAATTCACTGTCTCCTAGTGATTGGCTCAAAGTAACACAGTTGGCTTTCATGCCTAAGGCGGGACTAGAATTCACCATCACCTGGTGATTGGTTCAAAGTTACCCAGCCGGCTTTCATCCCAAAGGCGGGACTAGAATTCACATCTCCTAGTGATTGTCTCAGAGTCACCCAGTCGGCTTTCATGCCTAAGGCGGGACTAGAATTCACTGTCTCCTAGTGATTGGCTCAAAGTAACACAGTTGGCTTTCATGCCTAAGGCGGGACTAGAATTCACCATCACCTAGTGATTGGTTCAAAGTTACCCAGCCGGCTTTCATCCCTAAGGCGGGACTAGAATTCACATCTCCTAGTGATTGTCTCAGAGTCACCCAGTCGGCTTTCATGCCTAAGGCGGGACTAGAATTCACTGTCTCCTAGTGATTGGCTCAAAGTAACACAGTTGGCTTTCATGCCTAAGGCGGGACTAGAATTCACCATCACCTAGTGATTGGTTCAAAGTTACCCAGCCGGCTTTCATCCCTAAGGCAGGACTAGAATTCACATCTCCTAGTGATTGTCTCAGAGTCACCCAGTCGGCTTTCATGCCTAAGGCGGGACTAGAATTCACATCTCCTAGTGATTGACTCAGAGTCACCCAGTCGGCTTTCATGCCTAAGGCGGGACTAGAATTCACTGTCTCCTAGTGATTGGCTCAAAGTAACACAGTTGGCTTTCATGCCTAAGGCAGGACTAGAATTCACCATCTCCTAGTGATTGACTCAGAGTAACCCAGTCGGCTTTCATCCCTAAGGCGGGACTAGAATTCACATCTCCTAGTGATTGACTCAGAGTAACCTAGTCGGCTTTCATCCCTAAGGCGGGACTAGAATTCACATCTCCTAGTGATTGTCTCAGAGTCACCCAGTCGGCTTTCATGCCTAAGGCGGGACTAGAATTCACTGTCTCCTAGTGATTGGTTCAAAGTTACCCAGCCGCCTTTCATGCCTAAAGTGCAGCACCCAGTTTCTAGCTTGGTGCCTTAACCACTAAAACCACACGGGCCGTGCATTTCATTGGCTAAAAACGTGCAATGTGGCTCATTTATTTTGCACCGAAAGAAGACGTTAAATATATTTTTTTAAAAAAATACTTTATTTTTTTTAAAAAAAGAAGTGTGTCTCTCCCTCCCCCTAACTCACGAAAACCCTCTTCGTTACGTACCCCTGAACAAATTAAAAACAGGTTGCCCTCCTGAAGAGCGCGTGTTCGCAGGGCAGCGTCCAAGACTCCTCCAGGCGGGAACAGGCGAGGCGTGTGGCATTTCGCTCCCAGAGATGGAGAACCCTACATCTGCAAAACAGCTGTGCCCCTCCTCCATCTTGCCATGCTCTCTGCAGCTTGTAAATACCAAACCAGCCCCCCCCCCTCTTTTTTTGGTCAAATGCTTTCCTGACATCAAAGCATGCGACGTCTGTGGCATTCCCGCTATTTATAAAAGACGTCGTGCCGTCAAAAGCACGGAATAAGCTTCGTTTGATACGACCCGTTCTTGACGGATCTGATTTCCAGGAATCGCTGCTTTATTTTCAGAATAACAGACAGATTTCTTTATACTTGGCCCTGGGATTTGTTGAAGAACAGCTAGTCCTTAACTTACAGGTTCGTATACTGAGCGTTGGACGTTATAATGGCGCTGAAAAATGTGACTTATGACCACAGGTGGGCGTCATATACTGTAACAACCGGTTCGCCCAGAACCGAAAATGTGAGCACGCGCAGGCGGCATTGAAAAACCGGTGATTATATAGGACGTGATAGCGCCAGGGTGGGAGAGCGGGCCCAGCCGCTGGTTGGAGCTACCGGTCCACTCAAACCGGTCCAAAGTGGCAGCGGCCCATCACTGCTTATTCCTGTTTTTCACACCTACAAACATTTATAGCTTCCCCATCAGTGGTGGGATTCAAATAATTTAACAACCGGTTCTCTGCCGTAATGACCAGCTAGGTGGACGTGGCCAGGGAGTGTGATAGGCAGCACTCAGCCTCCTGTGCCCCTCTGGGAGTGAAAATGGGCCACGGGGAGGCCGCACTGCACTCTGTCGCGCCCCGTTTTGGGCCTAGTAGGCCTCCCTGCACTTACCTGGGAGCCAAAATGGGGCAGGAAGGGCCAGCCAGCAATTTAACTACTTGAACTGATTCGAACCAGCTGATCACTTGAACTGATCCGAACCAGCTGAATCCCACCACTGTTCCCTATGATCAAAATTCGAATGCTTGGCAACGGGTTCATATTTATGACCATTGCTGTATCCTGGGAGGGGGGGGAGTCATATGATCCCCTTTTGCGACCTTCGGACAAGGAAAATAAACGGGGAAGCCAGATTCACTTAAGAACCGGGTTACTAACTGATCAACCGCAGTGGTTCACTTAACAAGTGCAGCGAGAAAGGTCGTAAAACGAGGCAACCTCACTTAACAAATGTCTCACTTAACAATGAAAAATTTGGGCTCAACTGTGGTCATAAGTCGAGGGCTCCCTGTAGAGGGAGTCCTCGACTTACAACAGTTCGTTTAAAGACCGTTCGAGGTTACAACAGCACCGAAAAAAAGTGACTTGTGACCATTTTTCACACTTAACGACCGTTGCAGCATCCCCATGGTCATGTGATCAAAATTTGGGCCCTTGGCAACTGGCTCATAATTATGACAGTTGCAGTATCCCGGATCGTCAATGGGGAAGCCAGATTCACTTAAAAACCAGGTTGCTAATTTAACAACTGCAGTGATTCATTTAACCATCGTGGCATAAAAGGTCATAAAATGGGACAAAATTAACTGAACCAATGTCTCAACAGATATTTTGGTCATAAATAGAGGGCTCCCCGTGTTGATGTCCAGAATTCACATAGCAAAATAAAGTAGCCAAAATGTACTTTCCTATAAATTGGCAACACCCAGAAGTATTCATATAATGCCTACTAATGAAAGATTACATTAAAAATAGAAATACTTGAAAACTTGATGAGTTGCGATAGGTTCTCGGAAAGTTATCTATAGTGAATTTAAATTCCTTTTAAGATGCTCAGATAAGGTGGGGGGGGGGGAGAAATTAATTTGGCACTCTCTCAAATTATTAGAACTAGATAAATTTTGCTTCCAGCCGTTATTTCTCTTAACTGAGGTTCATATATTAAAACCCGGAAGACGCTCCTGGCTAGTTATTTTTCTTCGAAAGAACATAAAACTGTTTTTAGCGTAATTGAAGAGTTTTCCAAGCAAAAGAATTAACGGCCATCATCACGCAAAAGTCATTGTGCAAATTGATGGCTCAGCTACTTGAAAGTTCTTTGTTAGGCTGTAACCATTCCATTAATTTTGTTATTCAGCGTCCATTCTGAAGCTAACATTTTACAGATCTTCCTTGACTTAAGACCGTAATTGAGCCCGGAGTTATGACTGTAAGGTTTGCCAGTCGTTAAGTAGGTCACCATGGGGCCACGCCCGATTTGTAAAATGGACATGGCAGTTGTTAAAGCAAACTCATTGTACGCAATGGAAGTTCTTTGCTGGAAACGGGAAATACATTAGAATTAGAATTCTTTATTGGCCAGGTGTGATTAGACACACAAGGAATTTGTCTCCCGTGCATAAGCTCTCAGTGTACATACAAGCAATAAATGATAAATCGTGAACATAGTCATCGTAAAAATATAACAAATGTGTTTCTGGTTTAAAAAAAAAAGCAACATTTTTAATCACAGTTATGTGATTGTGGGAATGTTGCAAATTGGGTGCCTTAGTTGTTGGGCACCCAAAATGTGATCACGTGACCATGGGCAGGTGAGGGTGGCCACCTGAAACTTCGCACCTGGATTCTAAGTAGCCCGGGGGAGGTCTGTTTTAACTTCGAAGGACCGGTCATAAATCAAGGACTAGCTGTATCTACCCTGTTCATAAATGTGTTACTGGACCTGTACAGACTCTGGATCTTTTCCAACGAGGAGTATACTAAAAGTAACAGAGTTGGAAGGGAACTTCGAGGTCATCTAATCCTCGCAGGAGACTCGAACCACCGAATTGCTGGCCTTTTTGATTGACAAGCTCAGTGTCTTAGCTACTGAGCCACCTAGTCATCCAACTAACTTTACCTATTGAAAGCAACGGCCAGCCTCTTTAGTTGCCGTATCACGATAACCTTGGGTCTGATCCACTACTGGTAGTCCTCAAGTTACAATCCTTCATTTGGTGACCGCTTGAAGTTACAATGGCACTGAAAAGAGTGACTTGTGACTGTTTTTCATACTTAACGAGCATTTCAAGAGCCGTGGTGGCGCAGTGGTTAGAATGAGGTACTGCAGGATAATTCTGCCGACTGCCAGCAGTTCGATCCTCACCGGCTCAAGATTGACGCAGCCGTTCGTCCTTCCGAAGTCGGTAAAATGAGGACCCCGGTTGTTGAGGGCAATAGGCCGGCTCTGTAAACAGCTTAGAGAGGGCTATAAAACCCTGTCGGTATATAAGTCTAAGTGCTATTGTAGCATCCTTTTGGCCATCTGATCAAAATTTGGATGCTTAGCCACTGGCCTGTATTTATGACGGAGCCCTGGGATCATACGATCACCTTTTGGGACCCTCTGACGAGCAAGGCCGGTGGGGAAGCCAAGATTCACTTAACCACTGTGTTATGACCTTCACAACAGGAGTGATTCGCTTAACAACTGCGGCAGGAAGGGTTGTAAAACGAGTCAAAACTCACTTAACACACTGCCTTGCTTAGCGATTGAAATTTTGGCCCGAATTGTGAGCTAAATAGAGGACTCACCTGTATGCAGCGTGTCTAAATGTTTGAGTCCCTAAAGGGTCCCTTCTGATACGTTAATCGAATGGCTCAATTTTGGGGGATTCTACGTTGCCGCTCCCCCATGGTGTGCTGTGCTTTGTGGGTGTATTTGGTGTGCAAGTGTCAGATTGCGGTGGGGGTGGAATTCAATTTTTTTTACTACCGATTCTGTGGGCATGGCTTGGTGGGTGTGGCAGGGGAAGGATACTGCAAAATCCCCATTCCCTCCCCACTCCATCTGAAGGATATTGCAAAATCCCCATTCCCTCCCTACTCCTGGTGGAAGGATATTACAAAACTTCCATTCCCACCACACGCCAGGAGAAGGATACCGCAAAATCCCCATTCCGACCCCACTCCAGGGAAGGATATTGCAAAATCCCCATTCCCTCCCCACTCTTGGAGGAAGAAACTGCAAAATCCCCATTTCCTCCCCACTCCTGGTGGAAGAATACTGCAAAATCCCCATTCCCTCCCCACTCCTGGAGGAAGGATACTGCAAAATCCCCATTTCCTCCCCACTCCTGGTGGAAGAATACTGCAAAATCCCCATTCCCACCCACTCTGGGGCCTGCCAGAGGTGGTATTTGCCGGTTCTCTGAACTACTCAAAATTTCCACTGCCGATTCTCCAGAACCTGTCAGAACCTGCTGGATTTCACCCCTTGATTGCGGGAAACTTTTATTACCTCATTTGGATGTGAAGCTGACCTCCCCCCACCCCCACCAACCCGGCTGCTTTGACGTCTCCCCGAAGATTAAGGATAAAGCTGGAAAGGGAAATATTATATACCCACCTGGACCATTCGTCAGGAAGGAGGGATATAAATCAAAAGGAAAAACAAAATAGCTTGCTCTTACATCCCAGCCATTCTGTGATGTGAAATGACAGCTGTACCACTCACGGACTTCTCTTCAATTACTGTGCAAAACCAGTAGGTGGAAATAAATACACACACTGTCAGATGTTATCAGATTGATATCCTTCGGGAGACCCTTCTGGGCAGGGATACGGCTGGGTAACCAGTGCCTACATTTTCTCGCTGGTAAGAGCAGTGAGAAAAATGCTTCCTCGGAGCTCTCAACGCTCTCATTCTATATCCAGGGTGTTAAAAATGTAATAAGCACACATTTCTGTAGAACAGAAAAGATGGGGATTGACAGTTGTGGAACACGTAATATCAGTACATTTCAACCAAGAGTAAGGTACCGTTAGTCCTTGACTTAGTCGTTTGTTTAGTGCAGGGGTCTGCAACCTTAAACACTCATACAGCCATTTGGACCCGTTTCCTACAGAAAAGAAAACACCGGGAGCCACAAAACCCTTCCCGGGCCTGACTATTTCTTAGAGCGGCCACAAAACTAGCATATGTAGTTGAATCAAACATTCTGTTTTCTTCTGAAACTCTTCTTTTCTTGGATTTCTCCATGGTTGGCTGAAAAGCTCAATAAATCGCGTGCCGGCGGGTGTCGCACATTGGCGGTTGTGACGTATATTTTGAGTGACAGGGAGCCGCAGCAGAGGGGTGAAAGAGCCACATGCGGCTCCAGAGCCACAGGTTGCTGACCCCTGGTTTAGTGACTGCTTGAAGTTACAACACCCCTTCGGCCGTTTTTCATATTTACGACTGTGGCAGCCTGCCCAGGGTCACGCGGTCGACATTCAGATGCTTGGCCACCATCTCGGATTTATGACGGTTGCAAAGCCCTGGGGTTCGCGTTATCTCCTTTTGCGACCTTCTGACAAGCAAAGTCATTGGGGAAGCCAGATTCAACTGTGTTCCTAATTCGACAACTGCAGCGGTTCGCTTAACAATTGTGGCAAGACAGGTCGCAAAATGGGGCAAAGCTAACTTGACAAGTGTTTTTGATTTTGGGGCTCGATTGTGGTCGTAAGTCGAGGACGACTTATAAAACACATATGCATTTGCTGTAGAACAGAAAGGTTGCTGATTGATAGGCATGGAATATGACAGCTTTTCAGGACCTTAAATGCTTATATATCGGTATATTTCAACCAAGAGTCAGTATATAAATTTCCTGTCCTATCCAGTCCACGGTCCTTCCAGATTTCCCAGATGGTCCCAAGGACCATCCAAAACTCTTAGCAAAAAGGTTTTTTGGTCAAATTAGGGGACTAAAGGCTAAAATATATGACGAATGGTTGCAAGAACTGGGTATGTCTAGTTTAATGAAAAGAAAGACTTAGGGGAGACATGATAGCAATGTTCCAGTATCTCAGGGGCTGCCCCAAAGAAGAGGGAGTCAAGCTATTCTCCAAAGCACCTGAGGGCAGGACAAGAAGCAATGGGTGGAAACTAATCCAGGAGAGAAGCAACCTAGAACTAAGGAGAAATTTCCTGACAGCTAGAACAATTAATCAATGGAACAACTTGCCTCCAGAAGTTGCAAATGCTCCAACACTGGAAGTGTTTAAGAACATGTTGGATAACCATTTGTCTGAAGTGGTGGAGGGTTTCCTGCCTAAGCAGGGGGTTGGACTAGAAGACCTCCAAGGCCCCTTCCAACTCTGTTATTCTAAATCGGCTCATGTTCCACCCGATCATCTGGCTTTTTAAGGAGGAGTCAAGGAAAACTGGTTGGAGATTTTAATTTAGAAGAATCACGGATCTTCTTGTTTGTAGCACAGTAGCTTTTTTTTTTAAAGGAGTTTTGGGAAGACGTTGCCCATTCTGGGTTTTCATTCCTATCTCCTGGGCATCTTGAGGAGAAGGAAGTCGTGCATCATTTATGGGCCGTATCCACTGAAGTCCCTGAAGACAACAGTCCTACAGAGTTACAGCTTTTTGGGACCGTAAAGAAACATCCCCGAAAATAAGACGCAACTGGAAAATAAGTCCTAGCATGATTTTTCAGGATGGTTATAATATAAGCCCTACACCCAAAATACCCCCCCCCCTCTTTGCTGCCTATTGGGAGACTAATATAGATCTATTTTGGCCTTATAAGGCTTCATCAGTTAGCCACACCCTCATCTCATGTATCCTCCCTGTAAAGGTACAGTATTTGTTTTCTTTCCTTTTAAAATGTAAATATACATAAAATCTTGGTTTACGTAGGAAGAACCTGGCTAAAGAGAAATACACATAAAGCCTACGAAAAGGGAAGAAAACAAATACTGTACCTTTACAGGGAGGATACATGAGATGAAGGTGTGGCTAACTGATGAGGGCTTATAAGCCTGAAATAGATCTATATTAGTCTCCCAATAGGCAGCAAAGGGTCTGCTGGCTGCCAGAAGAAAAAAAAGCCTAGAAACGAGTGGATTGTGATTTCACTGAACTAGGGCTGCATAAAATCTTGGTTTACGTAGGAAGAACCTGGCTAAAGAGAAATACACATAAAGCCTACGAAAAGGAAAGGAAACAAATATATATATATTTGCAATCTCATCTTTTAAACAAAAGGGGACAATAATAGCCAGGCGACTTTCGCTTACAGAGAGCAACAAACAAGAGAGGCGATCTTTGTCAACTGTAAACATGAGTTTAGGACGGTGCCTTCAGCAAAACACAGTTTCTGTTCAGACCATGATCACATGCGGTTTAATAATGCTCTTTCTTTTCTTTTGCTCTGAGTCTTTCCTTTGATAGCAACTGTCTTGATTGACTGGACGATTCGGATTATTTAACAATAGATGCTTGTCCGGACATCATGGCTTAGAGTCAGCTAGTACCAGCCGTTTATAAAGGAGGAGAAAATTTCAGGAAATGCAGCTGTTAAACCTGGTTTAAACAGGAAAGCCTCCACTGCGTTCCCACCACTGAAGGTAGCTTAAAAATCAGAGAAACGTAACTTCTGAGTAGCTTTGACATTTCTGAGGAATTTGTCGCTTTATGCTCTGAAATGCATAATCTACACTTTCAGTCTTTTTAAGTAACAATTACAGCACAACATTACACACAAGGGAAAGGAATCAATACACGGGAAATCCTTGACTTGTGACCACCATCGAGCCCGGATTTCCTGTTGTTAAGTGAGACATTCGTTAAGTGAGGTTTTTTGCCCCATTTTACAACTTTCTTTGCCTCGGTCATTAAGTGAAACACGGCAGTTGATAAATTAATAACCTCAGTTGTTAAGTGAATCAGGCTTCCCCATTGACTTTGCGGGTCAGACGGTCGCTCAAGGGGATGACGTAACCTTGGGATGCCGTCACGGACATAAATGCGAACCCGGCCTCTGAATTTTGACCGCACGATCACGGGGATGCTACAACGGTCGTAAACCGTTCTAAGTCACAGTTTTCTGTGACTTTGAATGGACACTAAATGAACTGTTGTAAGTCAAGGGCTCCCCGTATCCATAGTTGAAAATGTACAAAAGACCCTGAAGGGGAAAAAACAATGTTAGGAGATTGAAGGTTGGATGAATTTATGATGGGGGGAAAAAATTGGAAAACGAGGACAGGACAGACAGTGTCCCCAAATTTGACAGGAGTAGACTTAAAGCCCCACTGATTTAATCCTTTCCATTATTACTACTTATCTAGCCATCACACGGTCCTTTTAAAGTAACACGAATTATGCAACCCGTAGTTTTTTGTTTTTTGTTTTAATTAGATTTATATGCCGCCCTTCTCCGAAGACTCAGGGCGGCTTACAATGCGTTAAGCAATCGCCTTCATACTTTTGTATATGTTGTGGCCCCGTCCTCTGAGCCTATCCCTTTGGAGGAAGGAAGCTCTGAGCAGGAGGAAGAGGAGCCAGCCAGATCTCCCAGCCCCCCCCCTCTGGCACCGGCTCAGGTGCCAGCTGAAAGAGAGCCAAGTAGTGGGGAAACAGGTGTCTCAGATGAGAGTGAGGGAGAGACGTCATTCCTGGATGCACGCCAAAGAAGGCGAGACAAAAGAGTATTGCAGCTGCGGCGTATGAGGAAATAGTTCTGAGTCACTGATTGGAGTCATGGGATCAGTGAGTCACTGGACCACACCCAGAAGCCTGTCTATATAAGACAGGCCAGTGAGTCACGAAGTTCGTGACGAACAAAGCTAAACAAACGGAGCAACCTCGTAGTCTTGGAAGCTAGATGAACGGCAAAGCTACGTAGGTGATTTTCTTGTTTGTGTAAACCAATAAAGTCCTTGGCAGACGGTGTGCATATCGCTGCCAAGGTTGAGATAAGAACTGCGGAGTGTGCCAAGTGATTATTAACCCTCGGCTGGCTGTGGTTTTGTGGGTCTCTGAAGGGGGGGGACAGATCAGTATATTTTATACAAAGTCAGCTTATTGCCCCCACAAACTGGGTCCTCATTTGACCTACCTTAGAAAGGATGGAAGGCTGAGTCAACCTTGAGCCTGGTGAGATTCGAACTTACAATTATTGCAGACAGCTGAATGTTAATAGCAGGCTTTAGTCTGCTTATTAGCCTGTTGAGCTATCCAAGGCTCTTCTAGTAAAGGACAAGAAAGCAAAAAAAATCGGAGAAGAGGATAAGATAAAACACAGGTTCACTAAAATTAATTTATATCCATCTCACTCTTGTAAGCAATCCCCTGTTTACCATCTGGCACACAGCCGTGTTTTAATGATCTCCCTACTACATCAATTCCAAATGGTTTTTTCCCCCACCTATTTTTTGAGAATCTTCTCAGCTTCCTTTCCCATTCATATGCAGGTCCTCGCTCCTCTTTCCATCAAAAGGGTCCGTAACGTGGGCTACAAATCTCTCCGCTCTCGCCAACTGCAACGGCGTCAGCTACGCCCCACATTCAAATCCCTACCCAACGTGCTGCTTCTGTCGCCATCAGCATCTTTCCACGTACATCATAAATACATTAAACAGCCAAGAGGACCTCGTGGTTCACGCACTGACACCCTGTACCAGTCATTAAGCATTCTGTTTATTCTTGCACCAAGTTTATTCCGCGCACGGAAGGTAGGAAGACTAGGAGCGATGGATGGAAACAAATCAAGGAGAGAAGCGACCTAGAACTAAGGAGAAATTTCCTGGTGGTGTGAACAATAAACTAGTGGAAAGACTTGCCACTAAATACCAGGGGTGGTATTTACTTACTTTCCTTACCAATTCGCAAATATGAGCGTACGCACCACTTCTGCACATGCGCATGGCCTTCTGCGTGTGTGCTTGGCTTGCACACGCGGCTTGCACATATGCGTGCAGCTTGAAAATGTGCCTAAGTAAGATGGCATCGTGCCAGGCCATCTGCAGGTCACTACAACCGGTTCTCCCAAACCAGTCCGAACCGGTTGAATACCACCTTTGCTCCAGAAGTTGGTGGGTTGTCCATCACTGAAGGTTTTCAAGAAGAGATTGGATACCCATTTGTCTGTAACGGTAGAGGGCAGTGATGGCAAAATGTTTAGAGGCCGAGTGCCCAAACTGCAACCCACTTATTTATTGCAAAGTGCCAACACGACAATTTAACCTGAATACCAGAGATGGGTTTCAGCAGATTCTGACCAGTTCTGAAGAACCGGTAATGGAAATTTTGAGTAGTTCGGAGAACCGGTAGCGGAAATTTTGAGTAGTTCGGAGAACCGGTAGCAGAAATTTTGAGTAATTTGGAGAACCGGTAGCGGAAATTTTGAGTATTTTGGAGAACTGGTAGCGGAAATTTTGAGTAATTTGGAGAACCGGTAGCAGAAATTTTGAATAGTTCGGAGAACCGGTAGCAGAAATTTTGAGTAATTTGGAGAACCGGTAGCGGAAATTTTGAGTATTTTGGAGAACTGGTAGCAGAAATTTTGAGTAATTTGTAGAACCGGTAGCAGAAATTTTGAGTAATTTGGAGAACCGGTAGCGGAAATTTTGAGTATTTTGGAGACCCGGCAGGGGAAATTTTGAGTAGATCGGAGAACCGGTAGGGGAGATTATGAGTAGTTCGGAGAACCAGTAGGGAAAATTTTGAGTAGTTCAGAGAACCGGTAGGGGAAATTTTGAGTAGTTTGGAGAACCGGTAGGGGAAATTTTGAGTTGTTCAGAGAACAGGTAAATACCACCTCTGACTGGTCCCGCCCCCATCTATTCTCTGCCTCCGGGATCCCAGCTGATCGGGAGGAAATGGGGCTTTCCCAGTAACCTTCCCCTGCCACGCCCACCAAGCCATGCCACACCCACCAAGCCACGCCCACAGAACCGGTAATCAATTTTTTTGAAAGCCACCACTGCTGAAGGCTGAAGTTTTCATTTAGAAAAATGAAACCCTCGTACGTTAACATTTTTTGTCTCAAAAGAAAAACACAATAACAGAGCTTTCAATGATACAACCAACCTTTTTATTGAAAGGTCGAAGTTTGCACTCGGCAAGCTTTTGAACGTGGGAAAGTTAAAAAGAGTCAAGGCTTCTGGGTTATAGGTGTACTGTATGTAAGATAACGCAGCGAACCCTAGGCCCTAGAACTCTATACTAGAGGGACGTGATGGCACACGTGCTGGAAGTGATATGCAGAGCCATTGTTGTGGCTCCGTTGCCTGAGCCTGTGTCATCGTCAGGAGAGGACTCTGAGAGTGAAAGGGAGGAATTGGCAAGACCACCCTCTCCAGGACCCTCCTCTCTGGCAATGTCCCTGGAGGACACCGAAGGGCAAGAGATAGGCCCAGAGCCAAGCACATCCCCACAGCCACAGGTGGACAGCGACGAGGGAAATAAGTGCTGGCTGGATCCTCAACAGCGATGTAGGGAGAAACGTGTCCAACAGAAGGCAAGGCGTGCCAGGGTTTAGCTGAGTCACTGGACTACACCCCACAGGATATAAAAGGGAGCGTGGTGGCCAGTCAAAACCTTGTGATGAACAAAACTGAAAGCTTCCACGCCATTCTGTATCACTGGACTATTGTTTCAAGGACTGAACTGTAAATATTGAGCTGTTTACCTTTGATGTGCCAGAAGTGGAGAGACATTATCTCCCTTCCTTGTAACTAATAAACTCTTGGCAGGCAGCCACTCGGTTTTTGCCGGCTGGTTTGCTCATTAACTCCGGAACGCCTGTTTGTGTGTGTGTGCGTGGGGTCGGGGACACAACAGCCATCTTTCCAGGCACACCAGCCGTCACCTGTTGCTCTTCTGGATTCTGGTGCGGGAAACCAGAAACATGGGAAATGGGAAGAGCAGCTCCCTGGTGCGCATATGTATGCCGGGAAGTTTCCAGTTTCCAGCGCGTGCTTGCAGGCTGGCCAACTGGTCTTTGCGTGCACATACATGCCAAAAACCAGAATAGCAGGTGACCAGCACATATGCGCACACCGGAAACCGGAAATTCAGCTTCCCGGCGTGCGCAGGCACACTGGAGAACTGCTCTTCCGGTTTCCGGAGCTCCCACACATATGAACCAGGGAGCTGATCTTCCGGTGCTCCCCTGAATGCACACGCCCGGTCTCGTTTCGGCACTCGGTGCCAAAAAGGTTCGCCAACTCTGCTATAGGGTCTCCTGCTCAGCAGGGGGCTGGATTAGAAGATCTCCAAGGTTCTTTCCAACTGTGTTATTCTATTTACTGCCATGTAGCCAAGTCTGGTGGCATTCATCGAGCAACATTCAGCCCGGTATTCGTGCATTGAGTTCCATAATTCGAAGCCTGCATATTTTATAGCTCACTTATCCCTAAATTAAGATACATGCAGTCAGTGTTCTTTCTCCCATTCTGTCATTTCTCATTGGCTTCTGAAGGAAACCCCAGTGTACAATGCACTCCATTTTGCAAATGGGCTTTTTGTGGTTTCCTTTGAACAGAATTCTGCCAGTCAGCTCAGCAAAATGATCCATGCCCGTTTTTGCATTCCCTCTTGTTCCTTTCCTTACCAGTCGTTCTTCCAGTTCTTGGGTAAAGATGCAATCTTTACGCACATGTGTGAAAGCGGTCACGCAGCCCTTCCAAAAGTAAACCATGTTCCTATCTTTACAAGTGTTTATTATATCATTTGCACCTGCAGATTTGTTATTTTTTTTTTCAACATCTGCCTATTCCTCCTTTTCAATTTTATCTTGGACGTTATTTTTTACATTCGCTTCATTTCTGTTCTTGGACATCCCACTCTCATGCCTGCACAGAACTGTACAACATCCCTGCATTGTTTCCTGACTCTGTCTTCATTTTTTTTAAAAAAATTGAATTATATGCCGCCCTTCTCCGAAGACTCAGTTGAAAATGTACAAAAAAACAATGTTAGGAGATTGAAGGTTGGATGAATTTATGATGGAGGAAAAAAATTGGAAAACGAGGACAGGACAGACAGTGTCCCCAAATTTGACAGGAGTAGACTTAAAGCCCCACAGATTTAATCCTTTCCATTATTACTACATATCTAGCCATCACACGGTCCTTTTAAAGTAACACGAATTATGCAACCCGTAGTTTTTTTTATTTTTTATTTTTTTAATTAGATTTATATGCTGCCCTTCTCCGAAGACTCAGGGCGGCTTACAATGCATTAAGCAATCGCCTTCATACATATTTATACAAAGTCAGCTTATTGCCCCCACAAACTGGGTCCTCAATTGACTTACTTTAGAAAGGATGGAAGGCTGAGTCAACCTTGAGCCTGGTGAGATTCGAACTGGTGCAATTGCAGACAGATGGATGTTAATAACAGGCTTTAGTCTGCTTATTAGCCTGTTGAGCTATCCAAGGCTCTTCTTGTAAAGGACAAGCAAGCAAAAGAAATCGGAGATTGCAGACAGCTGGATGTTAATTACGGTGCTTAATCTGCAGAGCTAAACCAGGCTCCTTCATTCCCCCCAAATCAGCAGTGCGTTGCACATTATGTTGCTACCGGTTCGCCGCCTGTGCACATGCTTCCTTTGTGCGTGTGTATGCCTGGTTCACGCACACGCCTGCCTTCAACACCTGCGCCCGGCCTTCCGCGCATGAGCTTTGCTGAGGCGCGCACCTTCCATGCATGCGCCCAGCCTCAAAAACACCCCTAAATAGGACAGCAATTTCTTCTACTGGTTTGGAAGAATCGATCCGAACCGGCTGAATACTACCTCTGCCCCAAACCATGTTTTGCCTCTTCACCCACTTTCAAAACAAGACTCTCGAGTAGTTTCCATCCGTTGCTTCTTGTCTTGCCTTCTGGTGGTTTGGGAAATAGGTTGACCCTCTCTTCTTTGTGGCAGCCCCTCAAATTGAGTTTGAGTTTATTCAGATTTATATACCACCCTACTCCCCGAAGGGACTCAGGGCGGTGAACAGCCAATTAAAAATACAATATAATACAAAAGTTAAAAATTTAAAATAAATTATACAATTAGGCTGAAATAATTAAAACCCAATTTTAAAAACATTTAAAACCCAATATAAAACCCATTTATAAAGGGAGGTTTAAGCCAGGCCAGCCTGATAAAATAGGAACGTTTTCAGAGCCCGGCGGAAGGTATGTAGGTCCTGTATCCTCCTTATCTCAGAGGGGAGCTCGTTCCAGATGGCCGGTGCCCCCACAGAGAAGGCTCTCCCCCTGGGGGCCGCCAGTCGACACTGTTTGACTGACGGCACCCTGAGGAGCCCCTCTCTGTGGGAACGGACTGGTCGGTGAGAGGCTATTGGTGGCAGAAGGCGGTCCCGAAGATACTCTGGTCCCAAGCCATGGAGCGCTTTGAAGATAGTAACCAGAACCTTGAAGCGCACCTGGAAGACCACTGGGAGCCAGTGCAGCTCGCGCAGGAGTGGAGTCACATGGGAGCACCACGTCGCTCCCATCACCACCCGCGCGGCCGCATTCTGGATCAGTTGGAGCCTCCGGGTGTTCCTCAAGGGGAGCCCCATGTGGAGACCATTGGATATTGAATATTGGAACATTGTTATCATGTCACCCCAATCCTTCTTTTCTCTAGATTAGACATACCCAATTTCTGCAACCATTCTTATGTTTTAGTCTCCAGACCTTTAATCATCTTAGTTGCTCTTCTCTGCACTTTTTCCAAAATCTCAACATATTTTTTAGATTGTGGTGACCAAAACATAGAACATAAAATTCTTTATTGGCCAAATGTGATTGGACACACCAGGGAATTCGTCTCCAGCGCGTAAGCTCTCATTGTACATGCAAGCAACAAGTGATAGATCGTAGTCATTGTAAAAATACATTCATCATAAATCATAAGTTACAACACTTAGCGGTAGCCGTAGGACGCTAAATAGGCAATCAACATAAATCATAGCAGGATATTAAATAAAACAATATAAATCATAAGGTAGAAGCAACAAAGTTAATAGTCATAAGAAGATGAGATAAGTAATAGGAAAGATGAGAAGAATAATAGTAATACAGCCTTACTAGATAGTTTGACAGTGTTATGGGAATTTGTTGTTTAACCGAGTGATGGAATGGGGGAGGAAAACTGTCCTTGTGTCTAGTTATTCTGGTGTGCAGTGCCCTATAGCCGTGATGGTGAACCTATGGCACATGTGCCACAGGTGGCATGTGGAGCCATATCAGTGGGCACGCGAGTGTTGCCTTAGCTCAGCTCCAGTGCGCATGTGCATGCCGGCCAGCTAATTTTCGGGCCTTCCGGCCCAACTGGAAATCAGGAAACAGGCTGTTTCAGGCCTCCAGAGGGCCTCAGGTCGGTGGATGAGTGGGTGGGTGAGGAAGGCCATTTTCACCCTCCCCAGACACCTAGAAAGACTCTGGAGCCTGGGGAGAGCGAAAAATTGGCCTTCCAGTCCCATTGGAAGTCGGCAAATGAGCCGTTGAGGGCCTCTGGCGGGCCTTCGGGGAATGGGGAAGGCTGTTTTTGCCCTCCCCAGGCTCCAAGAAAGCCTCTGGAGCCTGGGGAGGGTGAAAAACGGGCCTACTGGGCCCACCGTGCCATTGCATGCGAAAAGTAGGGGGAGCGGGGGAATCGTGCACGCATGTGTGTGTGGGAGGGCGGGACACATTGAATTATGGGTGTGGGCACACGTGCGCGCTCCCTCCACTTTTGGCATGTGACGGCAAAAAGTTTAGCCATCACTGCCCCATAGCGTCGGCTTGAGGGAAGAAGTTGAAACAGTTTATGTCGAGAATGTGAGGGGTCTATAGATATTTTCAGAGACCTCTTTCTGGATTGTGCAGTATACAGGTCCCCAATGGAAGGCAGGTTGGTAGCAGTGGTGAGTTTCTACCGGTTCGCCCTGGTTCGGGCGACCCGGTAGTGGCGGCGGCGGGAGGCTCCACCCACCTGCCCAGACGTCATCACGGATGCATGACGCATGCGCAGAAGCGCTGCATGTGAGCGAAGTAAGCGCGTGCGTGCACTCCCAATTCCGAACCGATTTGCGAAGGTAAGTGGAACCCACTACTGGTTGGTAGCTATTGTTTTTTCTGCAGTTCTAACTATCCTCTGAAGTCTGTGTCTGCCTTGTTCGGTTGCAGAGAGCCAAACCAGACCGTTATAGAGGTGTGGATGATAGACTCAGTAATTCCTTTATCGATGTGTATCAGCAGCTCCTTAGGCAGTCTAAGCTAGATGCAGTATTCCAGGTGTGGTCTTACTAAGACTTTATAGAGCAGTAGTAGTAGTTCACGTGATCTTGATTTTATCCCTTTGTTAATGCATCCTAAGATTGCATTGGCTCGTTTGGCGGCTGCCGCATACTGCTAGCTCTTATTTAAATGATTGTCTACTAGGATTCCAAGATCCCTCTCCCAGCTACTATCGTTGAGTCTGGTTTCACTTACCTGTATTTTTGTTTTTTCTTGTCTAAGTGTAAGACCTTAGTTTTCTCTACATTGAATTCTATTTTGTTGGATAAGGCCCAATGTTCAAGTCTGTTGAGATCCATCTGGATATTCAGCCTATATTCTGGGGCGTTAGCCATTCTTGCCATCTTAGTGTTATTTGGAAATTCGATGAGTTCTTCTTCTATTCCCTCATTTACTGTATTTTCCTGCGTATAAGACTACTTTCTAACACACAAAAATCTTCTCAAAAGTCGGAGGTCGTCTTATACGCCGGGTCTCATTCTCCTGTAACCAGGCAGGCCAGCCCATAAGGCTCTGACGAGCCTTAAATGGCTCTGAGGAGGGTCGTCTTATACGCCCAGTCGTCTTATACGCCGGAAAATACGGTATATGGTTTACAAAGATATTGAAGAGTAATGGGCCTAAAACGGAATCTTCCGGTATCCCACTGCTTACTTCTGTCCATGTAATGTAGTTCTATTAAAGATTACACATTGAGTGCAGTTTGTCAGCCAGTTACAAATCCTTCTGGTGGATTTTTTCTAGTTTACCAAGAGGAAAGTTGTCTACTTTGTCGAATGCCTTGCTAAAATCCAGATATATCATGTCCAGTGGTGGGTTTCAATTTTTTTTTATTACCGGTTCTGTGGGTGTGGCTTGGTAGGCATGGCATGTATTGGTGGGCGTGTCTTAGTGGGCGTGTCAGGGGAAGGATACTGTAAAATCTCCATTCCCTCCCCACTCCAGGGGAAGGTTACTGCAAAATCCCCGATCAGCTGGGACTCCGGAGGCAGAGAGTAGATGGGGGTGGGGCCAGTCAGAGGTGGTATATATCAGTTCTCCAAATTATTCAAGATTTCCGCTACCTGTTCTCCAGAACTGGTCAGAACCTGCTGAAACCCACCTCTGATTATGTCTGCTGCATTTCATTGGTGCACTAATTTAGTAATTTAGTCGCTTTGTCAAAGAATGAAATACGATTTGTTTGGCATGATCTGTTTTTGACAAACCCACGTTGGCTTCTGTTAGCAACCGTTGGTGGGAGAAGCTTACACCTAATGCAGCAAAATGTTGCTACTTTTAGCAAAATTAATTTATCTTTATTCGGTCACAGGTAGCGCTGTTAAAATCTATCGGAGCGCCTCGGGAATTTAAATAAAAGAGAACTAATTAACTGGTGGTGAATGCCCCTGTATAAGTGGCAGTACAGAAAAACATGGCTTGTGGTTTCTATGGCATCCATACTACAAGGGCAGTATCAGGTTTCATATGGGGTTTTCCTATATTTCCGTTCCAGGACAGCTGTAGGGAGAGCATTAAATCCAGCTAAGGATATAGCTGTCCTAAATTTGGGAACTGTGACATGATACAAGTATGAGTCTGGTTTAGGCATCTAAATTCCACTCTGCATTTTCTCTGCGCCTTTTAATTCTGATGTCCTTGTTGTCTTTGACCACATTTCAGGAGATCAAGGAGACAAATTCCTCGTGTGTCCAATCACACTTGGCTAATAAACCTATTCCGTTCCGTTCTGTTCCTGTCCATTCCATTCCATATTTTCTATTCTGTTCTGTTCTGTTCTGTTCTGTTCTGTTCTGTTCTGTTCTGTTTGTTCCGTCCCGTCCCATCCCATCCCATCCCATCCCGTCCCGTCCCGTCCCGTCCCGTCCCATCCCATCCCACCCCCCAACTCCACTCCATATTTTCTATTCTGTTCTGTTCTGTTTGTTCCATTCTGTTCTGTCCTATCCTGTCCTGTCCCGTCCCGCCCCGCCCCGCCCCGCCCCGCCCCATCCTGCCCCGCCCCATCCTGTCCCGTCTCACTCCATTCCATATTTTCTATTCCATTCCATTCCATTCCATATTTTCTATTCTGTTCTGTTCCGTTTGTTCCATTCTGTTCCATCCATTCCATCCCACCCCGCCCCACCCCACCCCACCCCGCCCCATCCTGTCCCGCCCCACCCCACCCCATCCCATCCCATCCCATCCCATCCCATCCCATCCCATTCCATATTTTCTGTTCTGTTCTGTTCTAGTTTTCTGAACATGCATCATGCACAATCTTGCTCTCATCTCCATTTTTTTTGCAGGTCTCCTCTTATCTGATTTCTCTCATCTACAGCTTTCTACCCTTCATCCTCACAACACGCCTCCCTTCTCCTGCTTCCCGTAGTTATCTTTCATCTGCCATCCACATTCTAATCGGACCCAATCAGAGGTGGGCTTCGCATAATTTAACAACCGGTTCGCCGCAGCACTAAAAATGTGAGCGCGTGTGCGCCTTCCGCGTATGTGTACGGCCTTTTGCGCATGCGCTTTGCTCACACGCGTGCTTCCACGCATGCACAGGGATTAAAAAATGCAGCTATATAGGATGGCATAGCCCTGGGGTTGGCAAGTCACAACTACTGGTTTGCTCGAACTGTTCCGAACCGGCTGAATCCCAATCCTGCTTAGCTTTCTAGGAATTTGTCCCAATTCACTTGCAGCACTCTCTATCACTTCTGTGATTGTTAAGTTCTTCAACAACGGAAAGCATCGCGTGAAAGCCTTAAATATTAATATAATATAATATTAACTAATATATAAAATAATTTTATATCATATTCTTTTATTATAGTATTTTATTAATTCCTTATACGATTCTCTCTTTTATTAGTTTTATTGTTTTTCTATCAGGTTTTTGTATTCTTGTAAGCCCGCCTTGAGTCACCCTGTGTGAATAGGCAGCAATATACATTTTCTAAATAAATAAAAAATAAAATAAAATAAGGCTTCCCCTGTAAAGCGCGGTTAGGAAAACTTGATTTATTTCCTCCCTCGCTCCCCTCCAAATACAAATGGCCAAATCGCACACTAGATGGCAGCGGAGACAAATCCGGGGCTTGAAACAACGGGAACAAAAATGTAAGCAAAGCTGTCACATCAACATTTGCACTATTTCATATTTATGGAAGTCCGCCAGGCATCCGAAACCCCCGGAGGGAATTGATGAGTTTTCTATTTCAGCCGGCTGACGATCGAAGGCCTGGTCAGAGGCTTCAAAAGTGGCTGTTTCACAGGGCCTAATAGCAGGATTTGAAACGGTGGCCAGCCTTCGGCGCGGCCTCCCCAGGCTGCCACCCCCCCTCCCCATTTTCTGTCCATCCATGTGTGTGTGCTGGCATTAGGAACCGCAGTAAAGTGAGCAGACTGCACACACACACGCACGCACACACACACACACACACACACACCGTCCCAAGCCGACCGGTGGGGGCTCCCCTCGGACAGCCGCCAGAGCTTTCCCATGCAGACAGTTCTTTGGATGCTTCCTGCAGTCCTCAGTCAACATTTTTTTTTATTGAATGATAAAGTATCATAAAATACAAAATAGAAAGTAAATAGAAAGGCAGTTGAGGTGGGGGGGAGGGGAAAGAGAAGTGAGGAAAGATAAGGAAGAAGAAGAAGAAGAAGAAGCACTGACTTCCGATTCACTCTGTTACAGTAAAATAAGGCATTAACGTCAAATCACAACTTTTTGCCTTTTCATAATCATATGAACAAATGTTGTCCTCGGGGTCGCGATCAGTGGTGGGTTCCTCCCAGTTCGGCCTGGTTCGGCTGAGCTAGTAGCAGTGACGATATGACATTACCGAACTGGTTCTTCCCCCCCTGTCCCCCCACCCCCATTATTCTTACCTTTTATTTGGTCTCACCCCCAATCTATTACTGCCTCCTGAGTCTCAGCTGATCGGGTAGAAGGAAAAAAACTGTTTAAACCCTTGCCACGGGGCTTCAAAGGGCCGCCCTACAGCTGATCAGTGCTAAAAGGCAGTGTGGGGTAGACCAGTGCCTCCAAAAACAAATGAGTAGACCGGTGCCTGCAAAAATAAATGAGTAGACCAGTGCCGCCAAAAACAAATGCGTAGACGGGTGCCTCCAAAAACAAATGTGTAGGCCAGTGCCGCCAAAAACAAATGCATAGACCGGTGCCTCCAAAAATAAATGGGTAGACCAGTGCCTGCAAAAACAAATGAGTAGACCGCTGCCTGCAAAAATAAATGGGTAGGCCAGTGCCTCTGCTAAATCCTAAAGAATTGTCACATGACTATCAAGCCACGCCTACAAAATAAGCCACACCCACAGAACCGGTAGTAAAAAATTTTAGAACCCACCCCTGGTCGCGATGGGTCGGACATGACTTCGCAACTAACAACAGCAATAATATCAACAAGCCATTTCTTTAAAGATCTGTCTCTATCAGTCCAATTGAGGTGTCAAACTCAAGGCTTGGGGGCCGGATCCAGCCTGTGGGGCCGCCCTAGAAACAGCCTGGGGTGCCTCTGCCAGCAAAAACGGAGCTCAGGAAGGCCGAGCACAGTGCAGTTTGTCATCCAGTTACAAATCCATCTGGTGGCGATGCTGTCTTATCCCACATTATTCTAGTTCACTCTTCTGGACAGGAATGGAGTAGAGTGGTCTACTCTGTCGAATGCCTTGCTAAAATCCAGATAGATTATGTCCACTGCATTTTGTTGGTGCACTAATTTAGTCGCTTTGTCAAAGAATGAAATATGATTTGTTTGGCATGATCTGTTTTTGACAAACCCATGTTGGCTTCTGTTAACAACCATTAGTGGGAGAAGCTGCAGGAGGCCGTTGCGGCCGAAAACAGAGCCTGGCCGGGTCACGCGCAGCTCCCCCAGGCTCCATTTTTTTACCGCCACGGCCTCCTGGAATGGATTCTCCCAACCCTGCCTAGGCCACCAAAGGTGCCCCTGACACAGGTGAGGTCAAGATGGCCACCCCTCCCCCCAAATATGTCCCCTGACCCCCCAAGGTCAAGCACAATCCTGATGTGGCCCTCAGTGAAATTGAGTTTGACACCCCTGGTCTAATCGGTAAAACCCAAAGTCAAAGATTCATTCTTCTCCACATCAAGCATGAAGTTCAGAAGTGGTTTCCATGTGGAAACAAAAGGATTTACTGTATTTTCCTGCGTATAAGACTACTTTCTAACACACAAAAATCTTCTCAAAAATGGCTCTGAGGAGTGTCGTCTTATACGCCCAGTCGTCTTATACACCGGAAAATACGGTATGTTATTTTCTTTAGTCAAAGTGGTCAGTTTTGCCATTTCGTCCAACTCCATCAACTTCTCCAACCATTCCTCCTCGGTAAGAATCGAATTGTCTTTCCATTTTTCTGCGGTCTTTCTGCAGTCAACATATAATAATAACAAAGTTCCAATTTTTTCCCCCAATTCTTTTTCCATTAACCCCAAGAGAAAAAGTTTCTGGTTTCATTTTTATCTCCCTTTTCAAGATGCTTCCTGCAGTCCATGACCTTCAGAGCCATGTGAGAAGTTTTTACATCCCAAAATATATTTTATCCTTTAGATTGTTTTCCATCCTCCCTTGAAACGTGAATAGAATCCACAATGGTCCCAGAAATTGGCGTCTCCGCTAGATAATTGTACAGTCAAGCCTGAAACTAAATGAATCTAGCAAAAATAGCAAACGGTGGGCAGGGGCTGAAATCCTTTAGCCAAACTTCCTCAAACCTACCAAATAAGTTATCCAAACCCAATCCACATATCAAAGGAGAAGGTCTGCAAACACAAATAGAGTTAATGAAATTAGGTCTTCCAACGGAACTGCACGTTCGCAAGAACAAGCATACCTACACACACACACACACACATACACACACACACCCCCCTCTCAGGTGTCACCCTTGAATCAGCACATAGACACTTCACGGCCTCAAACAGCTCTACCTATAAAAGTCTGCCACTGTACCTCATTTCTTTGAAGCTGCCCCGAAAAAGCAAACTGTTTTGCTTTTAGGAATCAATTTATTTCCTTACAGCTGTCTGGATCTCATTTTTACTGAAAAAGAGGAAGGCTAACCTCCTCTTCGTTCCAAACGTACTTTTTCCAAAAGGCAACTGGATTTCCTTGATTTTCATTTTCCTTTGGAAACACCTCGCTTTTCATCCAAGAAGCTTCCAAGATATAAAGCTTTTGGAAAAAGTACCTTTTTTTTAAAAAAAAATTGATTTATATGCCGCCCTTCTCCGGAGACTCAGGGCGGCTTACAATGCGTTAAGCAATAGCCTTCATACTTTTGTATATTTATACAAAGTCAGCTTATTGCCCCCACAAACTGGCTCCTTGATTTACCTACTTAGAAAGGATGGAAGCCTGAGTCAGCCTTGATCCTGGTGAGATTCAAACTTGCAGTAATTGCAGACAGCTGGAGTTAATCATAATGTATAATGCATTAGTCTGCTGAGCTATCCAGGCTCCCAAGAACCTTTGGGACAAAGAGGGGAGAATAGCCTTCCTCTTTTTCTACACTTTTTACCCAAACTCAGTTTTGCAAATTTTGCAAAACTCTCATTCCTGGCTGTCCAGAAGAGTAATTTGGGATTCCGGCTTAAACCGGGGCTGCTCAAGAATCATTTTGAAATCCAGACATTTTGGAAAAAACGGCATTTTGGGGACAAATTTGACCTGGATGATTGAGAATCTCCATAGATATATATCTGTTGTGGTCCGCCAGCAGCCTACAAAGCTGGCAGCGGAGTCGGACAATAAGGAGGCTGGGGAGAGACATGGACCAGTCCTGGAGTCAAGGGAAGGCCCAGACGAGGGCTCTGTGTCGGAGGCAGAGATGGGGCCACGGCCATCTGGGAGTGATGTGCGGACTCCGGAGCCTCCAGAGTCAGACAGCAGAGAGGCAGAGGAACAGGAGGAGCCTACCAGAAGGCAAGAGCAGCTAAAGCAAAAAGGACAACTCAGGAGTAAGCCCTGGAGATGATTGGCCCCTCCCATAAGGTTTAAAAGAGAAGCAAAGGCACGTGGGCCCTTTGCAGGAGAGCAACGTTGTGGATGGTGTCGGTTTGTACTTTGAAGCTCCGTTTTTGACTCTGTGTTTCCACATGGCCTTGCCAAGATAATGGCCAATTAGGTCTTTGGCAGCATGTCAAAGAAGATAAAGGTGGGTGTTTACCAGCCTTATCCGAAGGACTGTGGCAGACTTCTGTTGGACTATTTATAAACTCTTGGTGATTCAGCACGTGCTGTGAATGAAAGGAATTCATAGCCGTTAAAATAAAAAAAAGGGTTTTGGGGACTAATTGTGTGCTTTTTACTATATCAGGAAGCCTAGGTCAGGACACTGTTCATTCATTGATTTGATATGTTTGTAAAAAAAAAAAAGAAACTTTAAAATATATATAGATATATATATTTTGTGTGTGTCCGTTGTTTTGCAGGAGAAAGAGAGAAAAACTACAGCCCGTCGACAAACTCCATCCAGCTGGAGACCCAGAAGTGACGTTGCAGGAGGTACGTTCCCATATTTGCTATTTTTAAAGGGTGCATTTGTAGGTTTGGGTCGGGGTGAAATTCTGGAGAACCGGTAGCAGAAAATTTGAGCAATTTGGAGAACTGGTAGCAGAAATTTTGAGTAGTTTGGAGAACCGGCAAATGCCACCTCTGGCTGACCCCAGAGTGGGGTGGGAAAGGAAATTTTGTAATATCCTTTCCCCAGGAGTGGGGACGGAATGGGGATTTTGCAGTATCCTTCCCCTGCCACGTCCACCAAGCCACGCCCATCAAGCCACACCACACCCAGCAAGCCACGCCCACAGAACCAGTAGGAAAAAAAATTGGATTTCACCACTGCACTGGTTTGAGTGCAGGAACTGTTGGGGGCTCTGACCCCTTCCCAGTTTGAGGGTGCATCTCTGCTGTGTAGCGTTGAAACCCCCCCCCCTTTGGGTTCCCTTCTTTAAAAAATATATTTCCAAAAAAGCATTGGACTCTCTTGGTTTCCCAAAAAAAAAACCACGCTGGACTTTTAATATTTTTTTCTTTCTTTCTTGAAAATGTTTCACTTCTCATCCAAGGCGCTTCTTCCATTCTGTCTTGAACGGTGGGCTATGGGAAGATTTATATGGGGGATCCTCAACTTACAACCCCAATTGAGCCCAAAATTTATGCCATTGTTAAGGGTTGCATTTGTGAAGTGAGTTTTATCCCATTTTACAACGTTCCTCTCCACATTTCTGAAGTGAAGCGCATGTCTGAGCAAGGTGCATGTGAGTCCCTTCGGGGAGTAGGGCGGTATACAAATTTGAATAAACTGAAACTGAAACAGAAGGCCGGGCGTAGCAAACCAGTAGTAAATCAGTAGTAAAGGTAAGTGAAACCCATCCCTGGTCTTAAGTATGAAAAACCGTCATAAGTCCCTTTTTTCAGTGCCGTTTTAACTCCGAACGGTCACTAAACGGATGTAAGTCGAGGAATGACCTGTATTTTTTGCCCTAGACCAGGGGTCGGCAACCTGTGGCTCTGGAGTCACATGTGGCTCTTTCTTCCCTCTGCTGTAGCTCCCTGTTGCCGGTCAGTGCCACAATTTTGAGAGGAGATTCTGGTTGGACAGGAAAACACAGTGCGCCAGGAGGAGACTTTATGGCAAGGGGCAGATTTTCTGGTTGGCTGCACAATTGATAGGGCTTTTGGTTAGGACAAGTAGAGGAAAAGGATGCCATGCTAGGAGGAGACTCTATGGGGTGTGTGTGTGTGTGTGTGTGTGTGTGTGTGTAAACTAGACTTCCGGTTGGCAGAGAAAAAGTTCATCGCGCTAGGAGGAGACTCTATGGCTTAGGGCCGGGGTATTTACGAGACCGCCTTCTGCCGCCAATAGCCTCCCACCGGCCAGTACGTTCGCACAGAGAGGGCCTCCTCAGGGTGCCGTCAGCCAGACAATGTCGGCTGGCGACCCCCAGGGGGAGAGCCTTCTCTGTGGCGGCACCCGCCCTCTGGAACGACCTACCCCCAGAGATACGTACAATACCGGACCTCCGGACTTTTCGTTGGGCCCTTAAAACTCACCTATTTCATCTAGCCGGGCTGGCCTGACCCTATCCTTTTTGGTTTTAAATTGGAATTGATTTTAATTGGGTTATTTTAAATTGGGAGACGAAATTATTTAATATCTTTTAAACTGTTTTAAATTTTGTGTATTATGTTTCATCTTGGCTGTTCACCGCCCTGAGTCCTGTTGGAGAAGGGCGTTATAAAAATCTAAATAAATAAATAAATAAATAAATATAAAATAAATAAATAAATAAATATAAACAAACAAACAAACAAACAAATAAAATAAATAAAGTGGAACTGGACTTCCGGTCTGCTCCAGAATTGAACGGAAGCTTCCGGTTAGGACTTTGTGGCTCTTTGAGTATTTAAGGTTGCCGACCCCTGAATTAGACCCAAGGAAGGTTGCTTCTTCTGCTGGTCACCTCAAGTGACTTTCTGCTTGGCTTCTCCAGCCAGCATCATCCTTCTCCTGCCCAGAGGGCATAAAGAGGGGAGAACATCCAGGGAATTCTTGCTCAGTTATGGAGCTTTTAGGAGAAACACAGAGAGGGAAATCTGTAGAGATTCTCAGTCCTTCAGCTCATGGTTGTCCCAAAGGTGCTTTTTCAAGAGGCAATTTGGACTTCCTTGTTCTTTCTTTTGAAGACGTTTTGCTTCTCATCCAAGAGGTTTCTTCAGCTCTGACTGGATGGTGGGGAATGGAAGGGTTTATATTCCTTGCAGACAGCTGGTCATTTACATCCTTTTAGAGGGTCCTTGAAGCACTTGGAGGTTTATCTGTGTCCTCAGGGTCACCGGAGTCCTGAACTCTGCAATTTTTCCTCTGGAAATCCATCCCTACTCCCACACCATTCCAAATTGTATAGCTAAACGTCTGTAGAGATTCTTCATCCCAAATTGTATAGCTCAGTGATGGCTGACCTTTTTGCCGTCGCGTGCCAAAAGCGGCGGGGGAGGGGCGAGGGGGGTCACGGGTGCGGGTGCACATCCATAATTCAATGCGCCCCGCCCTCCCGCACATGCGCCCCCCCACACTTCCAGTAGGTGGGCCCAGTAGGCCCGGTAGGCCCGTTTTCCCCCCTCCCCATCCAGAGGCTTTCTAGGAGCCCGGGAAGGGCAAAAACAGCCTTCCCCATCCTTCCAGAGGCCTTCCGGAGGCCGAAAACAGGAAGTTTCCCGACTTCCGGTGGGACCGGAAGGCCTGAAATTCAGGTGGCCGGTGCGCGCATGCGCGCTGCAGCTGAGCTAGGGCAGCACTCGCGTGCCCACCAATATGGGTGCCATCATGGCTATAGCTAAACATCTGTAAAGATTCTCAGCCATCCAGGTCATGGCTCTCCTAAAGGTGTTTTTTTTCAGGAGGCAACTGGATATCCTTGCTTTTTTCTTTCTTTCGCTTCTCATCCCAGAAGCTTCTTCAGCTGTGACGGGATAGTGGGGGAATGGAAGGATTTATTATTCCTTGCAGACAGCTGGTCCTTTGCATCCTCTAAAAGGAAAGAATATAGGAATATAAAGGAATATAGGAATATAAATGGAGGGAATATAGCGTAGCGGCGATGGCGGGGAGTTCTACCTACCCACCTGGACATAATGCGTGACTACTGCCCATGCCCAGAAAGCCGCATGCATTTCATTGGTTTGCAAGCGAGTGAGCGCACATGCTCCCATTTGCTAACCGGTAGGGAAGATAAGTGAATCCCATTTCTGAATTGCAGAAAGTCTTTAAAAAGGGCCCCAGCCTCAGATGAATTATTTCAGAGCCCGGCTGTGGCTGCCAATCTCATTCCTCCTTCTCCATCATCCTCTTCCCCTTGCAGGCAATCTGTTGAAAGACGTCCACCTTCAGCGAAAAGCATCGGTTACCATCCTTCCCAAATACAGGGGCCCCCCTTTCTCTGGGTCGAGGATTTTGAACAGCTGGAAAAGAGGGTGTCAGAGGTGTGAATTTCCAAGAGGGAGGGAGGGAGGGATGGAGGGGCGGTTTAACGGAAAAAAACTGTGCGCCCCACCGACAGCTCTCGACCGTCTGTCTTGTCTGAGGAGATCGGCTGCCCTTCCCCCCCATCTGCTCTGTCCGTGGCAGAATTTTTCATCCTCCTAGCAGGCATAAAAGGATGTTGCAAACAGGCCAAGTTTCACACTGGGTTTTGTTTTTTTTTTTTGCGTTTTTTGCCATCTTCTTTTTGTGGGTTGTTGAATTAACAGAGGGGGGCTTCATATGTGTCTGGCGTTAAGTCTGAGGAAACTATCTGTCTCCAATTCCCCATTCATGGTGAACAACAGTCCCGGGGGGTTTATTGTCTGTTTTTAAACCAAGAATAAGATTCCACACCGCATTTATATGCAGAGCACTCTTTTAAGTAGCATCCACATAATCTTTGCCCCACATTTCAGGGGACCAAAAGAAGCCAAAGGGGGGGGGGGAGAGGGAGAATATTCGTAGCTCAGGGTTGAAAGGAGTGAGCTTGTTTATTTTCTTGCAGATGTTTTATTACCCTGTTTTCCTCAAAATAAGACATCCCCTGATAATAAGCCCAATTGGGCTTTTGAGCACATAGCAATAAGGCCAAGTGCTTATTTCAGAGTTCAAAAAAAATATAAGACAGGGCCTTATTTTCGGGGAAACACAGTACTCAGACTAAAATAAAATCGAATAGAATAACAGAGTTGGAAGGGACCTTGGAGGTCTTCTAGTCCAACCCCCTGCTTAGGCAGGAAACCCTGCACTTCAGATAAAGGATTATCCAATCTCTTCTTAAAAGCTTCCAGTGTTGGAGCATTCACAACTTCTGGAGGCAAGTTAATTGTTCCACTTGTTAATTGTTCTAACTGTCAGGAAATTTCTCCTTAGTTCTAAATTGCTTCTCTCCTGGATTAGTTTCCACCCGTTGCTTCTTGTCCTGGCCTCAGGTGCTTTGGAGAATAGCTTGACTCCCTCTTCTTTGTGGCAGCCCCTCAGATATCAGAACACTGCTATCATGTCTCCCCTGGTCCTTCTTTTCATTAAACTAGACATACCCAGTTCCTGCAACCATTCTTCATCTGTTTCAGCCTCCAGTCCCCTCATCATCTTTGTTGCTCTTCTCTGCACTCTTTCTAGAGTCTCCACATCTCTTTTACATCGTGGCGACCAAAACTGAATGCCGTATTCCAAGTGTGGCCTTACCGAGGAATGATAAAGCGGTATTAACACTTCACATGATCTTGATTCTATCCTTCTGTATGTGCAGCCTAGAACTGTGTTGGCTTTTTTTGGCAGCTGCTGCAACACGGCCGGCTCCTATTTAAATGGTTGTCCACTAGGATTCCAAGATCCCTAGGTAATTATTATTACCTAGGGTTTATTATCCCTAGGTAATAATAATCCTTAGCTCTGACTGGATGGAAGGGAAGCTGTAGAAGCGTCTCGGATGAGAAGCGAAAGCTCTTCCAAGAAAAACCAGAAAATCCAGTTGCCTCTTGGAAAAAGCACTTTTGGGATTTCCAACTCTGTTTTTTCGTTAGATTTGGTAACGATTTGCAAGAAAACAGCCAAGCTCAGAGAGCATCAAAGACTCCTAAAATTCTTTTAGTTTTTGAATTGGGTCTTTGGTGCTCTCTGAGCTCGCTTGTTTTCATTACCCTAACTCGGTAACATCATCAGTGCTACCAGGTTTCCCCAAAAATAAGACCCCGTCTTATATATATTTTTAACCCTGACATAAGTGCTTAAATTACCATGCGCTCAAAAGCCCGATTGGGCTTATTATCAGGGATGTCTTATTTTGGGGGAAACAGGGTAGTAAGGAGTGCTGTTTGCTGTCAGTTTATATTCTGGTGACTTGCTCGATTGTGTTGGGTGAAAAATTTGCCTAGATGATCAACAGATACTTTATCTAGGATAGAGTTCGTTGCTCTTGAAGATGAACTCACTCAGACTGGGGGGAAAAAAACGCCTTCCCTCAGTTCTCTTACTTCTCTTAGACTCGGCCTTCAATTCTTTGCTTTCCTCTCTTTACTTCAGCGTTCCCTGGTGAAACAGCTGTAATCCTGGATCCCTCTTTCTTTTTTCCTTCGTTTGTTACCTGTTTAGAAGTATCGCTGAGTTCACGAAGTGGATGCCCTGTGAATTTTTCCACCCCTCTTCCTTTTATTTCCAACATAACTGAAGAAGTGCTTGGACTGGTTCTCGGCCTCCTTACCAGCCTCAATTTATTCTCACCGTTATCCTTTCTGACAGCATCTCGGCTGTTATGGATTGTGTATATTTGCCCTTCTTGACTTTTCCTACTTTCCGTGGATTAGAAAGTCCTTTCTTTTGTTTCAGAAATTCGCTAAGCGGTATTTTTCCCTTTTCCTGATTGTCCTTTTAGTACCTTATTTAAAATAAATAAATAAATAAATAACAGCCTCTGATTTTAGGCTGCTCTTCCCGTTACTTTCTCCAGCTGTAGAAACCAACTTATCATTATTGTTCTGAGTTTGCTAAAATCCATGTCTCTCTAATCCAAAATGTGCCCTGGACATCGCTGTTAACCATTTCATACAAACGCTTGTCCAATCTCTTCTTAAAAAGCTCTAGTGTTGGAGCGTTCCCAACTTTTGGTCATAAGTCTAATGGCCATAATTCTGTATTCTTAATCACAGGAGCCATCCCATCAAGTCCCGGTTGTTATTATTATTATTTTCCAAATTGCATTTGCTTTCCTGAAGTATATTCAATGGTTTAATAGGTTCATGATTTCTTCAAAAGCAGAAGCCTCTTTCTGGGGTTCCTGGGTTGGAGGGTGGGAACAGATAGGAAAGAAGTGAGACAGTCACACTCACACCACTCCTGAGTGAAAATAATACTGTTTATAACTATGCGAGTGTAGTGTGAAGTGTGCGAACAAAAAGTTAGTGTACGCAAGGGTTTCTATTTACCGTATTTTTCGGACTATAAGATGCACCGGAGTATAAGACGCAGTAAGATTTTGCAGAGTTAAACAAGAAAAAAAAGTTTTGTTTTAACTTGTTTTAACAATAAAGGCCTCCCCGGCCTCCAGGAGCACTCTGCAGGCCTCCCAGAAACGGGATGTGCAGAGGCCTGCAGAGTGATCCAGGATTTGGGAAGCCAAAAATGGGTCTGTTTTTTGCAAAAATGGGGCCTGCAGAGGGTTTGGGAGGTCTGTAGAGTGCTCCTGGGGGCTTAGAAGAGCGGGTGAGATTCAAGGTGCTGGTTATCACCTATAAAGCCCTACATGGACTAGGCCCGGGGTACCTGACCGACCATCTGTGGCCAGCGACAGCTCCCCATCGCCCAGTGCATTCCCACAGGGAGGGCCTTCTTGGAGTGCCGTCGGCCAGGCAGTGTCGACTGGCGACTCCTAGAGAACGGGTTTTCTCTGTGGGCGCATCTACTTTATGGAATCAACTCCCCCTGGAGCTCCGGGTGGCCCCTGACCTTAAGACATGGTCGGTCTTCCGTCCACTAGGCCGGATGGGACTGAAGGGGATTTTTAAGGGGAATTTTAATAGCTTTTAACACTGAAATATTGATTTACTGCTTGTTTTATTCCTGTGAGCCGCCCTGAGTCCTTCTCGGAGAGAGGGCGGTATACAAGCTTAATTAATAAATAAAATAAATAAATAAATAAAAACATGATGTGTGGGGGGTTTGGAGGCCAAAAAACAGGGCACGCAGAGTCCTTGGGAGGCCTGCAGAGTGCTTCTGGGGGCTGGGGAGGGCAAAAACGCCTCCATTTTTGTGAAAAATGGGCCCGTTTTCAGCCTCCCAACCCCCCCCACATCACATTTTTGCCCCCCCCCGGCCCCCAGGAATACTCTGCAGGCCTCCCAAACCCTCCGCAGGCCTCGTTTTTGGTGAAAACGTGACGCGCGGGGCAGGGGTTCGGGAGGCCAAAAATGGCTGTATTCAATGTGTAAGACACACCTACATTTCCACCCTCTTTTTTTGGGGAGGGAGGAAGTGCATCTTATACTCCGAAAAGTACAGGTATATCTATCCATAGTGAGGTAGCATAATTATGTTTAGATGGAGCTTAGTAGATAAGACTTGGCATACTGCATCCAGGTTCAATATAAAAAAAGATGTTGAGACTCTGGAAAGAGTGCAGAGAAGAGCAACCAAGATGATTAGAGGGCTGGAGGCTAAAATATACGAAGGACGGTTGTGGGAATCGGGTATGTCTAGTCTAATGAAGAGAAGGAGCCGGGGTGAGATGACAAGCACCATTGCAATATTTGAGGGGCTCCTACAAAGATGAAGGGGTCAAACTATTTTCCAAAGCACCAAAAGGCAAGGCAGAAAACAATGGATGGGAACTAATCAAGGGGAGAAGCAACTTAGAAGTATGCAACAGTTTCCTAATCACGAGAGCATTTCAAAAAGAGGTTTTCAAAAAGAGACAAAACAACCATTTGTCCAGAATGTAATAAGGTTTCCAGCTAGAGCAGGGGGTTGGACTAGAAGACCTCCAAGGTCCCTTCCAACCAGGGGTGAAATGTTCCCGGTTTGAATCGGATCGCTCAATCCGGTAGTGATGGAGGCGGGTAGCAATGGAGAACCGGTAGCAAAAATCCCTGCTCCCCTCTTCATTCCCCAACTGAGCCGTGCAATCATCAGAGGTTTTTTTTTTAATTTTTAAAAGCATTTTTTCTACAATCCCTGGCTAAAAAAAATGCTTTTAAAAGTAAAAAAAAAAGCCTCTGATGATCACGCGGCTCAGCTGGGATCATCAGAGGGTTTTAAAAGCATTTTTTCTACAATCTCTTCAGCCGAAATGATTATAGAAAAAATGTTTTCAAAAGGAAAAAAAGCCTCTGATGATCAGGCAAGTCAGCTGAGATCGTCAGAGGCTTTTAAAAGCATTTTTTCAGCTTTTAAAAGCATTTTTTCTACAACCTCTTCCGCCGATGAGGTTATAGAAAAAATGTTTTCAAAAGGAAAAAAAAGCCTCTGCCAATCAGGCAAGTCAGCTGGGATCGTCAGAGGCTTTTAAAAGCATTTTTTCTACAACTTCTTCTGCCGAAGAGGTTGTAGAAAAAGTGTTTTTAAAAGGAAAAAAAGCCTCTGACGATCAGGCAAGTCAGCTGGGATCGTCAGAGGCTTTTAAAAGCATTTTTTCTACAACTTCTTCTGCCGAAGAGGTTGTAGAAAAAATGTTTTCAAAAGGAAAAAAAGCCTCTGCCGATGGGGCAAGTCAGCTGGGATCGTCAGAGGCTTTTAAAAGCATTTTTTCTACAACTTCTTCTGCCGAAGAGGTTGTAGAAAAAATGTTTTCAAAAGGAAAAAAAGCCTCTGCCGATGGGGCAAGTCAGCTGGGATCGTCAGAGGCTTTTAAAAGCATTTTTTCTACAACTTCTTCCGCCGAAGAGGTTATAGAAAAAGTGTTTTTAAAAGGAAAAAAAGCCTCTGACGATCAGGCAAGTCAGCTGGGATCGTCAGAGGCTTTTAAAGGCATTTTTTTTACAACCTCTTCAGCTGAAGAGGTTGTAGAAAAAATGGATTTAAAAGTAAAAAAAAAAAGTTGGCTACGCTCACTCAGTCATATTAACCCCCCCACCCCCACCTAGCCATGCCCACAGAACCGGTAGTAACAAATTTTACATTTCACCACTGCTTCCAACTTTATTCTATGTTTTCTATAATATGAACTCACTTATACTTGAGTTAAACTGAGAATAACTTAAAATTCTAATACTTTATTTGATTCATTCGATTTATTTACTAAACTCGTACGCCAACCATCTTGCTTCGAAGACTGCTTTCAGTGCAAATTGCTTTGCTCCACCCACGCTTCCTTATCTACAGACTCAGGAATGTTCACAGCTTCTCCCCTTGACGCACTCGGGCCTGGTTCTCCGGCAACTGAACCTTAACGGAGTCCACCCTGCCACCATTGGGAGCCCAGGGCTGTGTTTTTGGCCCCTTCTTCTTTGGTTGCAGCCAAAGAGGGCTACTCCTCTCCAGTTCTCCTGGCGCTGGGTGGATCCCCTCGCTCGTGGCTCTCCCAGTTTCTGCCTCTGATTCTTCCTCCAGCAGCATCTACTAAATGACCTAGATCAGCGATGGCTAACCTTTTTCGGACCGAGTGCCCAAAGTGTGTGCGTGTGCAAATGTGCATGCGTGTGCCCGAACCCCCAAAATGCAATGCACACACAGCCCCCTGCATGCACCTTACCCTCTGGGCATGCACGTGTGCTCCCTGTGCATACCCTCCACACATGCTGCGTGTCCCCCGCACATGGACGCACACCCCCTGCACATGCTCCACCCTTGCACATGCGTGGCAGAGACCCAGAGAACAACTGACCAGCGGGACACACTGCTTAGAGAGGGTGCTGCTGTTACCTCTGGCACGGGTGCCATAGGTTTGCCGTCACCGACCTAGATAATCGTCACTCCTTCCCTCTATCTGCTCTGGCTTCTTTTATAGTTCTGTGAAAAGCTCGTTTGTTTTGCGAGCCGTGGTGGCGCAGTGTTAGAATGCAGTACTGCAGGCTAATTCTGCTGACTGTGCCAACTGCCTACAGTTCGATGCTGATTGGCTTGAGGTTGACTCGTCCTTCCGTCCTTCCGAGGTCGGTAAAACGAGGACCCAGATTGTTGGGGGCAAGAGGCTGACTCTGTAAACCGCTTAGAGAGAGGGCTATAAAAGCATTGTGAAGCGGTATATAAGTCTAAGTGGTATTCCTATTGCTATCTAAGCCACGGTGGCGCAGTGGCTAGAATGCGGTATTGCAGGCAAACTCTGCCGACTGCCAGCAGTTCAATCCTGGTTGGCTCAAGGTTGACTCAGCCTTCCAACCTAAATGAAGACCCAAATTGTTGGGGGAACGCGCTGATTCTTTAAACCCCTTAGAGAGGGCTGTGATGTGCAATTGCTTAGCAAATTCGTTCCAAAGTTCCAGAGCTTTGAAATTTTTCACGGGAATGTAGATGCAAAGGAAAGAAATACAGGTAATCCTAGACTCAACAACAATTTGTTTAGTGACAGTTCAAAGTTACAACATCACCGAAAAACATGACGGATGACCATTTTTCACACTTATGACCGTTGCAGCATCCCTGGGGTCAGGGGATCAAAATTCAGACATTTGGCAACTGACTCATACATATGACACTTGCAATGTCCCGGGGGTCATGTGATCCCCTTTTGCAACCTTCTGACAAGCAAAGTAAATGGGGAAGGCAGATTCCTCATTGACTTTGAATTGCTAATTTAACAACTGCAGCGATTTGCTTAACAACCGTGGCAAGAAATGTCATAAAATAGGGCAAAAATCACTTAATGACTGTCTCGCTTGGCAACTAACATTTCGGGCTCAATTGGGATCGTAAGGCTACCTGTAAGTCCCATTTTACTACCTGCCTCCTAGAATCCCACGCTAGATAAACTCTCAGCTTTTGAATGAGGAGAAAACCACTGATGAAGCTGAGAACATGGAGAGTAGCTGGCGCAGAAAGCAAATTTCAGTCCTGAAGGAACTGTTCTTGCAGAGGTCTCAAAGGTGCTTTCTCAAAAGGCAACTGGAATTCCTTGGTTTTTCCTTGAAGACATTTCGCTTCTCATCCAAGAAGCTTCTTCACTTCCGACTGAAGTTGTTTCTTGGATGAGAAGCAAAACGTCTTCAAGGAAAAACCAAGAAATGTCCAGTTGCCTCCTGAAAACCTAAAGAAGCTTCTTGGATGAGAAGCAAAACGTCTTCAGAGAAAAACCAAGAAATATCCAGTTTCCTCTTGAAAACCTGAGGAAACTTCTTGGATGAGAAGCAAAACATCTTCAAGGAAAAACCAAGAAATATCCAGTTTCCTCTTGAAAACCTGAAGAAACTTCTTGGATGAGAAGCAAAACGTCTTCAGAGAAAAACCAAGAAATATCCAGTTTCCTCTTGAAAACCTGAGGAAACTTCTTGGATGAGAAGCAAAACGTCTTCAGAGAAAAACCAGAAATATCCAGTTTCCTCTTGAAAACCTGAGGAAACTTCTTGGATGAGAAGCAAAACGTCTTCAGAGAAAAACCAAGAAATATCCAGTTTCCTCTTGAAAACCTGAAGAAACTTCTTGGATGAGAAGCAAAACGTCTTCAGAGAAAAACCAAGAAATATCCAGTTTCCTCTTGAAAACCTGAGGAAACTTCTTGGATGAGAAGCAAAACGTATTCAGGGAAAAACCAAGAAATGTCCAATTGCCTCTTGAAAACCTGAGGAAACTTCTTGGATGAGAAGCAAAACATCTTCAGGGAAAAACCAAGAAAAGTCTGGTTGCCTATTGAAAACCTGAAGAAGCTTCTTGGATGAGAAGCAAAAATTCTTCAAGGAAAAACCAAGAAATATCCAGTTTCCTCTTGAAAACCTGAAGAAACTTCTTGGATGAGAAGCAAAACGTCTTCAAGGAAAAACCAAGAAATATCCAGTTTCCTCTTGAAAACCTGAAGAAACTTCTTGGATGAGAAGCAAAACGTCTTCAGAGAAAAACCAAGAAATATCCAGTTTCCTCTTGAAAACCTGAAGAAACTTCTTGGATGAGAAGCAAAACGTCTTCAGAGAAAAACCAAGAAATATCCAGTTTCCTCTTGAAAACCTGAGGAAACTTCTTGGATGAGAAGCAAAAGGTATTCAGGGAAAAACCAAGAAATGTCCAATTGCCTCTTGAAAACCTGAGGAAACTTCTTGGATGAGAAGCAAAACATCTTCAGGGAAAAACCAAGAAAAGTCTGGTTGCCTATTGAAAACCTGAAGAAGCTTCTTGGATGAGAAGCAAAAATTCTTCAAGGAAAAACCAAGAAATATCCAGTTTCCTCTTGAAAACCTGAAGAAACTTCTTGGATGAGAAGCAAAACATCTTCAGAGAAAAACCAAGAAAAGTCCGGTTGCCTCTTGAAAACCTGAAGAAGCTTCTTGGATGAGAAGCAAAACATCTTCAAGGAAAAACCAAGAAATATCCAGTTTCCTCTTGAAAACCTGAAGAAACTTCTTGGATGAGAAGCAAAACGTCTTCAGAAAAAAAACAAGAAAAGTCCAGTTGCCTCCTGAAAATCTAAAGAAGCTTCTTGGATGAGAAGCAAAACGTCTTCAAGGAAAAACCAAGAAATGCCCAGTTGCCTCTTGAAAACCTGAGGAAACTTCTTGGATGAGAAGCAAAACATCTTCAGGGAAAAGCCAAGAAATGCCCAGTTGCCTCTTGAAAACCTGAGGAAACTTCTTGGATGAGAAGCAAAACATCTTCAGGGAAAAACCAAGAAAAGTCTGGTTGCCTATTGAAAACCTGAAGAAGCTTCTTGGATGAGAAGCAAAAATTCTTCAAGGAAAAACCAAGAAATATCCAGTTTCCTCTTGAAAACCTGAAGAAACTTCTTGGATGAGAAGCAAAACATCTTCAGAGAAAAACCAAGAAAAGTCCGGTTGCCTCTTGAAAACCTGAAGAAGCTTCTTGGATGAGAAGCAAAACATCTTCAAGGAAAAACCAAGAAATATCCAGTTTCCTCTTGAAAACCTGAAGAAACTTCTTGGATGAGAAGCAAAACGTCTTCAGAAAAAAAACAAGAAAAGTCCAGTTGCCTCCTGAAAATCTAAAGAAGCTTCTTGGATGAGAAGCAAAACGTCTTCAGAGAAAAACCAGAAATATCCAGTTTCCTCTTGAAAACCTGAGGAAACTTCTTGGATGAGAAGCAAAACGTCTTCAGAGAAAAACCAAGAAATATCCAGTTTCCTCTTGAAAACCTGAAGAAACTTCTTGGATGAGAAGCAAAACGTCTTCAGAGAAAAACCAAGAAATATCCAGTTTCCTCTTGAAAACCTGAGGAAACTTCTTGGATGAGAAGCAAAACGTATTCAGGGAAAAACCAAGAAATGTCCAATTGCCTCTTGAAAACCTGAGGAAACTTCTTGGATGAGAAGCAAAACATCTTCAGGGAAAAACCAAGAAAAGTCTGGTTGCCTATTGAAAACCTGAAGAAGCTTCTTGGATGAGAAGCAAAAATTCTTCAAGGAAAAACCAAGAAATATCCAGTTTCCTCTTGAAAACCTGAAGAAGCTTCTTGGATGAGAAGCAAAACGTCTTCAAGGAAAAACCAAGAAATGCCCAGTTGCCTCTTGAAAACCTGAGGAAACTTCTTGGATGAGAAGCAAAACATCTTCAGGGAAAAGCCAAGAAATGCCCAGTTGCCTCTTGAAAACCTGAGGAAACTTCTTGGATGAGAAGCAAAACATCTTCAGGGAAAAGCCAAGAAATGTCCAGTTTCCTCTTGAAAACCTGAGGAAACTTCTTGGATGAGAAGCAAAACGTCTTCAAGGAAAAACCAAGAAATGTCCAGTTTCCTCTTGAAAACCTGAAGAAACTTCTTGGATGAGAAGCGAAACATCTTCAGGGAAAAACCAAAAAGGTCCAGTTGTCTCTTGAAAAAAACACCTTTGGGACAAAACCTGGATAACTGAGAATCCACAAACATTCTTGCAGAGGGGGTTACTTTAAACATCCCTGATTTAAAAGGAGCTATTTTGGCCAGCCCAGGACAGCTTATTATTATTTCTTTTGTTCCGGAGCACAAAAATTAGCCGAGGGCGTCTGGGAGCTCCTGGCTGTCTCTCTGCATTTGGATCAGGCTGGCTGCCTTGTCCATTCAAGTGGGGATCCCGGCTCTGTGTGAGGGACGCCAAATAAGGAAGTCTGACCGTATTTAGAAATGAACTTCAGGAGCTCTTGAAAGGTTCACCGCTTCGGAAGATCGTATTATAACTTTCAGAACTGTGAACTTTCCCTGTCTGTCAGATAGTCTCCTCGTGGAAACGGCCTTCTGAGCTTGCTAGACATTGAACGTGTGATGGAATTCAATTTTTTTTTTACTACCGGTTCTGTGGGCGTGGCTTGGTGGGTGTGGTGTGGCTTGGTGGGCGTGGCAGGGGAAGGATAGTGCAAAATCTCCATTCCTTCCCCACTCCAGAGAAAGGATACTGCAAAATCTCCATTCCCTTCTCACTCCGGGGGAAGGATACTGCAAAATCCTCATTCCACCCCACTCCAAGGGAAGAATACTTCAAAATCCCCATTCCCACCTCACTCCAGGGGAAGGAAATTGCAAAATCTCCATTCCGCCCCCCCCACTCTGGGACCAACCAGAGGTGGTGTTTGCGAGTTCCCCGAACTACTCGAAATTTCCGCTACCAGTTCTGCAGAACCTGTCAGAACCTGCTGAATAGCACCCCTGACTGGGACAGCTCAGGAGGAATAGCAGAGGGGACAAAGTGGGGTGGATTTCTTCCCCCCCCCCCCCGGAGTGTGATATCTCTACAACCTGTAGTAACCTCCTGTGGGTTGCAGGAGGCCGTCCCAGCCGAAAATGGAGCTCGGGAGCCTGTTTTCGCTGGCAGAGCACTCAAGCCACCACAGGTGCCCCCAACACGAGTGACGCCAAGCTGACTATGCCCAACCTGGTCACACGCACACATGTCCTCCCAGGTGAAACACAACCCTGATGTGGCCCTCAATGAAGTTGAGTTTGACACCCCTGGTATAAGGTCTCCTGCTTGAGAAGATCTCCTAAGTCCCTTCCAACTCTATTGTTCCTTCTCTTCTCTTCTCTTCTCTTCTCTTCTCTTCTCTTCTCTTCTCTTCTCTTCTCTTCTCTTCTCTTCTCTTCGCTTCGCTTCGCTTCGCTTCGCTTCTCTTCTCTTCTCTTCTCTTCTCTTCTCTTCTCTTCTCTTCTCTTCTCTTCTCTTCTCCTCTCCTCTCCTCTCCTCTCCCCTTCCCTTCCATCTTCTCTTCTCTTCTTCTCCTCTCCCTTCCCCTCCCCCTTCCCTTCCATCTTCTCTTCTCTTCTCTTCTCTTCTCTTCTCTTCTCTTCTCTTCTCTTCTCTTCTCTTCTCTTCTCTTCTCTTCTTCTCTCCCCTCCCCTCCCCTCCCCTCCCCTTTTCTGAGTTTCCGTTGAGATCAACCGATGAGTTTACCTGATGAGTGGCCCTAGGATATATTTCAGATTAATTGCAACCGGTGAATAAGAGGGAGCAGCTGATAATGGGCCCGTTGTGTCCTTCCTGCCAGAGGCACACGGATGGGGGCTGGGATGGAAGTGCCAAAACGGCTTGCTCATGGGAACTTTGGAACACCCCTCCCCCAATTCTTCAGCTCCAGCTGTTCAGGGGCTCAAGCCATTCTCTTCTGTTTCTTCCTGCAGCTGTTGCTCCATCGGGAATGGTTTCAAATACCAAACTCCTCATTAGTGCCAGGGAAGTTCCTTCTGCTCCAGAGGGGAATAAACTCGGCCTCGACTGGGCTGGAAAGCAACCCCTAAGGGGTTTTTTAAAAAAATATTTTTATTTATTTTTTATTTTGTCAAGCATGTATAAGATAACAGATATAAAGTGTAAACGTGATTATGAATACAGGAAATGGATATGAATAAATGGGGACAGTATTCATTCATTCATTCATTCATTCATTCATTCATTCATTCATTCATTCATTCATTTATTCATTCATTCATTCATTCATTCACTCATTCATTGGTTTGATTTATATGCCGCCCTTCTCCCGAGACTCAGGGCAGCTTACAAAGCGTTAAGCAATAACCTTCATACTTTTGTATATACCTGCTTAGTAGGGCTTTCGGGCCCCACTAAGCGGTGTTCTTTTTTATACAAAGTCAGCTTATTGCCCCCACAATCCGGGTCCTCATTTTACCTACCTCGGAAGGATGGAAGGCTGAGTCAACCTTGAGCCTGGTGAGATTTGAACTCGCAGTAATTGCAGGCAGCTGGCAGCTAAGTGTTACTTTAACAGCACTTTAGTCCGCTGCTCCACCAAGGCTCCTTAAGTAGGCACGCTGGTGCGCTTATGCACGCCCCTTACAGATCTCTTAGGAATGGGGTGAGGTCGACAGTAGACAGTCTAAGGTTAAAGTTTTGGGGGTTTGGGGATGAAACCACAGAGTCAGGTAATGCATTCCAGCCATTGACCACTCTGTTGCTGAAGTCGTATTTTCTGCAATCGAGTTTGGAGCGGTTTACCTTGAGTTTGTATCTATTGTGTGCTCGTATATTGTTGTGGTTGAAGCTGAAGTAGTCAGCTTAACACGCTATATTTCCGCGTATTATTCGTTCGGCTGTCGTTCATTCCTCTAAAACATTTGGGCCTGCCTTTTCAGCCTGAAAGAATTCCAGGGCGATCTATAAAGTAATAAAAAAAAAAGTCAGTTATTTCTTCGGGCTTTTCAAATTAAAAAAAGAAAGAAAGAAAGAAAGAAAAGAGGACTTCCAGTGGAAGACGAATGAAGTGGAAAAGAAAGTTGGGACGATTTGTAAGCCTCGTATTGTACATAAGAGCTCCTCAGCCAGGGAGCTCCCGGCCTCTTGTTGTTCTGCCAGCTGGACCATTAATTGCGTAGCTGTGAGGGAGCCTCAGCTGGCTGGCCCCCGCTATGGGGCTGACTCTGCTCCTCTCCTTCCGCCAAGGGAAGAAGAGCTGTGAAGCAGGAGGGATCAGGAGCCGCCGTGTACTAACGGGACATGACAAGTAGTTCCATCCAAAGACATCCTGCCATAGCCAGCCTTGAATGCCAGCACACGACAAGAAGGACTAGTTTCAAAATCGAAGGGGCTGCCCCAAAGAAGAGGGAGTGAATCCAGGGGTGGGGCTGCTGAGGGTTCGCAGGATTTCGGGAGAACCTCTAGCTAAGATACTGTGCAGTTCGGAGAACCTCCGAATCCTGCACCGCCCATCCTGCTCTGCTCCACACAGCCCGTTTTGGTAAGTGCAGGATGTGCACGGAGGCTCGGGGAGGACGAAAAACAGGCCTACCGGAAGTCAGAAAGGCCGGAAACAGGCCCATTTTTGGCCTCCAGAGCCTGGGGAGGTCGTTTTGCCCTCCCGGAGGCTGGAAAGAAGCCTCTGGAGCCCAGGGAGGGTAAAAATGCCCCCCCTCACTGCCGTAGTGCAGCAGGCCAACTAGGCCATGCCCACCATGGCCACACCCACCCAGCAAACTGGGCAGAGAACCCCTTGCTAAAATTTTTGAAGCCCACTCCTGGGTCAAGCTATTTTCCAAAGCCGCTGAGGGCAGGACAAGAAGCAACGGATGGGAAGTAATGAAGGAGAGAAGGAACCTAGAGCTAAGGAGGAATTTCCTGACAGAGAGAACCATGAATCAGCGGAACGGCTTGCCTCCAGAAGTTGTGAACGCTCCAACACTGGAAGTTTTTAAGAAGAGTTTGGGCAACCATTTGTAACTTTAGGAAGACCACACTTGGAATAGTTTTGGTCACCCCATTATAAAAAAAAAAGATGTTAAGATTCTGGAAAGAATGCAGAGAAGAGCAACAAAGATGATTAGAGGGCTGGAGGCCAAAACATATGAAGAACGGTAGCAGGAATTGGGTATGTCTAGTCTAGTGAAGAGAAAGTGACATGACAGCAGTGTGCCAATATCTGAGGGGCTGCCATAAAGAAGAGGGGGTCAATTTGTTCTCTAAAGCAGTGGTCACCAACTGGTGGTCCATGAGAAAATTTTGGTGGTCCGCAAAAAAATTATTTGCATTTTTTTATATGGCACTAAATCAGGGGTTCTCAAACTACGGCCCCTGGGCGGGATATATGCAATAAATGTTTCTGTTGCTGCAGAGAGTCTCCCCCTTCGGGGTCTTCTTGTGTGGGTCGGAGGGGGGCAGAAATTTTGACTTGGGGTCTGCTTCAGCATCCTGGTGTGGGGCTTTGGGCAAAGGCAAGAGGGAAGCACCGCTGGTGGCGAAGAGTCGGAGGGCCTTGTTCCGGTGGGACTGCATCATGGCCTGGAACTGGCTGACCATCTCAGCCCGCTGAGCCTCCAGGTGCCGGTACCTGGCCTTGCACTCCCGCAGGTCTTCCCTCTGCTTGGAAAGCCTACGCTCGTAGTCCTCAGTGAGGTGCTTCTGCTGAGCCTCCTTCTGGGTCAGATGCAATTTGAACTGAGCTGTTTTGCCAACTCTTTCTCATGGCGGCTGCTTAGCTCCAGCAACTGCTTCCTGTTGGGGCCCTAAGGAGCCCAAGCGGGCAGGCGAGGAGTAGCGAGTAGAAGCTGCCAAGGCGCCCCTCGACGTGAGAGACATTGAGTTGGCCACGCCCACCCAGTCACGTGACCACCTTGCCACGCCCACGGAGCTGATCCTTAGGCAGATCATATCAGTGGTCCGCGGGATTTAAAATTATGAATTTCGTAGTCCCTGAGGCCCGAAAGGTTGGGGACCCCTGCTCTAAAGCAGCTGAAGGCAGGAGAAGAAGCAACGGATGGAAACTAATCAAAGAGAGAAGCAACCTAGAACTAAAGAAGGAAATTTTCTGACAGTTCAAATAAGTAATCAGTGGGACAACTTGACTCTAGAAGTTGTAAATGCGCCAACACTGGACGTTTTGAAGAAGAGATTATGTTTTATAGCCAGAATACTTGTGTAAAAATTAAAAAAAACAGAAGTAACATTAAGGAAAAGTTTGCTTTCAAAAGCCTGACTTCAGAGGTATTGGCGCAAGAGAGAATATTGAGAAACGGCATGACCAAGATGTTGAACCAAAAAACAAAAACAAATAAATAAACTACCTACTTTAGGAATCGATCCAAATGACAAAGGAGAGGGGCAATTTTTAATTGGCTTTTAGATAATCTCTCCAAAGGTGATAGACCGGATTATGGCTGTTTCACTTAGCCGGGCATAAATGCCTGTGGATTTATTAATGGATTTATAGTAATCTGCTTATCTCTTATCTCCCTTATCAGTCAACCAAAACTCATTAGGGCCGGAGAGTTTCAGCTGATGTCTAATTTTCTGGCTTGTGGGACAGACTCTGCCCATCCAAGTTGGAGCGTTTGCTTGACTGGGTGAAGGAAAACATCCATCTCTTCCCCAAAGGCTGCTTTTCTCCTGGTTTATAATCCAAGCAGGATTAGTAGCATTAAACATACCCAGCCATGCCTGGAAAAACCACCCAGAGTTGAATAGTGCACTGGTCTGTTTCTTAAAAAGTGGGTTATTTTGCTTTTTTTTTTTCTAAGTTGCCTTTTGCAGCCGGGCAAAGGCTGGCATTGTGTAAATCCTCAGCTTGTCGTTGCCAAGGTCCAACTCATTCTTCCCCAAAATCTTAGGTTCCTTCTTAAGAAGCATTCTAACTTGGTGAAATCCAAATTTTTTTTAAATTACCAGTTCTGTGGACGTAGCATGGTGGGTATGGCAGGGAAAGGATACTGCAAAATCTCCATTCCCACCCCGCTCCAGGGAAGGATACTGCAAAATCCCCATTCCCTCCCCATGCCTGGGGGAAGGATGTTGCAAAATCTCCATCCCCACCCCGCTCCAGGGAAGGATACTGCACCATCCCCATTCCTTCCTCACTTCAGGGGGAAGGATGTTGCAAAATCTCCATTCCCACCCTGTTCCGGGGCCAGCCAGAGGTAGTATTTACCAGTTCTCTGAACTACTCAAAATTTCCGCTACTGGTTCTCCAGAACCTGCCAGAACCTGCTGGATTTCACCCCCTGCGTTCTAATGTCTTCCATATATCCGGTCTTGCTTAAAAGAAAGATACTACGGATAGAATTAGATGGAATCACTCGGCTGGAAGAGACCTTGGAAGAGGCAGGGTTGGTCTTCAAAAATTTTAGCAAGAGGTTCTCTGTCTGATTGCTGGGTGGGCATGGCCATGGTGGGCGTGGCCTAGTCGGCCTCCTGCACCATGGCGGTGTGTGTGTGTGTGTGTGCGTGGGTGGTTGCCCTCCTCAGGATCTGGAGTCTTTTCTCGAGCCTCCAGGAGGGCATAAACAGCCTCCCCAGGCGCCAGGGGCCCTCTGGAGGGTGGAAACAGGCCCATTTCCAGCCATCCCAAACTTCCAGTAGGCCCGTTTTTCACACTCGTCCCGTCCCATATTTTCTATTCTATTCTATTCTATTCTATTCTATTCTATTCTATTCTATTCTATTCTATTCTATTCTATTCTATTCTATTCTATTCTATTCTATTCTATTCCATTCCATTCCATTCCATTCCATTCCATTCCATTCCATTCCACTCCACATTTTCTTTTCTATTCTATTCTATTCTATTCTATTCTATTCTATTCTATTCTATTCTATTCTATTCTATTCTATTCTATTCTATTCTATTCCATTCCATTCCATTCCATTCCATTCCATTCCATTCCATTCCATTCCATTCCATTCCATATTTTCTATTCTATTCTATTCTATTCTATTCTATTCTGTTCTGTTCTGTTCTGTTCTGTTCTGTTCTATTCTATTCTATTCTATTCTATTCTATTCTATTCTATTCTATTCTATTCTATTCTATTCTATTCTATTCCATTCCATTCCATTCCATTCCATTCCATTCCATTCCATTCCATTCCATTCCACTCCACATTTTCTTTTCTATTCTATTCTATTCTATTCTATTCTATTCTATTCTATTCTATTCTATTCTATTCTATTCTATTCCATTCCATTCCATTCCATTCCATTCCATTCCATTCCATTCCATTCCATTCCATTCCATGTTACTAATTTAACAACCGCAGTGATTTACTTAACAAACGTGACAAGAAAAATTGTAAAACTCACTTAACCAACATCTCGCTGAACAGTATAAATTTTGGGCTCAATTTATGGTCGTACGTCAAGGACTACCCATAAGATGAATTTTCACCCCAGGGATGATAGAAGGAAGGAAGAAGAGCAATAAAGAAGAAGAGCCCTGAGTCCGTCAGGAGAAGAGCCCTGAGTCCGTCAGGAGAAGGGCGGTATATAAATCTAATAAACTAAACTAAACTAAAAAAGACCTACCATGTTGGAGGTCTCCACTTTTTGGGGGTTTTTTTCCCTCCTAAATTTAGCCAATGATTTCACATCAGTTGAGCCTGGCCTTCCCCATTTCTCAGAGAGTGGAGATCAGCATCTGGGGAACTTTTAAGCTTTCGATAGGATGACGCATCATTTCAGCTGCTGGCTCCGATTTCTAAGAAAGGATTATTCTGATTTAGAAGTCCCAGTTTGGGTTTCTCCCCCTCCAGCCCCCCTCTTCTTCCTCACGGAAAAGCTACTTGTAATGTATAGATTTAATTATCGGTCAGAAATCTCATTGGGCCAGTCACATTCTTGCCATTCTTTTCTCACAGGCAAAATATATATATATATATATATATATATATATATATATATATATATATATATATATATATATATATATATATATATATATATATATATATATACATACATACAGTATATTGAACCACTTGTTAGCTAACATGTCCGGCTCTGTGACACTTCCTGCCACCTTAAAGAACGGGGGTCTCTTTTTTTTAAAGGGGGGAGGGGGCTGAAGCGAATCTCAAAAGGCAGTCGATCCACAGGTGTGATGCCTGGGGTGGGGGTGGGAGGTAGGATTTCCCCAGAGGATAATTTTCAGCCTTGTCGTCAAGAAAGCAATGGTTCTTTAAGGATAATGTAGCAGTGGTGGGTTGCTACCGGTTCGCACCGGTTCGGGAGAAGCGGTAGCGGCGGCAGCGGGAGGCTCCGCCCACTCATCTGGATCAGAAGCGTTGTGTGTGTATGCGTGAGCTTGCTCACGCCCACGAGTGAACCAGTAGCAACAGGTTTTGACACACGCCCCTGTAATGTAGGAAAAGAAATGGTCGATCCTAAAGGAAACCATCCCTTAGAACAGTGGTTCTCAACCTGTGGGTCGGGACCCATTTGGGGGTCAAACGACCCTTTCACGGGTCGCCTAAGACCATCGAAAAACACATTTTTTCAATGGTTTTAGGAATAATTTTATGGTTGGGGGTCACCACAACATGAGGAACTGTATTAAAGGGTCGCGGCATTAGGAAGGTTAAGACCCACTGCCTTAGAAGGAGATATTGTTGTTGTCAGTTGCGCAGTCATGTCCGATCCATCGCAACCCCATTGACAACGTTCCTCCAGGCCTTCCTGTCCTCTACCATCCTCTGGAGCCCATTTAAACTCACGCTGACCGCTTCAGTGACTCCATCCAGCCACCTCATTCTCTGCCGTCCCCTTCTTCTTTTGCCCTCCATCGTTCCCAGCATGAGGCTCTTCTCCAGGGAGTCCTTCCTTCTCATTAGGTGGCCAAAGCATTTGAGTTTCCTCTCCAGGATCAGGCCTTCTAAAGGGCAGTCAGGGTTGATCTCCTCTAGGACTGACCAGTTGGATTGTCTTACAGTCCAAGGGACTCGCAGGAGTCTTCTCCAGCACCAGAGTTCAAAGGCCTCCATTCTTTGGCACTCATCCTTCCTTATGGTCCAACTTTCACAGCCAGACATTGCAACTGAGAAAGGTTAGATTACTGAAGCCGAAACTCAAATGCTTTGGCCCCCAACGAAAAGATTGGAAAAGACTCTGATGTTGGGAAATACCACTTTATAATGCCTCGATAAGGCATTCCACACTTGAAAATACTGCATCCAGTTTTGGTCGCCACGATGTAAAAAAGATGTGGAGACTCTAGAAAGAGTGCAGAGAAGAGCAACAAAGATGATGAGGGGACTGGAGGCTAAAACATGTGAAGAACGGTTGCAGGAACTGGGTATGTCTAGTTTAATGAAAAGAAGGACTAGGGGAGACATGATAGCAGTCTTCCAATATCTCAGGGGCTGCTATAAAGAAGAGGGGAGGTCAAGCTAAGAAGTGTGGCAAGGAAAGTCGTAAAATGGGGAAAAATTCACTTGAGAAATGTTTCGTTTAGCAACAGAAATTTTGGGCTCAACTGTGGTCGTAGGTCGAGGACTACCTGTGATGAAACTGCATTGGATTAAAATTATTGTGATTAGAAGATGGTACCGAGGTGCATCATTGATGGGGCCCATTGCCGGCTCTCCAAACGAGATGTAGATATATGTAGTCCTCGACGTACAAACATTTCTCTTAACAACTGTTCAAAGTTACAACTTACCTGAAAAAAAGGGGACTCGTGACCCAGATTTTTAGGAGAAAGTGACTCCACAAAGCTGAATATAGTCAAGACGTTTTAGGAGAGGACTTTTAAAATAAATTCAGTGTAGGGTTAAACCGGATTCCATGTGAGAAGAATCTATAGGAAAGAGAAGTCTGAAATAGCAATAGCACTTAGACTTATATACCACTTCACCGTGCTTTACAGCCCTCTCTAAGCGGTTTACAGAGTCAGCCTATTGCCCCCAACAATCTGGGTCCTCATTTTACTGACCTCAGACGGATGGAAGGTTGAGTCAACCTTGAGCCGGTCAGGATCGAACTGCTGGCGGTGGGCAGAGTCTGCCTGTAATACTGCATTGTAACCACTGCGCCACCACACCTTAAATAACAATAGCAATAGCACTTATACAGCTTCATATTCTTTATAGACCGCTTTAGTTAACCAACGTATTGCCCCCAACAATTTGGGTCCTCAGTTTACCGACCTCGGAAGGATGGAAGACTAAGTCAATCTTGAGCCAGTCACGATCGAACTACTGGCAGTTGGCAGAATTAGCCTGCAATACTGCCTTCTAACCACTGCGCCACCACGGCTTAGATAACAAAACACTTAGACTTATATACCGCTTCATAGTGCTTTTACAGCCCTCTCTAAATGGTTTAGAGTCAGCCTATTGCCGCCAACAGTCTGGGTCCTCATTTTACCGACTTCGGAAGGACAGAAGGCTGAGTCAACTTGGTGAGATTTGAACTGCCAAATTGCAGGCAGCCGGCAGGCAGCAGCCCTGCAGTACTGCACCCTAACCACTGCGCCACCGCGGCTCTTGATCTCAAATGGATGATTTAAGAAACGGAATGAATTATTTGCATCTGTCTTCGTGGCACACAATACAGGGCAGGTTAGTGGAGCCCGTGTGGACTTTTTTTGCAAAGAGAAACCCGACAATGACTATAAAGTAGCCAGAGAAGATATTTTAGGCCATCCTGAGAGACAGAACTGCAATAAATCATCGGGTCCCAATGGCATCCACTCGACCTCCGGGCAAAAGTATGCCACTTGCAAATGTGTCGCTCAACTCGGGCTCGGTGCCAGAGAGTTGGAAGACAGACAGCGTGGCACCAGCTTCTAATAGGGGAGCCCCAGGTGGTTATAGGCCAGAATTAAGATTAGGGTTTTATTGACAGGTGCAATAGAAACTCATGTTTTGAGAGCTGTTTGTGAGGACCTTATTAGCTGATCTGGTCAGCTTTGCCTCCTTAAAAAAATCTGGTTCTTCAAATAAGGAAAATCTTCTTGGATCAGTGCCCCCGGTTCGGACCGGTTCTATAGAACTGGTAGTAAAACTGGAGAGAGGCTCCGCCCACTGACCCTGATGTCATCAGAACGCTTCTGTGCATGCGCAGAAGAGCGCACATGCACTTGAGCAAAGCAAGTAGTAAACCAGTAGTAAAGATAAGTAGAACCCATCCCTGCTTTGGATGGCCCTGGTTTGGAGAACAGAAGCTGAAGGACAAAATATTTTTTTTAAAAATTTGATTTATATGCCGCCCTTCTCCGGAGACTCAGGGTGGCTTACAATGCATTAAGCAATCGCCTTCATACTTTTGTATATCTATACAAAGTCAGCTTATTGCGCCCACAAACTAGGTCCTCATTTGACCTACCTTAGAAAGGATGGAAAGCTGAGTCAACCTTGAGCCTGGTGAGATTCGAACTTACAGTAATTGCAGACAGCTGGTGTTAATCACAATGCTTTTAGTCTGCTGAGCTACCTTAATTGCAGACTAGAAGGAAGTTAAATGACAGCCTACAAATGACTCTCTTGCATTTAGGATAGGATAGGATAGGATAGGATAGGATAGGATAGGATAGGATAGGATAGGATAGGATAGGATAGGATAGGATAGGATAGGATAGGATAGAATAACAGAGTTGGAAGGGACCTTGGAGGTCTTCTAGTCCAACCCCCTGCTTAGGCAGGAAACCCTACACCACTTCAGACAAAGGGTTATCCAACATCTTCTTAAAAACTTCCAGTGTTGGAGCATTCACAACTTCTGGAGGCAAGTTGTTCCACTGATTCATTGTTCTCATTGTCAGGAAATTTCTTCTTAGTTCTAAGTTGCTTCTCTCCTTGATTAATTTCCACCCATTGCTTCTTGTCCTGCCCTCGGGGGCTTTGGAGAATAGCTTGACTCCCTCTTCTTTGTGGCAGCCCTGAGATATCGGAACCCTGCTATCATGCCTCCCCTAGTCCTTCTCTTCATCAAACTAGTCATACCCAGTTCCTGCCACCGTTCTTCATATCTTTTAGCCTCCAGTCCCCTATTCATCTTTGTTGCTCTTCTTTGCATTCTTTCTTGGGTCCCAACATCTTTTTTACATCGTGGCGACCAAAATTTACTGCCCAACAGTCAAAGCATCTTTCTCCACGCCCTCCATTTCCTTGCTCCAGGTCTAAATTTTAGTCTTTCCTTCTCCTGCCCCCTTTAAGGCGAAACAATCCGTGTAAGGTGTGCCATCTGGCCAATATTTAACCAGATTGCTAATTAGGATATGGAGAGATACTTTTGGGCTTCAGGCAGTTCAGACTTTGCTTACCAGAAAGTCACAAAAAGGGATCACATGATCCCAGGGCACTGCCACTACCGTTGTAAATATGAATCAGTTGTCATGCATCTGAATGTAAATCACATCACTTCGGGGATGCCGCAACAGTCATAAATGTGAAAAATGGTCATAAGTCACTTTTTTCCAGGGCCGTTGTAACTTTGAACAGTCACTGTAAGTCGAGGACTACCTGAACTTGGATAGGAGACCAACAGAAAATATTGGATTAGACAAGGACGGGGGTCGGCAACCTTGAACACTCAAAGAGCCACCAAGTTCCTAACCGGAAGCCCCTATTCATTTCTGGAGCTGACCGGAAGTCCGGTTCCCCCATCATAGTCTCCTCCTAGCACCGTGTCATTTTTCCTCTGCCTGTCCTAACCGAAAGCCCTATCAATTGTGGAGCCAACTAGCAATAGGGAGCCGCAGCAGAGGCTCCAGAGCCACATGTGGCTCCGGAGCCGCGGGTTGCTGATCCTTGGACTCGGACATTGGCAAAAAGGCATTGAGAAAAATAGTGGAAATCGTCCACGAAGTTATCAAGTGTTGATAATTTACAAGAGACTTTGCTAAGGGTAGTTTTATCTGGTCAGAAAAGATTTATTCTTGACAGATTGATTAGCATGACATGGTTTTCAAGGTGTTTTCAGGCTGACTTGAAATACGAAATGAAGGGCAAAGTTAGTATTTAACTTTGTACAGTGCTGTGATGCTACTGTATGTGGAAAAGGCCTTGGGGGACCAGGGGGAAAGATGTTGCCTAGGGAACAGTCAGATAAAGGAGTGTTGTGGCCCGCCAGCGGCCAACGGAGCTGGCAGCAGACTCGGACAATGAGGAGGTTGGGGAGGAACATGGGCCAGTCCTGGAGTCTGGGGAAGGCTCTGATGAGGGGTCTGCGTCGGAGGCAGAGAGGGGGCCAGGGCTGTCCAACAGTTATTAGCTATCTTCGGAATCAGAGATAAGTGGGGCTGAAGAACAGCTGGAGCCTGTTCCCGATGTGCGCATGCACAGAGCTGCCAGGAGAGGGGAACAATCAAGGAACAAGGGCCGACTCGGGAGTAAAGGCACAGGTGGATATTGAATGGCCCCTCCCGTAGGGAACAAAGAGGAGCGAAAGGGGAGCGGAGTTTGCAGGGGATAATTGGTTCATTTCATCCGTGACTCTCAGAGACTCCTTGCCAAGTATTTTCTTGTAGGAAGATATCGGCCTGGCAACTCTCCAAGCCTGATAAGGTCTGTGGTTGTAAATTCACCTTGGAAAGACTGTTTGCCGGGACTTTGCTGGATGTGAATGAGAGGAATTCACATTAGCTTAATAAAAAGGAGTCTGCTTCGTGCTTTTGTGTAGCCTAGGTCACAACAAAGAGGTCCTAACCCGGAGATGCATAGTGGCTCAGAAGAAGCTCAGAAAGGAACCTCAAACCCTAAAGGAGATGGTGGGAGAATTGCATTTAGGCCTGTTTTGCAGGGATGAAATCCAGCAGGTTCTGACGGGTTCGGGAGAACCGGTAGTGGAAATTTTGAGTAGTTCGGAGAACCGGCAAATACCACTTCTGGCTGGCCCCAGAGTGAGGTGGGAAGGGAAATTTTGCAATAACCTTCTCCCAGGAGTGGGGAGGGAATGGGGATTTTGCAGTATCCTTCCCCTGCCACGCCCACCAAGCCACGCCCAAGCCACACCATACCCACCAAGCCACGCCCACAGAACCGGTAGTAAAAAAATTTGAATTTCACCACTGCTGTATTGTATGCAAGAGTTAGTTTTCTAATATTACTCCTCACTTTACGACCACAAGTTAACCCCAAATTTCCGTTGCTAACTGAAACACTTTGCTAAGTGAGTTTTGCCCCCATTTTACAACTGTTTCTTGCCACCGTCCTTAAGTGAATCGCTGCAGTCGGTAAGGTAGCAACATGGTTGTTAAGCGAATCTGGCTTCCCCATGGACTTTGCTCGCTGGAAGGTTGCAAGAGGGGAATCCCGTGACCCCGGGGGAGGGCGGGCGGGCACTGTGACCGTTGTAAATATGAGTCAATGGGTGTCTGAATTTCGATCATGCGACCATGGGGGATGCTGCGAAGGTCACGTGAAATACGTAACTTTTTTCAGTGACGTCGTAATTTTGAACGGTCACTAAACAAACTGTTGTAAGTCAAGGACTCCCCTGCAAAGTAGAATTAACTTACCTGGTTTTTGTGCCTTGTCGGATTTATTTGGTCGGCTGACCGATCTTGAATTGCCCAAAACTACCAAAAAAAAAAAAAAGAAAGAAACCCACCTCCCAGCATTGTTGAGTTAGAGCTATTGACTCTCTGGGTTCATATCACTCTGATGGCTGTTTTGTTGTTGTTAGTTGCAAAGTCGTGTCCGACCCATTGCGACCCGGGGTGAAACGCTCCCGGTTTGGACCGGATTGCCCGATCTGGTAGCAATGGAGGCGAGTGGTTTGGAGAACCGGTAGCAAAAATCCTTGCCTCCCCACCCATGCCCAGCTGAGCCACGCGATCATCAGAGGCTTTTTTTTTTTAATTTTTAAAAGCATTTTTTCTACAACCTCTTTGGCTGAAAAAATGCTTTTAAAAGTAAAAAAAAAAGAGCCTCTGATGATCGCGTGGCTCGGCTGGGATCGTCAGAGGCTTTTAAAAGCATTTTTTCTACAACCTCTTCGGCGAAGAGGTTGTAAAAAAACGCTTTTAAAAGCCTCTGACGATCCCAGCTGAGTTGCCTGATCGGCAGAGGTTTTTTTGTTTTACTTTTAAAAACGTTTTTTCTACAACCTCTTTGGCCGAAGAGGTTGTAAAAAAAAAAAAGCTTTTAAAAGCCTCTGACGGTCCCAGCTGAGTTGCCTGATCGGCAGAGGCTTTTAAACGAAAAAAAGCCTTTGTCGATCAGGCAACTCAGCTGGGATCGTCAGAGGCTTTTAAAAGCATTTTTTTTACAACCTCTTCGGAGATTGTAGAAAAAAATGGTTTTAAAAGTAAGAAAATAATAATAATTGGCCACGCCCAGCCAATCACATTAACCCCTCCACCAAGCCACGCCCACAGAACCGGTAGTAACAAACTTTAGATTTCACCACTGTCGTGACCCCATGGACAATGTTCCTCCAGGCCTTCCTGTCCTCTACCATCTTCTGGAGTCCATTTAAGCTCCCGCCAACTGCTTCAGTGACCCCATCCAGCCACCTCGTTCTCTGTCGTCCCCATCTTCTTTTCCCCTCAATCTTTCTGATGTAAGTTGCCTAGTGATAAAAACGAGAAGATGCTTATCATAGATAGAAGAACACAAGATAGGATGCAAGTGTGTCAGTCCCCTTGAGGTGTCATTGCACAATTTCCCAGCAGAGCATCTTCAGAAATAGCTACAGCCTTCTGGGAAACTTCACAATATCTCGGTCTTTCTACTGGTAAAATCCATCGGGGATGGAGGCAGAATCCGAGTTCCACCTTGTGCATAAATGATCATTGAATTTTTTTTTTTCAACAACTGGGGATTTCGGGATTGGCTTTCAGGGTACAAAGTTGGTTGCCATCAACTAGTTTAGAAGTTCCTAAGGCAGGAACTCAAGAGTGGTCAGAACTTTAGATATGCTGAAAATAAAAAGACAACGAAAGATGAAGTAGGGCCATTGGAAGTGGTGATGGTGAGAAGATAAAATAAAGATAAACGTTCCCCTCGCACATATGTGGTAGTCGTTCCCGACTCTAGGGGGCGGTGTTCATCTCTGTTTCAAAGCCGAAGAGCCAGTGCTGTCCGAAGACGTCTCCGTGGTCATGTGGTTGGCATGACTCAACGCCAAAGGCGCACGGAACGCTGTTACCTTCCCACCAAAGTTGATCCCTATTTTTCTACTTGCATTTTTTGCCTGCTTTCGAACTGCTAGGTTGGCAGAAGCTGGGACAAATCACGGGAGCTCACCCCGTTACGCAGCACTAGGGATTCGAACCGCTGAACTGCCGACCTTCCGATCGACAAGCTCAGCGTCTTAGCCACTGAGCCATCGCGTCCCCATAGATAGAAATCCGCAATTCTTACTTTGTGTCTGTCTTTTTTTTCCTTCGGAGGAAATATGGAGCCTTACTTGGTTACTGGGATGCTCTGGGGAAAAGAAAACAGAATAACCGAGTTGGAAAGGACTCTTGGAGGTCTTCTAGTCCAACCCCCTGCCGTTGAAAGTCGTGATGATGAGAAGCTAGAACTCCATAATTCTAATTTTGTGTCTGTCTTTTCCTCCGTTGGAGGAAATATGGTGGTCATTGCCCTACCAGTCAGAGGTCTTCAAACTTGGCAGCTTTAAGACTTGTGGACTTCGAGTCCCAGAATTCTCCAGCCAGCTATAGCTCCCACAGAATTCTGGGACTTGAAGTCCACAAGACTTAAAGCTGCCAAGTTTGAGGACCTCTGCTCTACCTGGAGGAAATAAATCAGAACAACCGAGTTGAAAGGGACTTGGGAGGTCTTCTAGACCAACCCCCTGCTCAAGTGGGAGACCCTATGCCTGTGATGGCGAATCTATGTCACGCGTGCCACAGGTGGCACGCGGAATCACATCAGTGGGCATGCGAGCTCAGGTCCGGCCTGCTGGGCCCACTGAAAGTAGGGAAATAGGCTGTTTCCTGCCTCTGGAGGGCCTGGGGGGTGGGTGGGGAAGGCCCATTTTTCACTCTCCCCAGGCTCCAGAGCCTTTCTAGGAGCCTGGGGAGGGCAAAAATGGCCTTCCCCCCTCTCCCCAGAGGCCCTCTGGAGGCTAGAAACGGTCCGTTTGCCAACTTCACCGAAAGTCGGCAAACAGGCTGTTTCTGGCCTCTGGAGGGTCTTGGGGGAGTGGGAAAGACTGTATTCACCCTCCCCAGGCTCCAAGAAAGCCTCTGGAGCCTGGGGAGGGCGAAAAACGGGCCTACCGGGCCCACTGGGCCAAAAGTGGGGCAGTTGCATGCACATGCACGCGGGGACGCATAGAATTATGGGTGTGGGCACGCATGTGCATTACCCCCCCCCCCATGCTCCCCTCGCTTTTGGCACACAATGGGAAAAAGGTTAGTCATCACTGCCCTATGCCATTTTGGACAAATGTTTGTCCAATCCGAACCCTCCAGTGATAAGAGCATTCACAACATTTGAAGACAAGCCAAGTCAGGAAATTTCTCCTTATTTCTAGGTTGGATCTCTCCTTGATCCGTCGATTAGGCCTGCTGCTTAGGATACCCCAGGAGGAAATAAGAGAATATGAGTAATTTGAACGGATTACTTTTCTAGGGCCAGTAGTAGACCATCCAAGAGTAGTGGAGGAACTAGTGGAGGTGATTAGAGAACCACCCTCAAAGTAATCTTGGAAGCCTCCTGGTGAGGTCCCAGAAGATGGGAGGAGAGCAAATGTGAATCCAGGAAAATGTAAATCTGTCAGATAGATGTCTGAACTGGACCAGTTTCATAATCAATGTATTGGTGAACACTTCGATAGGTACACCCACAGCTGTCTGCCTAGGGGTAGGGGTAGGGTTGCCAGAATAACTTGTGCCAGACTAATCTTATCTCCTTGTTTGACAGATTTACGAGGTTAAGTCAATAAGCAGAATACTTATATTTTTGTAGAGTGCTTCGGGATAGTCTTTTGCATAAAATGGTAAATAAAATATTGGCCGGATGATACCACTGTATGAATGATGGTTGCTACCACAGACGGAAGGGCTGTGGCTAAGATGCTGAGCGTGTCGATCAGAAAGGTCGGTAGTTCGGCGGTTCGAACCCTAGCCTAGTGCCTCATTATGGAGGGAGCCCCCGTTACCTGTCTCAGCTTCTGCCAACCTAGCAGTTTGAAAGCATGTAAAAATTGCAAGTAGAAAAATAGGGACCACCTTTGGTGGGAAGGTAACTGCGTTCCGTGCGCATTTGGCGTTGAGTCATGCCGACCACATGACCACGGAGATGTCTTCGGACAACGCTGGCTCTTCGGCTTTGAAACGGAGATGAACACCGCCCCCTAGAGTCGAGAACGACTAGCACATATGTGCGAGGGGAACCTTTACCTTTACCTTACCACATACTGGCTAGACATATGTCAGAAATGCAGAAGGGGACACCACAATGAGTTAGGGTAGGAATAGACCACCAAATCTTTGTTTTTTTTTTCATCAAGAGCAGAAGACCAGTCCTGCAGGTTTTACTACGCTAGTCATAGCTGACTGTAGGAGGCAGTGCTTACCTCTGTTTCCTTATGCCAGGTGTCCCCAACCTTGACCGCTGTAAGTCTTGTGGACTTTAACTCCCAGAATTCCCTAGCCAGTCACAGGGAATTCTGGGAGTTGAAGTCCTTAAGGTCTTAAAGTTGCCAAGTTTGGAGATCCGTGCTTTACGCCATTGAACCAGCGTCGTACGAAGACATTTCTGTGGTAAAGTGGCCGGTGTGAAATCCCACCACAGCTCAAAGCAAATGCACGGAATGCTGTTACTTTCCCACCAAACTGGTACTTATTTATCTATTTATTTATAGATATCAGTACCATTGCAAAAATAGCAATAGCACTTATATACCGCTTCATAGTGTTTTACAGCCCTCTCTAAGTGGTTTACAGAGCCAGCATATTGCCCTCAACAAAACTGGTTTTGAGACTTTTATATTGGAACGCCGACAATTTAATCTAATTTTAAATTTTTAATATTTGTATTATATGTGTTTTAATTTGGCTGTTCACCGCCCTGAGTCCCGCTCCCGGGGAGAAGGGCGGCCTATAAATTGAAATATAAATAAATAAATAAAATAAAAATAATCTGGCTCCTCATTTTAATGACCTCGGAAGGAGGGAAGTCTGAGTCAAGCTTGAGCTGGTCAGGATCGAACTCCTGGCAGACGGCAGAGTCAGCTTGCAATATTGCTTTCTAACCACCGCGTCACCATAGATAGATGATACATAGCAGTTAGCTCTTAGACTTATATACCGCTTCACAGTGCTTTCCAGTCCTCTCTAAGCGGTTTACAGAGTCAGCCTCTTGCCCTCAACGATGCGGGTTCTCATTTTAACGACCTCGGAAGGACGGAAGGCTGAGTCAACCTGGAGCCTGGTGAGATTTGAACTGCCAAATTCCAGTCAGCCGGCAGTCAGCAGGTTAGGTTATTTTCTGCAACACCCGTAAGAAAATGAGCAGACCAGCAGAGTGCTGGAATGACAGCTTCGGTGACAACATGTGATAGTGTTATTTCTCTGCCTGTTTCAATTGAGTTGTTGCTCAGAACACTTCCAAAATATTTGGAATATTCTGCCGTAGGAAACAATGGGGATTTGCTTGCTTTTCTTCGTTTAAGGCAATTATGTAGGAGATTACAGTCCCTGGCGAAAGCTGCATTTTCCTAGCTACTAAATACCATCCCAGCTCATGTTTTGTTTTGTTCTGAAAATAACAATGAAAGCGATTGTTACGTTCTCGTTTTGTATACAGGTAACCCTCCACTTAATGATCATTTGTTTAGTGACTGTTTGAAGTTACAACGGCACTGAAAAAAAAGTGGCTTACGGCCATTTTTTTTAAACGCTTACAACCGTCGCAACATCCCCAGGGTCATGTGATCTTGTCAGCAGGCCGCAAAAGGGGACCTCATGACGCTTGGCGAAAGACTCATATTTACGACAGAGGCCCTTTTGCCACCTTCTGAGAAGCAAAGTCAGCGGGGATGGCAGATTCACTTAACAACGGTGGCAAGAAAGGTGGTAAAATGGGGTAAAATGAACAAATGTCTGACTCAGCGACAGAAATTTGGGGGCTCAATTGCGGTCGTATGTCGAGGACTACCTGAATTTACAGAGCGTCTCACTTAGGAACAGAAATTTTGGGCTCAATTGCGGTCGTATGTCGAGGACTAGCTGAATTTACAGAGCGTCTCACTTAGGAACAGAAATTTTGGGCTCAATTGCGGTCGTATGTCGAGGACTATCTGAATTTACAGAGCGTCTCACTTAGGAACAGAAATTTTGGGCTCAATTGCGGTCGTATGTCGAGGAGTACCTGAATTTACAGAGCGTCTCACTTAGGAACAGAAATTTGGCGGCTCAATTGCGGTCGTATGTCGAGGACTACCTGAATTTACAGTGCGTCTCACTTAGGAACAGAAATTTTGGGCTGAGTTGTGATCGTAAAATGACAAGGAAGGTCGTAAAGTGGGATAAAATTAACAAATGTCTGACTTAGCGACAGAAATTTGGGAGGGGGCTCAACTGCGGTCATATGTCGAGGATTACCTGAATTTTACAGCGCGTCTCACTTACCAACAGAAACTCGGGGCTCAATTGTTCGATTTGACTTGATTTTGATTTGATTAACTTTCTATCCCGCCCTTCTCCCGAAGGACTCAGCCACAAACAATAAAACACCACAGCATACCAAATTTAAAAACAATTTAAAATAAATTGTAGATAACTTTGGCTTCACAAATGAAAAACCCCAGAATTTTTTTTTAACAAAAAAAAAACACCCCAATCCGGATTGATGTCAAGCTAGAGTCCAGCTTGTTGGAAAAATAAAACGTGATCGTAAAATGACAAGGAAAGGTGGTAAAATGGGGGTAAAATGAACAAATGTCTGACTTGGCAACAGAAATTTGGGAGGGGGCTCCATTGTGGTCGTATGTCGAGGACTACCTGACTTTTACATCTAGGGCAGGGGGCTCGACTAGAAGACCTCCAAGGCCCCTCCAAAACTCTTCTTATTCCTCATTCCTTATATTTAAGGGCGTTCTTTTAAGACCCTTTGCCTCCCACCCGCTTAGGGGTGACTTCCCCGCACCTTACAGCAACCCAAGCGCTACAGCCCGGCCTCCCGTTTCCCTTTGGCAGAGCTGCCAGGAGGAATCCGAGCCGCCCAGATCTAACGGGGGAAAGTCGGTCAGAGGCACAAGATCCCGGCTTCCGATTCCCGCATGACGGTGGAGGGATCCCCCTCCTCCTCCTCCTCCTCTCCTCCCCCCTCCCTCCCTGTCTCCTTTCATGTTCATAAAGAGCCTCCGCCATCAGTTTGCACTTCTATAGGCAACCCCCCCCCCCTAGGAGCGCTAATCCTATTAAAGCGCTCGTGTCATTTCCTTTTTTTTTTCCTTTTGAGGAGGGGGGCTCCGTCCGTGCGCGCGTGGGATGAAAGGCCCCTCGCCATTGGCCGCCCCCAGAGCGAAAGAGGGCGGGGCTTGGAAACGAAGCCTATATAAGAGCGGGCACCCAAGCGAGGGGCACGCAGAGAGCCGGCGGCTCGGGACGAGCTGGCCGGCCAAAGGGGAAGGGGGCGCTGCGTCGGCCAGGCGGTCAAACCATTCCTCTCAAGCCCGGCCGGAGCTTCTTCCCTCAGTTTCCCCCTGTCTCTTTTCCTCACCTTTCGCCAAGTCATGTGAGGGAAGAGCCCCCCCCCCCGCGCCATGCCACCACCACGACCACCACAGCCGCCTCCTCAGCCTCGACCCCGGGCGTGGAAAGCCGAGCCGGCGGGGCCGCCCTCACTGCGTTGAAGGAAGGGGGCTGCGGAGGAAGAGGAAGGAGGAGGAAGAGGAGGAGGAGGGGGCTGGCAATGCGGGCCAGGCTGTAGGGGAGGCCCCGAAAGCGGCTTGGCCGGGCGATGCCCCTCGCCGCAGCCCGCCCCGAGCATGGAGAAGTCGAGTAGCGAAGACTCCTCCATCCGCCGGAGCCCGTCCTTGGAGAGCAAAGACTCGGATTTCGCCAAAGCCTCGCCGACGGGCAAGCGCTTCAGCCGAGGTTTCACGGCCGGCGCTTTCTACGGCACAGCCGGACCTCGCCGGCAAGGCCGACCCGGCTCAGGTGCCGCTGCGCCCGCGGGCGCCGGCTTGCAAAGGGACGAGCCCCGCAACGCCGCCGCCGCCTCCAGCAGCAGTAGCAGCAAATACCTGGTGTTTTACCTGGATCTATCCTTTGTTTTCCTCCTAGAGTTTAAGAAGTGCAGCATGGCCAGGGGCTGCTTGTGCTGCCTGAAATACATGATGTTCCTTTTCAATTTGATCTTTTGGGTGAGTAAAAAACCCTCGGTGGGTTTGGGTTTTTTTTTTTCCTTCTACCTGTCTCTTCTGCGGGAGGGGGGGGATTAAAACCCCTCCCTCCCTCTCCTTTTCCACTTTCTCCTGACTTTTCACTGGACAATCCCAGCTGGGATTGGATGGGTTGGGGGGTGGGTGGGATGGGGGAAATGGCAGCTTTGGGGGGAATTGTGGCATTTGGGGAGGGGGGGGGTCTTGAGCGTATTTCCTTTCCCCCCCACCTGTCTCTTCTGCAGGGATTAAGCACCCTCTCCCTTTCACTTTCTCCTGACTTTCACTGGACAATCCCAGCCGGGGAAATGGGGGAATTGTGGAAATGGGGGAATTGTGGCATTTGGGGAGGGGGGGGGGTTGAGTGTATTTCCTTTATTCCCCCCTCTACCTGTCTCTTCTGCAGGGATTAAGCACCCCCCTCCCTTCCACTTTCTTCTGACTTTCACTGGACAATCCCAGTTGGGATTCCATGGAATTGGGGAAATGGGGGAATTGTGGCATTTGGGGAGGGGGGTTCTTGAGTGTATTTTCTTTTTTTCTCCCTTACCTATCTCTTCTGCAGGGATTAAGCACCCCCCTCCCTTCCACTTTCTTCTGACTTGCCCTGGACAATCCCAGCTAGGATTTGCTGGGGTGGGGGATGGGGGAATGACACCTTTTGGGGAATTGTGGCGTTTGGGGGGGTGGAGTTCCTTGAGTGTATTCTGTTTTTTTGTCTGCCTGCCTCTTCTGCAGGGATTAAAAAAAAACCCTCCCTCCCCCCACACTCTCCTTCCTTTCCCCTGATTTTCACTGGACAATCCCAGCTTGGATTGGATGGGGTTTTGGGGGATGGGGGGGGATGACGGCATTTGGGGGGAATTGTGGCATTTGGGGGGGATGTCTTGAGTGTATTTGGGGTTTTTTTTCCTGTCTCTCCTGCAAGGATTAAAACACCTCCCCCCCCCTTCCACTTTCTCCTGAGTTTCACTGGACAACCCCAGTCGGGATTGGGGGATGGGAGAATTGTGGCATTTGGGGGGAATTGTGGAATTTGGGGGGGGGGATCTTGAGTATTTTTTCCCCCTACCTGTCTCTCCTGCAGGGATTAAAACACACCCCCCCCCCTTTCCACTTTCTCCTGAGTTTCACTGGACAATCCCAGCTGGGATTGGATGGGGTGTGGGGTAGGGATGGAGTGGGGGGTGGGGATGAGAGGTGGAGAGTGAGGAATGGCACCTTTTGGGGGGGGATTATGGCATTTGGGGGGTTCTTGAGTGTATTCCGTTTTTCTACCTGTCTCTTCTGCAGGGATTACGGTAAATCCCCCCCCTCCCCATTCCAGTCTCTTCCTTCCTTTCTCCTGATTTTTCCCCTTGATAATCCCAGCCTGGATTTGCTGGGGTGGGGGATTTTGGGGGAATTGTGACATTTGGGGTTCTTGAGCTTTTTTCTCTGCTTGCCTGCTTCTGCAGGGATTAACACATCCCCTTCCCCACATTCCTTGCTCCTGAGTTTCCCTTGACAATCCCAGAATCGCAGGCTGGATTTGATGGGGGTGGGGCCGGTGGGGGTGGGGGAAATGGCACCTTTTGGGGAGGGATGGCATTTGGGGGTTCTTGGGTACCCCGTTTTCTTCTTTTACCGGTCTCTTCCGCAGGGAGAACCCCCCCCCCTCCCCACATGCCCCCAGTCTCTCTCTCTCTTTTCCCCTGACTCTTCCTTGACAATCCCGGCCTGGATTTGCCTTGGGGAGGGGGCTTAAAACCACCTTTTGAGAAGGTGGGGGGCATTTGGGGTTCTTGAGTACCCCGTTTTTTCCCCTCTACCTACCTGCTTCTGCAGGGACCCCCCCCCCCCCGTCTCCCAGTCTCTCCTGACTTTACCTTGACAATCCCAGCCTGGATTTGCTGTGTGTGTTGGGGGGGGGGGAGGCACCTTTTGGGGGAGGTGTGGCATTTTGGGGGTTGTTGAGTACCCTGTTTTTTCTTCTGTCTCTTCTGCAGGAGGAACTCCTCCCCCTAGTCCTTTCTCCTTTCTCCTGACTTTACAGTCCCAGCGTGGACTTGCTCTGTGTGTGGGGGGGGGGGGGAGGCACTTTTTGGGGAGGTGCGGCATTTTGGGGGGTTCTTCAATACCCTGTTTTTTTTACCTCTACCTGCCTGCTTCTCCAGGGATAACCCCTCCCCTTCCCAGTCTCTCCCCCACCTCCCTTTCCCCTGACTCTTCCTTGACAATCCTAGCCTGGATTGAGGGTTGGGGGGGCGGGGGGCTCACGGAAGGCAGATTTCACAGAGGTTTGGGACGTTTTGGGATGGGGAGGGGGGAACAGATGAGGGGCAGGCCTTCTGCTTTTAAGAATAGCGAGACTTTCCCAAGGGGGAATATTTTGGCATGATGATCCTTCCTGCTTGGGTATTCTGTCCCAAGCCAAAGTGCACCCCTAGCTGGGTCTGCTTAACGGGATCCCTCCCCGAAGATAAAGCCCCCACCCCAAAAGTGACTGTGCAAGGAGGAAAGTGTAGGCTGCTTTCTCTCTCTCTCTCCCTCTCCCTATTGCGGCTATGGGGCTACCCTTCCCCAACATTGCTTCGGAGACCCTGTAATGTGCTGACCCAAGAGAAGCCAGCTCCCAGCACATATCCCCCCCCGCCCCGCCCAGAAGGATGATGGAGAAAACCCCAACAGCCACCAGAACTGGTGGCGATGACCTCCCCCCCCACCCCCGAAGATCTCCACTGGGAGAGGCCAGTTCCTTCTTTTAAAAGTGGCTCAAGACTAACAAGCACGGAAGATTTATCTCCTTTTGGCATATTTGCAGTTTGGATGATATCAAAAGCCGGGAGCCCTCCTCATTCCAAAGCCATTATTGCAAAACTGATAAAAAAAAAGGTCGGGCTGGTTAAAAACCAGGCATAAAAAAAGGGGCACTCTTGCCAATCTGTTAAAAGTTTCTTTTATATTGTTTTATAGTTTGGGGTCGAATTAGAATCCGGAGAGATTTTCCTTCCTTAGCAGCTGGCTCCCCTGCCCAATTGACCTACTTTATTATTATTATTTTTTTTTCCAAAGGCCAGATGGGCGTGAAGGACAGTCTTTCTGAATCAGATCCTTTAATAGTACACAGGGGAGGTGGGGGTGGGGTGGGGGGTGGGGGCCGAAATCTACTTCCAAGCGAACATTTCCCATAAGATTTCAGCCTTGCCTGACTTACTATGCCTTCATTCCCACCCACCCCCCAGATCCCAAAGCATTCCTTTCCCAAGCCCGCTTGTAATAGCCTTCCTAGACTTCAAGGATGTGTCTATCAAACTATCTCTGGCCACAGAATTGTTTGGTGCAATGCTACAATGCAGTTTTGAAAGAGGGGGGGAAAAAAACCCCATGTGTGTTTCGGAGGCACCTTTTGTTCATCTTTTTTTTACACCTCCTAGGCTGCCTTGGCTTGCTCCGACAGTCTGCAGATGGGTGTGATTTTTCTGCCCGATAACACAAATGAAGGGGTTATATTACTTTACTGACTTGTATAGTGCTTTGGTGTCACACATTAAGCGGTGGACAACCAATAATGTAAAATTAAAAACTTGGTATATATTACGTGTAAAGGTAGCAAACGTATACTGGTGGTCCTTGACTTAACGACCACAATGAAGTAATTTGGTTAAGTAAGTGAAACGTCTGTTCAGTGAGTTTTGCCTCGTTTCACGACATTTCTTGCCCGCCGTCGCTAAGTGAATCACTCAGATTGTTAAATTGGTCGTTGAGCCAATCTGGCTTCCGCATGGACTTCGCTTGTCAAAAGGACACAGAAAGGCGATCGCCTACACCGCCACCGTCGTAACTCCGAACCAGTTGTCAAGCATCCAGATTTAGATCAAACGCTGCGACCGTCGTAAGTGTGAAAAATGTCCCCCTTTCCCCCCCCGCCCCCAAGCCTGTTGTAACTTTGAACGGTCACTAAAACGAAATGTCCTAAGCCGAAGACTATCTGTACTGGTTCTGTTTAATTTATACAGGTCAATAATCAGGCCTGGTCCTATATTAATCACAGCAAATTGCCTGCTCTAAACTCATCAAAAATTCATGACATCAGCATCTATCTTATACTGGTGATTGGCCTCCCAAGGTCTTCGGAAGTAATTAGATGTTGATAGGCTTTTATAAAGCCAAAAGAACAGAATAAACAAGAGTTGGAAGGGACCTTGGAGGTCTTCTAGTCCAGCCCCCTGCTTAAGCAGGAGACCTTATACCATTCCAGGCAGGTGGCTGTCCAGTCTCTTCTCAGGGAGGGCTCCATTCCAGAGGTGGGTTTCAGCAGGTTCTGACTAGTTCTGGAGAACCCGTAGCGGAAATTTTGAGTAGTTTGTAGTAAAAATTCTGACTGGCCCCGCCCCCATCTATTCTCTGCCTCCCAAGTCCCAGCTGATCGGGAGGGAATGGGGATTTTGCAGTAACCTTCCCCTGGAGTGGGTGGGGATGGAGATTTTACAGTATCTTTCCCCTGCCATGCCCACCGAAGCCACGCCCACCAAGCCATGCCACGCCCACCAAGCCACACCCACAGAACCAGTAGTATAAAATTTTGAAACCCACCACGGGGCTCCATTCTTAAGCCCAGGGATTTAAGGACTATTAATCGAGGACTATTAATAGGTCGTCTTCGATTTACAACAGTTTCATTTAGTGACCATTCAAACTTACAAGGACGCCGAAAAAAGGGACTTATGGCCGTTTTTCACAGTTAACGACCTCTGTAGCATTCCCATGATCGTGTGACCAAAATCCAGACACTTAGCAGTTGTTCCATACTTAACGAAGTGAAGCCAGATTCACTTAACCGTGTTAATAGCTTAATAACGGCGGTGATTCGCTTAGCAACTGTGGCAAGAAAGCTCGTGAAACGGGGCAAAGCTCACTCTGCAGATGTTTCACTTAGTGACCGAAATTTTGGGGCTCAGTCGTGGTCATAAGTCAAGGACTACTTGTACCTAATTCCCAAGCCAAGCCAGTGTAGATTTTGCGTTTTTTTTGCAGCACTGTTAAAAGTGGTAAGGATAGGCCTGAGCAGTAAGCGAACAGCTGGCATTTAAACCAGCTATAGTTTCTGAGTAGTCTTCAAGGGAAACCCATGTAGAGTGGATTACAGTAATCTAAGCCAGAAGGACTAAAAGCAGGCTTGACTCTCCAGTGAATGCTCTTCTACCCAAAACTGCAAATTAACCAAAATTAGGACAAAAGAATCTTCTGGTTATGGCGCCCATCCATCTTTCAGCAGAAGCTATGGTCCAGGGGGATCCTAAATTGTGGACTCCCTCCTGGAAGGAGGAAAATTCCATCTAGAGGCAGATGTGACTGACATCCCAGAAGCAGCATTCCTTCACGCTGAGCCTCTCCTCTCCCCCCATCCAGGCATGACAGCTTTCAGATATCAGATCTGAACTACTTGTTGCTCTTCCTGTACAAGCCATGATGGACATGTTGATGGGACCTGATTGATGGATGACCTTCCTTGAAAGTTTCATGTAAATGCAAAACTGGGAAGGACAGAGTTTTGAGTTCTTGGGTACCCCACAGGGAAATACCCCAAAGCTTCACTCACCCCCCCCATCATAACTAATTATTAAAGGTAAAAATTCCCCTCGAACATATGTGCTAGTCATTCCCGACTCTAGTGGGCGGTGCTCATCGCCGTTTCAAAGCCAAAGAACCAGCGCTGTCTGAAGATGTCTCCGTGGCATGACTCAACGCCAAAGGCGCACGGAACGCTGTTCCCTTCCCACCAAAGGTAGTCCCTATTTTTCTACTTGCTCTTTTTACCTTCTTTCGAACTGCTAAGTTGGCAGAAGCTGGGACAAGGAACGGGAGCTCACCCCGTTACGCGGCACTAGGGATTCGAACCGCTGAACTGCCGACCTTTTGATCGACAAGCTCAGTGTCTTAGCTACTGAGCTACCGCGTCCCTACAACTAATTATTAGGACTACAACTAATTATTAGGACCCCCTTAAAAAGGAGAGACCATTTCCAATCCTTACAAGAAGTCCAGAAGGACGTGAAATTTTGCTTTGTCAAAGATCTTCAAGAGGTCCATGTCATTGAGAGTGCTCCATCGAAACCCTTCTGTGAGTCCTTGGAACCAGTATAAATCCAAGAAGGAACAGCTGTGTTCACAACTGGTAGAATCTCTATCTAAAATGATTTCTGCTTCTCAGTTTAAAATATCCTTAAGGGTCAAATTAGGCATCTAAAAGATTTATGAGGGTGAGGGATTGTGCATAGTTCACACATTCACTTTACAGCCTTTTGAGTGTTATGCACCAGATTGCCAAATTTGGCCCATGAACTCGCCTCTCTAATCAACGGAAGTTGATTTTTACGCGGGCAGCTCTTTTAATTGCACCCAAATGAACACTGCTACAACTGTATGCATGTATCAATCAATCTCTTGGCCACAATCCACTGATCTCCTCTTGTCAAAAACGCTTGACAATTTTTTTCTTAAAAATCCACACTACCCAATGTGCGGAAGTTGCCTTCAGAAAAGAATGTAGATTTGTGAAAGTTCTACAATTTTTTTTAAAAAGCGTGATTGGAAGGGGAATGTGCATTTTTAAAGTCTTGTTAGGAAAATGCATTTCTAAATGATTTTAAATTAATCAAAAATGATTCTAAATTAATCAAAGTTTCATAAACACGAGATAGGATGGAATACTGCCCTGTTAATAGGAACATAAATGTCAGGTGCTGGCTGGGGAATTCTGGGAGTTGAAGTTCACAAGTCTTAAAGCTGCCAAGTTTGAGGACCCCTGATGTAGAGATTCCAGACTAATTCCCTGCTTGACTCCTCCTCCTGGCTCTCCCAGTCTCTAACAAGTAGGATTGGACTACTAAATAATTAGAAGTGGATTTATCTTGACCCTCTTGTGAATCTATATATTTCAATCTCACTGAAATAGATATCCATTAGCTGAGGAATGAACTTCAGAATCTGTTGCAAAGTAAACAGATGACATTAAAAAAAAACCAGAAGATAACTATTTTACTGAAAATATTGTGTGTACACATTACAGGAGAATGTACTTTGTAAATATCAAATGCAACATTTTGCATTTTTGGAATGTGTGTTATCAGCAGGGTGGAGACTTAACTGTAGCATCCAGCTAGCATGGGAAGCATCCTCTCTTGAGAAATATTTGAATCAAGCTATAAAAGTCCCAGATTAATGAACATATTGCCCAGTGGGGCTTAAAAATAACAAGTTGAAAAAGTCAACTTGCATTGTTTTGCAGGATCAACGATAGGCTAACTGGCCCAACCATAAAATGTACGAGTTGGAAGGGATTTTCAAGGTCATCTGGTCCAAATGTCCAGCTCAGTGCCAAAATCCACTAAATGATTTCCAAGAAGATCCATCCAAAATTGGTTTGAATATCTCTCCTGAGGGAGGAGAATCTAGGATTTTTAGATCATAGGCCATTTCAGTGCTTATCAGCTTTTACCCTCAGGAAATAGCTCCTCATATTTAATCTAAATCTTGCCTTTTTTATTTTTTTTATTTTTACCTAGTTATAGTTATCCTGGTTTTAGCGTCATCAAAAAGGAAGGCCATACATTCCTGGACTTGATATCCTTCTCATTATTTGTAGATAGAATCTGAATGAAATAGTTCTATTAGTGCAGTTGGAGTGGGCATTGTCATTGCGTGAATAGAATAGAATAGAATTAGAACAGAACAGAAAACAACAGAACAGAACAGAACAGAACAATAACAGAGTTAGACTTCAGACAAATGGTTAGCCAACATCTTCTTAAAAACTTCCAGTGTTGGAGCATTCACAACTTCTGGAGGCAAGTTGTTCCACTGATTCATTGTTCTAACGGTCAGGAAATTTCTCCTTAGTTCTAAGTTGCTTCTCTCCTTGATTTCGTTTCCACTTCTTGTTCTTGTTCAGTTAGTGGTCCAATTAGAGCGTTTTTACGTACTCTGCCATGAAGTCAGATTTCCCCAACTTTGCCCTTATGCACCTAGATATAAGACATCCTGATAACGTTGACTGTTGAGCCTATTCCAAATGACAGACGGACGGACAGGCGGATGGATGGATAGATAAGATAGATAGATAGAATTCTTCACTGGCCAAGTGTGATTGGATACACAAAGAATTTATCTTTGGTGCATATGCTCTCAGTGTACCTAAAAGAAAAGATACGTTCATCAAGAATCATAAGGTACAACACTTAATGATAGTCATAGGGTACAAATAAACAATCAGATCATACTAGGAAACAATATAAATCATAAGGATACAGCAACAACTTACAGTCATGCAGTCATAAGTGGGAGGAGATGGGTGATAGGAACGATGAGAAGAGTAATAGTAATGCAGACTTAGTGAATAGTTTGACAGTGTTGATGGAATTATTTGTTTAGCAGAGTGATGGTGTTTTGGGAAAATGTTCTTGTGTCTAGTTGTTCTGGTGTGCAGTGCCTCTATAGCGTCGTTTTTGAGGGTAGGAGTTGAAACAATTTATGTCCAGGATGCGAGGGGGTCTGTAAATATTTTCACAGCCCTCTTTTTGACTGAATTGAATTGAATTGGAATGTTTATTTATTTATTTTTATTAGCCAACACTCTTTGTTAACTTTTATTTATGGAAGTCTGAGATATATGACTGACTTCCCTTAACCTTTCCCCATCCGAGTTGTCTTGATCGCCATTATGATGTGTTTCTTTTCCTCAGGGTTTTATTTTTTTTTTATCCAACTTGTAAAACTTGAGATCTTCAGTCCATGACCAAGTCCACTCTTTTTAGTCAGGGCATCCTTCTTTCGTCTTCAAAAATTTGAAATTGTCAGAAGAAGAACCGGTGGGATCTGTCAAATTTCTCACTGGTAATTGAGCTGGATGTCCGGCAATCTCGGGATAGTTGATAGTCTCACTTGCCTTTTCGGCAACTTGGTGTGTAGATTTCCAAAGGCATGGTCCATATCCTCTGATTTGGCAGCTGGTCTGTAATAAATCCTACAGTAGTTGTTTGATTGGCACTTAAAAAAAAAGATCTTAAATCAACTCATTATCATTCAAAATAATTTGTTTCAGTGTTTAGGAAAGAAATCTTAACAAAATCTTGAAAAGTTAATTAGAGTTGAACCTCAACAGTTCAGACTATCGTACCAATGCTGCAAAAACACAGATTAACACTAGGTGGCAGCAAAGAAAAACAAATTTCTCAACTCTTTGCTGACACCTGGTGGTTTTTTTGGGAGAGTCTGTGAAGCTAAACTAGAATCATTTAAGATTTTTTGGGATGAGAGATTACAGGAAATCCAAAGTAGCAGACTAGATTGGGAACTCAAAAAAAAAAAAAATCTCACACATCAGCAGTGGCAAATTCCTCCAGGAGAACATCCAAAAAGTCACCCGGCATTGAGCTTATTCCTGAGAAATATTACCTGCTCTATTTTTAAGGGTCCAATTAAATAATTCGATGCTGCTAGAGGTTTATTTAGTTGTAAAACTACAGCTGAGTAAGTAATTTTCAACTTGGTAATTGTGTAGGGCTGTAATAATAGAAGCCACCAATTTCCTCTTGTCAAAGAAACAACCTGAGCATGTTTTACATGAAAAGGCAGGCTTTTATTTCATGTACGAGCAGAGAAAACTCTGTCGGAAAACCATCTCTGTATTGTCATAAGTTCTGAAGATGCTTTTGATCAGTCCATAGAATTTAAGAACTAAGCCAAGCTACACTGAATTTTTTTGCCACATTTGGGATCAAGGTTAATATTCTATATTAGTGATGGCTAACCTTTTTTCCATCATGTGCCAAAAGCGGGGGGAGTGCGGTGGGGTCACACACATGCGTGCCCACATCCATAATTTTATGCGCCCTGCCCCCCTGTGCTCCCCCCATTTATGGCACGGTGGGCCCGGTAGGCCCGTTTTTTGTTCTCCCCAGGCTCCAGAGCCTTTCTAGGAGCCTGGGGAGGGCAAAAATGGCCTTCCCCACCCCCCAGAGGCCCTCCAGAGGCCGGAAACAGTGTGTTTCCTGACTTCTGGTGGGCCCAGAAGGCCCAAAAATCAGCTGGCTGATGCACGCATGCGTGTTGGAGCTGAGCTCGCGTGCCCAAGAATATGGCTCCGCGTGCCACTTATGGTCCTATATACTGCCTGAAACATGACTGGCTTAATACAGATAGTCCTCGGGTTATGACCACAATTGAGCCCCAAATTAATGTTGCTAAGTGAAACCTTTGTTAAGTGACCTTTTTGACTCATTTTACGACCTTTCTCGCCACAATTGTTAAGTGAATCGCTGCAGTTGTTAAATTAGTAACACGGTCGTTAAATGAATCTGGCTTCCCCTTTGACTTTGCTTGTCAGAAGGTCGCAAAATGGGATCACACGACCCCGGGACACTGCCACCGTTATTGCCAGTTGCCAAGCACCTTAATTTTGATCACATGACCATGGGAATGCTGCAACGGTCATAAGTGTGAAAAATGGTCCTAAGTCACTTTATTTCAATGCCCTTGTAACTTTGAATGGTTACTAAATGAACGGAGTCACTAAGCCGAGGACTGCCCGTAGTTTAGATACATTAGATATTAGATAGCCTTCCAGAGTTGCTTGGTAGAGAGATGGGGGACCTACAGATTTTGTGAATAAAAATAAAAAAAGTTTGTTTATTACTTTTAGCAACTGTAGATTATAGAGTACTTACCCTTTTTGATTGTTGGCCGGTCCAGTGTAGACACACAATTATCCAAGTAGAATAAAACACAGCTGGAAGGAACCTTGGAGATTTTCTAGTCCAGTCCCTCGCTCAAACAAGAGATAAAATTTGAGACAAGTGGCTGTCCAGTCTTTTCTTAAAAAGCTCCAGTGATGAAGCATCCCATGACTTCCGGTGGCAAGCTGTTCCACTGGTTAATTGTCCTCGCTGTCAGGCAGTTTCTCCTTCATTCTACATTGCTTCTCTCCTTGATGAGTTTCCATCTATTGTTCAATAGATCTAACAAGGCTCCAGACTGGAGGTTGACCGAAAGAGATGAGCAACGTCTAGGCCTACGGAGATTGAGACGGTCCTACACATGTGCAGGGTTGGATTTCACTTATTGTTGTCACCAGTTCGCCGCACGTTTACCCGGACGTACCATGTTTTCCCCCAAATAAGACCCTGTCTTATATTTTTGTGAACCCTGAAATAAGCGCTTGGCCTTATTGCCATGCGCTCAAAAGCCCGATTGGGCTTATTATCAGGGGATGTCTTATTTTCGGGGGGGGGACGGTAATGCCATTCTCACTGTGCGCATGCCTTCCACCCATGCCCCCGGCCTTGAAAATGTGTCTATATAGGACGGCATTATGTCTGGGCGGGTGGTTGAGCCCGCCCCCATCTGCGGTTGCTGCTACCGGTTCCCCTGAATTGGTTCAAACCGGCTGAAGACCACCCCTTCTTGGAAGCAAGGAAAAAAATGAGGCCTGAAGCACAAGCTGCGTTGTGTGACTTCCTGAGCCGACTGCCAGCCCTGCGCCGAGCAAATTAGCTTTGCTTTCAAATGACCTTTTACACTCCAGGCGTTCTTTTTCTGGGCTGATTTAGGAGGTCTCTTGTAGATATCCCGACCCTGTTCTGCCTTGCTTTCTGGAAGTACGATAGGTCCGTGTCCCTGGCCTTTTCTACCACATCCTGTACAGAACGGCAAAGAGATTGCTTAGCTCAGGCAATGCGATCCTGATCCGCCCTCCACCTCTGCTAACTTAGGAGCTAAAGATAGTTCCGTTGGATTCAGATTCACTTCCGAACGCAGGTTTTCCAATGGATTCTATCCCGTTTTCTCCTGGAAGGCTCACGTTTTAACATAATGTTTAAGCTTGATTTTCTGGTGGGGCAGTACAACTGTTTCCCCCCCCCGAAAATAAGACTGGGCCTTATATTAGTTTTTGCTCCAAAAAACACATTAGGGCTAGTATTTACGGTACTAAATGCATCCATCTGGCTGACAATCTTAACTGCGGCTTATTTTGGGGATAAGACTTACTGTATTTTCCTGCGTATAAGACTACTTTCTAACACACAAAAATCTTCTCAAAAGTCGGGGATCGTCTTATACGCCGGGTCCCATTCTCCTGTAACCAGGCAGACCAGCCCATAAGGCTCTGACGAGCCTTAAATGGCTCTGAGGAGGGTCATCTTATACACCCAGTCGTCTTATACGCCGGAAAATATGGTATATTACCAGCATCCTGAAAAATCATCCTAGGACTTATTTTCGGGGAAACATAGTAGTGAGTGTGGAATTAGGAGCCACCCAAGCAGAGGTGGGTTTCAGCAGGTTCTGACCAGTTCTGGAGAACTGGTAGTGGAAATTTTGAGTAGTTCGGAGAACCCGGTACATACCTCCTCTGACTGGCCCCGCCCCCATCTATTCTCTGCCTCCTGAGTCCCAGCTGATCGGGAGGGATTTGGCAGTATCCTTCCCGTGGAGTGGAGAGGGAATGGGGATTTTGCAGTATCCTTCTCCCAGGAGTGGGAAAGGAGACTTTACAGTATCCTTCCCCTGCCACGCCCACCAAGCCACACCCACCAAGCCATGCCACGCCCACCAAGCCATGCCACGCCCACCAAGCCACACCCACAGAACCGTTAGTAAAAAATTTTAAAACCCACCACTGCACCCAACCCCTTCTCTGGGATCAAAGTGTGAAAAGGCAGTGACGTAACACAATAAAGAAAAAATAACAAATAACGAAGAGTTGGGAGGGACCTTGGAGGCCTTCTAGTCCAACCCCCTGCTCAAGCAATTTCAGACAAATGGCTATCCAATCTCTTCTTAAAAGCCTCCAACAACTTCAGATGGTAAGCTGTTAGGAAGTCTCTTAGTTCTAGGTTGCTTGAGTAGTTTCCATCCATTGCTTCTTGTCCTGCCTTCTGTTGCTTTGGAGAATAGCTTGACCCCCATCTTCTTTGTGGCACCCTCTCAAATATTGTAAGACTGCTGTCATGTCACCCCTCTCGTCCTTCTTTTCACTAGACTAGACGTAACCCAATTCCTGCAACGGTTCTTCATAGGTTTTAGCCTCCAGTCCCCTAATCATCTTTGTTGCTCTTCTCTGCACTCTTTCCAGAGTCTCCACATCTTTTTTAAAAAATGTGTGACCAAAACTCTGTGCAGTATTCCAAGCGTGGACTTACTAAGGTTTTCTTAGCAATAAAGACTTGCTTCTTTCGCTTTCATTTTGCTGCTACACCAGAGGGATTTATTTGTTTTTATTTATTTATTAAATTTATACGCTGCCCACCTCGTCTAGAGGCGACTCTTGGCGGCTTACAGCAGCGTAAAACCAAGACAAAAAGCATTCGATTCGATGAACAGAGTTGGAAGTCCAACCCCCAACCCACCCTCACAGGAGACCCTACATCATTTCCGACAAATGGCAGTTTTATCTCTTCCTGAAAACCTCCAGTGATGACGCTCCCACAACTTCAGAAGGCATTAAATGTCACATTAAATGTAACAAAATCATAAATATTAACATTAACATTAAAATTAACAAAGATGACCAGGGCCAGGAGCAAAGTGCAAATTGGCTGGAGGAAGAATCTTCTCTCGGTCCGTTAACCAGTATGATGTGCTCCCATCGGGACCTCAGGCCAACTGGCAGAGCCAGATTTTAAGGCCTGCACGGAGGGCCAAGAGGGTATGTGTGGATCTCAACCAGTGGTGGAATTCAGTTTTTTTTTTACTACTGGTTCTGTGGGCGTGGCAGGGGAAGGATACTGCAAAATCTCCTTTCCCACTCCTGGGAGAAGGATACTGCAAAATCCCCATTCCCTCCCTACTCCATGGGAAGGATACTGCAAAATCCCCATTCCCTCCCCACTCCATGGGAAGGATACTGCAAAATCCCCATTCTCTCCCCACTCCACGGGAAACATATTGCAAAATCCCCATTCCCTCCCCACTCCATGGGAAGGATACTGCAAAATCCCCATTCCCTCCCCACTCCATGGGAAGGATACTGCAAAATCCCCATTCTCTCCCCACTCCACGGGAAACATATTGCAAAATCCCCATTCTCTCCACACTCCATGGGAAGGATACTGCAAAATCCCCATTCCCTCCCCACTCCATGGGAAGGATACTGCAAAATCCCCATTCCCTCCCCACTCCACGGAAAGCATATTGCAAAATCCCCATTCCCTCCCCACTTCATGGGAAGGATACTGCAAAATCCCCATTCTCTTCCCACTCCATGGGAAGGATACTGCAAAATCCCCATTCTCTCCCCACTCCACGGGAAGCATACTGCAAAATCCCCATTCCCTCCCTATTCCACGGGAAGGATACTGCAAAATCTCCATTCTCTTCCCATTGCACGGGAAGGATACTGCAAAATCCCCATTCCCTCCCCACTCCACGGGAAGGATACTGCAAAATCCCCATTCCCTCCCCACTCCACGGGAAGGATACTGCAAAATCCCCATTCCCTCCCTATTCCACGGGAAGAATACTGCAAAATCCCCATTCCCTCCCCACTCCACGGGAAGGATACTGCCAAATCCCCATTCTCTTCCCACTCCATGGCCAGCCAGAGGTGGTATTTGCCAGTTCTCCAAACTACTCAAAATTTCCACTACTGGTTCTCCAGAACCTGCTGAATAGCACCCCTGATCTCACTGCGAGGGTCGTGATTTTCTAAAGGTGGGAGCCACAGCAGAAAAGGCCCTTCTCCTGAAACCCGCCAGCCAGAATTCCTTGACCGACGGGACTGCAGCAATGCCCCTTCTGCGGGCTATATGGGATGGGCCAATCCCATTGATATGAGAAAGTTTCTCAGTTATCATAAAGCAGACGCCCCCAACCTTTTGGGTACCAGAGACCGGTTCCATGGAGAAAAGTTTTACTGTGGACTGGAGGGACACGGTTTTGCGTGCTGCCTGCATCCCACGAATGGGGCTTTGCTTGTTTGCGCGTCCCGGTTGCTGGCATGCCACTGATCGGTTCCAGTCCACAGACCCAAGGGTTTTGGGACTCCTGCCGTAAGGGACTTTCAGGGTAATAACCCACACCTTGAATTGGATTTGGTAGCAAACTGGAAATCAGGGCAGCTTGCACAACAGTGGTGTTGCATGGGCCACCCTAAGGGCGTCTAGGAACATCCACGAGGCTGTGTGTTTTGTGCTAAGCACTCTTCAAGGGTAGCCCCACGTAGAGTGCGTTGCAGTAGTCCAGATAGAGGGATAGGCCGGGTTTTATCCTGTGCTCAGAAAATTTTTCCAGGTTGTTTGGACTGTCCTTGATCTTACAAGAGGCTTCTCTTCGTTATATATGAGCCATGGTGGTGCAGTGGTTAGAGTGCATTACTGCAGGCTACTTCCACAGATCATTGGCTGCCAGCAGTTTGGCAGTTCAAATCTCACCAGGCTCAAGGTGGACTCAGCCTTCCGTCCTTCCAAGATCGGTAAAATGAGGACCCAGATTGTTGGGGGAAAGAAGCTCTGTAAACCGCTCAGAGGGGGCTGTAAAGCACTATGAAGCAGCATGTGTTATTGCTTGTGAAGGAAAGAAAAATGAAGGAAGGAAGGAAAAGAAAGAAAGAAGGAGGAAGAGAAGGAAGGAAAGAAAGAAAGGAAGGGAAGGGAGGGAAGGAAGGAAGGAAGGAAGGAAAGAAAGAAAAAGAAAGAAAGAAAGAAAGAAGAGGAAGCCAGCCATAGTGGTGGACTTGTTACAATGGAATGTTGCAGGCTATCTCTGCCCACTGCCAGGAATTTGATCCTGACCGGCTCAAGGTTGACTCAGCCTTCCATCCTTCCAAGGTTGGTTAAATGAGGACCCAGATTGTTGGAGGGCAATAGGCTGACTCCGTAAACCGCTTAGAGAGGGCTGTAAAGCACTGTGAAGGGGTATATAAGTCAAAGTGCTATTGCTATTTCTCCAAGCCATGGAGATTTAACAAAGCCACAAATTCACCTCGAGATTTTTGAGAGCAGAGGATGGCTATTTCAGAGATCGACTACTTCATGAGGAGATCGAGGCAAAGGTCTTCCTTAAGGATGAGCAATAAATTTTCCTTTCGTGTAATGATCCGAGCCATATTGATCGCTTCCTGTCAAACTTGAAGTCTATTCGTCATCGTCACTGCTGGTCCCAGCTTTCTGGGAGAAGTTAAAGAAAGGAGCTGTTGGACCGCTTGACATCTTGTTGGGCAACCATAGCAGAGGAGACCCTGCCTGGGCAAGGTTGAGAGGAAACCACCAGCATCTTGTGCTTGCCAAAGTTGGCAAGCAGGAAGAAGCGATGACCTAGTCAATGATGGCTAACCCCAGTTTGAAAACAGTCGCCTGGCTCTGCAACACTATTCTTTTTTAATTTTGCTCAGTTGCAATTAAAGGTAAAGGTAAAGGTTCCCCTCGCACATATGTGCTGGTCATTCCCGACTCTAGGGGGCGGTGCTCATCTCTGTTTCAAAGCTGAAGGGCCAGCGTGTCCAAAGACGTCTCCATGGTCCCGTAGCCGGCATGACTCAACGCCAAAGGTGCACGGAACGCTGTTATCTTCCCACCAAAGGCGGTCCCTATTTTTCTACTTGCCTTTTTTCCCTGCTTTCGAACTGCTAGGTTGGCAGAAGCTGGGACAAGGAAGGGGAACTCACCCCGTTACGCGGCACTAGGGATTCGAACCGCTGAACTGCCGACCTTTCGATCGACAAGCTCAGCGTCTTAGCCACTGGGCCACCGCATCCCAGTTGCGATTAGAGTTGAAATTAGGAGTTGCAATTAGGAGTTGAAATTAGGAGTTGCAATTAGGAGCCGCTTAAGGGCGATGGGGTAGTTGCAACTAGCGGTGGGTTTCCAATATTGTTACCACCAGTTCGCCCTGCGCGCATGTGCCTGCTTCGCACACACTCGTGCCTTCCACACATGCACCCAGCCTCAAAAACATGGCTAAATAGGATGACATTACGCCGGGGCAGTTGGCTGGGCCCACACTCGCAGTCACTGCTATCGGTTCACCTGAATCGATCCGAACCGGCTGAATGCCACTTCTGATTGCAATCCCATCAGGTAGTTGCAACCTCTGTTTGGCCATCTCTGGATTATAGATGACTTTCAGCTGTCCGTTGAAGACAGGAACTCCCTTAGAAGAGGTTCGGTTTGTTCTCCTTATGTCGGAACATATTAACAAGCAGCATTTTCAAGGCAAAAGGTGCTGCTTCTAAACTGCTCTTTAGGTTTTAAACTTTGATAGCTGCCTAGAGAATGTTGCTTGAAGCAGAAAGGCAGCGTGTCAATCAAAATTTTATTAGGGAAAGAAAGTAGCTTTTGCTAAAAATGGTATTAAAGATATTATGAGCCATGGTTAGAGCGCAGAACTGCAGGGCTACTGCTGCTGCCTGCAATTTGGCAGTTCAAATCTCACCAGGCTCAAAGTTGACTCAGCTTTCCATCCTTCCGAGGTGGGTAGAATAAGGAACCCAGATTGTTGGGGACAATAGGCTGAATGTGTAAACCGCTTAGAGAGGGCTGCAAAGCACTATGAAGGGGTATATAAGTGCTATTGCTCTTCCTTCCTTCCTTCCTTCCTTCCTTCCTTCCCTTTCTCATTCTTTTTCCTGGTGGCACAGTGGTTAGAATACAATATTGCAGGCAGTTCGAAGGAACGAAAGAAGGAAGGAAGGAAGGAAAAGAAAGAAAGAAGGAGAAAGAGAAGGAAGGAAAGAAAGAGAAGGGAAGGGAAGGGAAGGAAGGAAGGAAGGAAGGAAGGAAAGAAAGAAAGAAAGAAAGAAAGAAAGAAAGAAAGAAAGAAAGAAAGAAAGAAAGAAAGAAAGAAAGAAAGAAAGAAAGAAAGAAAGAAAGAAAGAAAGAAAGAAAGAAAGAGGAAGCCAGCCATAGTGGTGAACTTGTTACAATGCAATGTTGCAGGCTATCTCTGCCCGCTGCCAGGAGTTTGATCCTGACCAGCTCAAGGTTGATTGAGCCTTCCATTCTTCCGAGGTGGGTAAAACGAGGACCCAGATTGTTGGGGGCAATAGGTTGACTCTGTAACCTAAGCTTAGAGCGGGTGGTAAAGCACTGTGAAGTGGTATATAAGTCTAAGCGCTATTGCTATGCGTGGACACATTCAAGTTTGCCATATTATGAAAAAAATAAATAAATCCAAAGAGTATTTTTTATTTTTTGGTTCTGGGAACAGGAAGAGTTAGGCTTCGGTTTCTTCTGATAGCCAAACACTGTTATATGAACGCTCTATAACTCCATTTCTTACATCTGGGACTGTTCTCAGAATATCGTATCAATGACAAGTCAAGATGGAGGGGATATTTGTAGCTTGGGGTTGAAATGAGGGGTGCTTGGTGCTCTCTGAGCTTGCTTCTTTTCTTGTAGACGTTTCATGACCCAACTAGGGAACATTATCAGTGCTGATTGATGATGTTACCTAGTTAGGGTCATGAAAATGTCTGTAAGAAAACAAGCCAGTTCAGAGAGCACCAAGGACCTCTCATCTCTAGGATAACCATGGTCTTCCCTTTAGAGCCCAGTAATACCCTTTCCAGTTGCACTGATAGAAAAACATCAAGGGTTTCAACCAGATATTGTAGATGCCATGAAACTACCTTATTTTTCGGAGTATAAGACGCATCTTTCCCCCCCCTAAAAGGGGTTCAACATTTAGCTGCGGCTTACACACCGAATGTAGCCCCCGCTCATCCACTGGCCCCCACCCTTTGGTCTCTGCCTCGCAGCAGTTACCTCCTTGCAAGCAAACAGCAAGAAGACACAGCTCCTTTCAGCTTCAGCACAGCCTAATTAGCACAAGTTGATTGGATGGGCCCTCCGACTCTCAGCTGATTAGCTCTCCGCTGTTTTGCGCAGGGCTCTGCTGCTTGCTGCAAAAGAGGTCAATTGCTGGAGCAGATTCTCCCCCCCCCTTGTGCTAATCAAGCTATGCTGAAAACGAAAATGAAAGTAAAGCAGGCTGTTAGCTGCAAAATTGCTCAGAGGCAGAGGGAGATTTCTTTTTCTTCTTTTCCTCACCAAAAAAGGTAGATTCATCTTATACTCCGGTGTGTTTTTACTCTGAAAAATACGGTAATTCCTCCCTGTCTCATTGAGATCTGGCAAGGAAGGTTTTGTAAGGATGAGTTAGCTGATCCCCTCCTCCTCCTGATTAAAGAGGCAATGTAATCCATCAAGGTCAGAGCTTGCTTTTGAGGGTCGCATTCCCTCCTCGCAGCTCTAATCCCCAGCTGCGGTCAATATTTATGGAGAAAGGATTCCTTTTAATCTGCAGTATGCAAGGAATATCATCTTCTGTTCTATAAAGCCCCTCCCCCCCCCATCACCCTGAATAATAATCAGGCGCAAAATGTAGGAAAAACGGTGGCAGAATTTGGGGGCGGAATCAAAAGAGGGATCAACCTAGAATCCTTACGTAGTCATAAGCGGACTAAGCCCAACCTCCCTTAAATTCCATGGACCTTTATCAAGCAGGCACTAACTGTTAGTTGAGAAGATTCCTGCGTAAAGGTGTTTTAGCAATAAATCAGATTACCGCATTTTTCAGAATATAAGATGCTCCGGACTATAAGACACACCTCCCCTTTTTTGGGGGTGGAAAACGAGAGAAAAAAAATCTGCCTCTGCCTCCCAGCAATTTGCCCCCTTGCAGCAAACAGCCCATCTCAGCTTCAGCACAGCCTGATTAGCACAAGCAGGTTATTGTCGGTTGGATCGGGCTCCCGAAGATCAGCTTTTTCAGGCTGCAGGGATTGCCGTAGCCTATTGACGCCTCTGTTTTCAGCCTCCGTGTGCCCCATTTTCCACCCGTTCCGGGTGGCGGAAATCGGAATGGGCAATAGGCTATGGTAATCCCTGAAGCCTGAAACAGCTGATGGTTGGGAGGCCGATCCAACTGACAATCAGCTGCTTGTGCTAATCAGGCTGTGCTGAAACTGAAACGGGCTGTTTGCTGCAAGGAGGCAAATTGCTGGGAGGCAGAGGCCAAAGGGTGGGGGCCGGTGGGTGTATAAGACGCTCCCAAATTTTCACCCTCTTTTAGGGGGGTGGGAAGTGTGTCTTATACTCCAAAAAATACGGTAATTGGAGCTCTTTCACGCCTGACATTCCCTTCCAAAGGACTCTTGAAATCCTCCGTATCAAAAGCCGCAGCCTTTACTGTGGTCCAAGCGCTTGAACTGCATTATTCGGCAGTGTCCCGATTTCACTGACCATCAGAAAGGATGGGACCCCGCCTGGCAATTGGCCCCAGTCCACCCATCATCATCTCTCTCTCTCATCCCCACTCCCTCTCTCGCAATGCAACCGTGATTGTGGCTTGCAACCTTGCAAAACAAGCCATTTTAAAACACCCAAGCCATCACTCCTTTTGCAGGAGAATTTCTTTCCTCGCCAGGAACTGGAAGTGGGGGGGGGGTGGGATCTTCTCTTACTTCATCCCTGTCAAAGAAACCCCCCTTTAGGGATGGCTTTTCTTTCACCTGAATCATCTGGCGGTCGGCCTTGGTGCCAGACGGGACTGTTTGTGCTGCGTTAACAGAAAATAAACCCCCTTTCAAAACCATTTCAACCTTCTCCCTTTTTTCAAACGGCTCCCCCTCCTCTCTCTCCCTTCTTTATCTCCCCCCTTGCTCCTCTCCCTCTCCTCTCTCTTTTTCTCCTCTCTCTCTTTCTCCTCTCCCTCCTCTCCTCTCTCTCTTTCCTCTTTCTCTCTCCTCTCTCCCCCCTCTCTCCCCCTCCTCTCCCTCTTTCCTTTCTCTCTCTCCTCTCTCTTTCTCTTTCTCTCCTCTCTCTCTCCTCTCTCTCCTTTCTCTCTCCTCTCTCTCTCCTCTCTCTTTCTCTCACTTCTCTCTCTCCTTTCTCTCTCTCTCTCCTCTTTCTCTCTCTCCCTCCTCTCCTCTCCCTCTTTCCTCTCTCTCTCCCCTCTCTCTCCTTTCTCTCTCTCTCTCTCTCCTCTCTCTCTCCTCTCTTGCCTTTCTCCTCTCTTTCTCTCTCCTCTCTTGCCTTTCTCCCCCCTCTCTCTCTCCTCTCTCTTTCTCTCACCTCTCTCTCTCTTCTTTCTTTCCCTCCTCTCCTCTCCCTCTTTCCTCTCTCTCTCTCTTCTCTCTCTCTCCTCTCTATCCTCTCCTCTCTCTCTTTCCTCTCTCTCCCCTCTCTCTCCTTTCTCTCTCCTTTCTCTCTCTCTTTCTCCTCTCTCTCTCCTCTCTCGCCTTTCTCTCTCCTTCTCTCTCTCTCTCCTCTCTCTTTCTCTCACCTCTCTCTCTCCTTTCTCCCTCCTCTCTCTCTCTCTCCTCTCTCTCTCTCTCTTTCTCCCCCTCCCACAACGATGCGGTCATGATGCAGTTTATAGTTTCCTTCCTTGCCCCTCACCAAAGACACGCTCGTGTTGTATTTCCTCACACATCCTTTGCAGAAGCCACAGATCTGAGCCGGGCTTACTAAAGAATGCTGCGTCTTTTCCTTTTCCTCGTTTTTCCTTTCATGGCTACCTCGTTGCATTCTAATTTTTGATCGCACAAAAGGATGCTCCTAAGCCTCTGTAACCAAAACCTTACCCCCACCTGTCCATAGCCATGATTGAGAAAGAGCGGGGAGTGGCTCCTGGGGGGGGAGGCAGTGGGGGGGGCAGGGGGTCAAGGCCTCTGGATCTAGGGGGAAGCAGCAGCAACAACAGCTGCACAGAGGCTTAATGCTCTCGGAAATGCTTGTTTCTTCGTGCGGCAGCAGTCACAACTTCGAAGCCGGATCGGGGCCTTGGTCCTTCAAGACCAGAGTCCTGTACTGCATTGGGGGCCAGGGGCCTCTTTTTTCAGTCACTTCCATCTGGGCAGTCTGCAAGCCGATAACAAAACCTAGGTTGCATTAAGAGAAGTAGAATCAGGATCGCGTGAAGTATTAGTAAGTAAGACCACACCTGGAATACTGCATCCAGTTCTGGTCACCACATTACCAAAAAAAAAGATGTTGAGACTTTGGAAAAAGTGCAAAGAAGAGCAACTAAGACGATTAGGGGGCCTTGGAGGCTAAAACGTGTGAAGAACGGTGGCAGGAATTGGGTCTGGCTAGCCTACCGAAAAGAAGGACCAGGAGTGACGTGATAGCAGTGTTCCAACACTCGAGCGGCTGCCACAAAGAAGTGGGGTGGGTGTGCCGAATGTATTCTCCAAAGCTCCTTGAAGGGAAGGCAGGAAAGAACGGATGGAAACTAATCAAGGAAAGAAGCAATGTAGAAATAGGGAGAAATTTCCTAATGAATAACCAGTGGCACTTCAGAAGTTGTGGGTGCTTCATCACTAGACGTTTTTAAGAAGAGACCGGACAGCCATTTGTCTGAAATAGTATAGGGCAGTGATGGCTAACTTTTTGCCATCGCGTGCCAAAAGCGGGGGGGCGCATGGAGGGCTTGCATGCATGTGTGCCCACATCCATAATTCTATGCTCCCCCCCCATGTTCTCCCCCGCTTTTGGCACACGATGGCATGTGGGCCCGGTAGGCCCATTTTTCGCTCTTCTCAGGCTCCAGAGCCTTTCTAGGAGCCTGGGGAGGGCAAACACGGCCTTCCCCACCCCCAGAGGCCCTCCGGAGGCTGGAAACAGCATGTTTCCTGACTTTCCCAGAAGGCCCAAAACTCAACTGGCTGGCGCACGCATGTGTGCCGGAGCTGAGCTCGCGTGCCCACCAATATGGCTCCACGTGCCACCTGTGGCACCTGTGCCATGGGTTCGCCATCTCGGGTATAGGGTGAACCTTTTTGGCAACAAGTGCCCAAACCAGAACATACATGCATGCACATGTGCCAAAGCGCCAGAGCACCGGAAACCCAAAGACCAGCTGGCCGGCACGCATGCGTGTGCCGGCCACCTAGTCTTTGGGTTTTCGGCGCTCCAGCATGCGCAAAGACTAGCTGGCTTTCTTATATCTCCCTAAAACTCCTTTTTTTCCCCCAAGCTAAGCCCGTCAGTTGCTAAATTTTTCTATGTCAGGCTTCATTCCAAATGAATTGGATTGTCCTGTTTTGTACTTTTCCTCGCTCTGTAATGGCACAAGGACCAGACCTGGTCAATATTCCTACGGTAATTTCCCTGTGGTTTGGTTTACTCATAGTTTATCAAGGAGACAATCACACACTCACCAAAACTGGTAGGGCAACCTGCATATAAACAGGAAGCTAATTCAGGGGTGAAATGTAAAATTTGTTACTATCGGTTCTGTGGGTATGGCTTGGTGGGGGAGGGGTAATGTGACTGGGTGGGCGTGGCCAACTTTTTATTTTAACTTTTCAAAGCATGTTTTCTGCAAATGCAAAAAAAAAATGCTTTGAAAAGCCTCTGCCGATCAGGCAACACAGCTGGGATCGTCGGAGCCTTTTCAAAGCATTTTTTTAAACCGCCTCTTCCGCTGAAGAGGTTGCAGAAAAAAAATGCTTTAAAAGTCTCTCTGACGATCCCGGCTGAGTTGCCTGATCGTTTTAATAAATGCTTTGAAAAGTCTCTCTGCCGATTAGGCAACTCAGCTGGGGTCGTCAGAGAGACTTTTAAAGCTTTTTTTTTTTTTTTGGCAACTTGTTCCGGGAAAGAAGTTGCAGAAAAAAATGCTTTGAAAAGCCTCTGAGATCCCAGCTGAGCCACATGATCATCAGAGGCTTTTTTTTTTACTTTCAAAAGCATTTTTTTTCGGCGGAAGAAGGTGTAGAAAAAACGCTTTGAAAAGTTAAAAAAAAAGCCTCTGATGATCGTGCGGCTCAGCTGGGCATGGTGGGGAGGGACAGGGATTTTTGCTACCGGTTCTCCGAACTACCCACTGCCATTGCTACCGAATCGGGCGATCCGATCTGAACCAGGAGCATTTCATTCCTGAGCTAACTCCATACTCATTAGCCCTGATGATGTAACCTGGGGGAGTAAAGAAATGTCTGCAAACAAATAACCAAGCTCAGAGAGGACAACCAAGGACCCCTCATTTTAACCCTGAGCTGCAAGATTCTACTGGACTCTATCTTGAAATTCCTTTTCTAATGATTCCACGCTTGCAAATGACCTTTGCTGACTGCATCTATACACGGCATAAGCATTTTCACTGATAATCCACTCTTGACTGCAAGATGCCTTTCCTACTTAGTCACTGTTACCCCAAATCAGTGGTGAAATGCTCCAAGGTCGTCTACTGGTTCTCTTTGCTACCGATACCCTGCGTGCACACATGCATGGTGCATGCCAAACACACGCTTTGTGTGCGCATGTGCATTACAGGCGCTGTTGCACAGCACTGAAAAAAGAAACTTAAGCCTTTTCTAAGGTAAGTAGAACAGCGAGGGTGGGGGGAAGCAGCTGTGCCGCCTGATTTATATTAGCTAGAAAACAGGGTTTCCTGCTTTTTCCGACACAGCTGATCATCGGAAATACCGATTCGTGGGAACTGGTAGCATTTTTTTACTACCGGTTCGCCTGAACCAGTCCGAACCAGTAGCATTTCACCTCTGCCCCAAATCTTACTATTATAGGGTTGGATTTTTGTGCCCCAGATAAATTACTTTACCCTTTCTGCCACCAGCTAGGTAAATACTAAAAAGATGGTGTCTCTCTTCACTTGTGTCCGACTCTATGGGTCAGAACTCATCTCTGTTTCTTAACCGAGGGAGCCAGCATTATCCGAAGACAATTTCCGTGGCCAGCATGGGTATACGCCCAAGGCGCACAGAATGTTGTTCTCTTCCCACCGAAGTGGGACCTATTTATCTACTTGCATTTGCATGTTTTTGAATAGGTAGTGGTACCTATTTATCTACTTGCATTTGCATGTTTTTGAACCAAGTGGGCTGGAGCTGCAGCAAGGAAAGGGAATTTGCCCCCGTTGTGCGGTACTTGGGCCTCGAATCTGCTCTGTCAGCTTTTCAGTTGACAAGCTCAGCGTCTTTCACCGCTGAATCACTACGCCCCCTGCTAACTTAAGTAGATGTGGGTACATCAGGAAACTCTGCTGAAGGGGAGGACTGTCTACCCAGAGAAAGGGAATAAAGGTGAGGCAATGAATATAGTCCAGTTAACAACTTAGCAGTTGCCGTGAGGAGGACAGGTGGGCTGTTGGTTGAGGAACCCTTATTTATTTATTTATTTGTTTTATTAAATTTGTATACCGCCCTTCTCCTAGTGGACTCAGGGCAGTGCACAGCCAGGAATAAAAAACACTTCAATACAAAATTTAAAATTTGTAAAAGAATTAACCAATTTTTGGCCCAGAAAATTTAAAAAACCCATAGACAATTTAAAATTTAAAACCCATAGATAATTAAAAAACCAAAGAGGGAGGGGGGTTACGCCAGCCCAGCTTGACAAAATAAAAAAGTTTTTAAGGCACGGCGAAAAGCCCGGAGATCAGATATCATACGGATCTCTGGGGGCAAATTGTTCCAGAGGGCTGGTGCTGCCGCCACAGAGAAGGCTCTCCCCCTGGGCGTCGCCAGCCGACATTGCCTGGCTGACAGCACCCTGAGGAGTCCCTCTCTGTGGGAGCGTACTGGCTGGTGGAGGCTATCAGCGGCAGAAGGCGGTCCCGCAAGTACCCAGGCCCTATGCCGTGGAGCGCTTTAAAGGTGGTCACCAACACCTTGAAGCGCACCCGGAAGACCACCTGAAGCCAATGCAGCTCACGCAGGAGAGGTGTCACATGGGAGCGCCCTCTTGCTTCCATAATCCCCTGCGCGGCCGCATTCTGCACCAGTTGGAGCCTCCGGGTGCTCCTCAAGGACCCTTGTCCGTTGGAGCTGCTGAAGAATAGCCATTACTACAGAAAGAACAGGGATGGGCTGCTGGGGGTTCACAGGGATTCGGCAGAACCTCTAGCTAAGATTCTGTGCAGTTCAGAGAACTCCCAAATCCCACTCCTGGCTGGCCCCGTCCACTCCGCCTCTCCCAAGAGTTCCCATGCTGCCCGTTTTGGATGCAGATAAGTGCAGGGCACATGCAGAAGCTCAGGGAGGGCAAAAAATGGGACTACTGGAAGTTCAGGAACAGGCCTGTTTCCAGCCTCCAGAGTAGTGGTGGGTTCCAACTGGCGTTACCACTGGTTCTCTTCGTGCATGCATGTCGAACTTGCGCTCTGCGGAAGCGCGTTAGTTACCTGCCCAGCTGAGGTGCGGCAATCCACTCTGCTGCGCCTATCAGCTGGGCTAAAAAAGAAGAAATAAAGGTAGGAATAACGCGGGGGTGGACGGGAGGGCCAAACAAAGAGAACCGGTTCGGTGATGTTACATTGTCACCGCTACTGGCTCAGCCAAACCGGGAGGAACCCACCACTGCTCCAGAGCCAGGGAAGGCCATTTTCACCCTCCCGGAGGCTCAAGAAAAGCCTACAGAGCCTGGGGAGGGCAAACTCCTCCCCCCAGTGTGGTGCAGGAGGCCGACTAGACTACCCCCACCATGGCCATGCTCACCCGGCAGCCAGGCAGAGAACCCCTTGCTAAAATATTTGAAGCCCACCCGTGAGAAAGAGGGACCTTGCAGTTCCGACGGTGACGTTATTTTGGATGTGCTTCAAGTCTTTGTCTTGGGAGATGCCCGCTGTGCTGCTTGCTCTTTTCCGTAAAGCGCAAGCCAAAAAAAAAAAGAGGAGAGCCTGGCATCAGGCAGCTGTTTGTGTCACCGGGGAACACCAGTAAGTAAGCAAACGGCGTTGATCATTAGCAGTAGGGCGCCTGTCCTACACCAGGGTGACTTTGAAGTGAGTAAAATAGCCGTTGGCAAAGCGAACGGACAGAGGGTCCAAAGTTGGTAAATGATGTGTGCTGTCACAAGGTTGATTGCTTTGTTGCGTTAATATTTATGGAAGAGTTAAGGAACCTTTTTTAAAAAAAATCTGTAGGACGGATAGACACACCAGCGCAGCAAAGAGCGATATACCGGAGTTGCTAAATTGTTGCTTGCTTCTATTGCTTCCGGTTGGATTAAAAAAATCCCCCAAAACTACTTTTTCTAAATGTCTGTGGAGATTCTCAGACATCCGTGATTGTCCCAAAGGTGATTTTTTTTTTCAAGAGGCAACTGGACTTTAAGTTTTTTTTTCTCTGAAGACATTTCTCTTCTCATCCAAGAAGCTTCTTCAACTCTGACCACCTTCTGAAAGCTGATGAAGCTTCTTGGATGAGAAGCGAAATGACTTCAGAGAAAATGCCCAGTTGCCTCTTGAAAAAAAAGCACCTTTAGGACTTTATGGAAGAACAGAATGCTTTCACTCGGACACGCAGTCGTACAGGAGAAGGAGGAGCAGAACGGGGGGTGGAGTCAAAAGAGGAATCAGCCTAGAGTCAACTCCGTAGTCACAAATGGGCTAAATCCGAAGGGACGAAGTCCAACCCTTCGATTCTCCACCATCCAGTCAGAGCTGAAGAAGCTTCTTGGAGGAGAAGAAAAACCAGAAAGTCCAGGTGCCCTCTTGAGAAAGCACCTTTGAGACTATTTTTTCTATTAAAAAAAAAAAATCTGTGCCAACTTTTTTGTAGATTGGATGGTTGATACTTCTAAGACAAGGATTACCGTTCTATCTTTGTGGCTTACCATGTGAATTAACCCCGAGGGAATTAAGATTTTGGGCCAAATCTCCATCATTTTCTATTGTATTCCAATTTTCCTTTTATGTAGGGGCGCAGTGGCTCAGTGGCTTAAGACACTGAGCTTGTCGATCGAAAGGTTGGCAGTTCAGCGGTTCGAATCCCTAGCGCTGTGTAATGGAATGAGCTCCCGTTCTTTGTCCCAGCTTCTGCCAACCTAGCAGTTCGAAAGCAGTTCGAAAAATGCAAGTAGAAAAATAGGGACTACCTTTGGTGGGAAGGGAACAGCCAAATGACGACGGAGACGTCTTTGGACAGTGCTGGCTCTTCGGCTTTGAAACGGAGATGAGCACCGCCCCCTAGAGTCAGGAATGACTAGTACATCTATGCAAGGGGAACCTTTTACCTTTTAAAGATACATTAGAGGCATGATGGCTCAGAGTTAAAGAGACTGAATTTGTCAGTTGGAAAGCTGACAGCCCGGGTTTGAGACCCCGAGCACCATGTGACGGGATGAGCTCCCATCCTCATCTCAGCTCCTGCCCACCTAGCAGTTCAAAAGCATGGAAATGCAAGTAGATAAATAGGTACCACTGCATTCTGTGTGCCTTTGGTGTATAGTCATGCTGGCCATGTGACCACGGAATTGTCTTTGGAACAACGGTGGCTCCTTTAGCTAAGAAACGAAGGTGAGCATTGCCCCCTACAGTTGGAAACTACTAGATAGGAGAAACTTTTACCTTTAAAGCTTTACTTAACAAATTTGGGTTTCATAAGTCCAGATGACCACTAGCCGGTTGACAAGAATAAGTCCTTTCTATATCTCTTTGCTGCCATCTAGTGACCATATGTTACTCTTGCAACTCTAAAACAGTGGCTTTAGTACAATTATCATATTTTTGAGATATTCTGTTGCAGTCTGTTGGGTACAAGAGAAAAGAGCCCTTTCCTCCTTGCCATGGCACCGGAAGGTTGTTAGAAGGAAACTAGAATGTCTCTGCCGTAGTTGTACCGTGAGGATATATTGGTTCTAAATCGAAAATAATGCAGTTGTAGTTCTTTTTAACTCCACCCCGTTCATCTCAATAAATCTTGTTGAAAAAGACCTCTGTGAGAATCGTGCCTGGGGGGGAAAAAATCACTTCCAGTTTTAAGCAATTAACAAACAGGTTGACACCGAATGGGAGCGTCAGAACCTAAAAATCATTTTATTGCACACCCTTGCTTCTACTACTTCACTTTTCCTTCCAGCAATTCAATTGTGCTACATTCTATTTTCAAGCCAGTTGTGGGTCCAACTTCTCGACTGACCCAGCTCACTTTTAACCAGATTGTTAGTGTGAAATATCTGCCTCAGGTCAAGATACAGGAGCCCTTTTCTAATCACAGTGATGCCAGAAAGATGAAATATGTGTTTGTTGTATCCCAACACAAACTCCATCCTTTTTGTTGCATGGATCATTTTCCAATTTACAATATTCACTTCCTCAACCTAAGCCATCGTTCTTTGTTTATTGGCTGGCTTGCCAATCCTAAGGATCAAGATACGTCTGCATTATTTTTCAGAATAAATTGTTCCTTAACGTATTAAGTTTTCCCAATCCACAATCAGATTTTCTTTCAGCAGATCACTTAAGAAACCAATTCAGGCCTACCGTAAGCCCCGTTTTGTATTCAAAAGTACTTGCGGACCAGTTACAATATGTTCCATGCTGGGAACTAATGAACCAAATAATTTTTCTTCCGTTCTAATTTTCAATCAAAAGCCCATAGGGAAAACTCATCAGTTCCAGTCCAATTAATGGACCAGCCAAATGTCTACGGAGATTGTCAGCCATTCCCAGATTGTGGTTTGTCCCAAAGGGGCTTTTTCAAAAGGCTACTGAGCTCTGTTTTTCCTTGAAGACGTTTCACTTCTCATCCTAGAAGCTTCTTCAGTTCTGACTGAATGATGGGGAATCCTTCCATTCTCCACCATTCAGTCAGAACTGAGGAAGTTTCTTGGATGAGAAGTGAAACGTCTTCAAGGAAAAATAAAGCCTTTTGAAAAAGCCCCTTTGAGATAACGGACAGGCTGTACACAGGAACTTCTAGTATAGTGATAGCTAACCGTTTTGCCGTCGCGTGCCAAAAGTGTGGAAAGTGCGGGGGGGGGGTGTCACGCGTGTGCCCACACCAGGGGTGGATTCTACTTTCCGTTATTACCGGTTCACGACGGGAGCGTGCGTCCTTCTGCGCATGCGTAGCTCATCAATTATGACACCCGAGCGGGTGGACGGAGCCTCCCAACGCTTTTACTACCAGTTGTAAAAGAACCAGACAGAACCGGGAGCAAACCAACACTGGCCCACACCCATAATTCAATGTGCCCCACCCCCCTTTTGGCACACAATGGCACGGTGGGTCCGTTTGTCACCCTCCCCAGGCTCCAGAAACTTTCTAGGAGCCTGGGGAGGGCGAAAACAGCCTCCCCCCCCCAGAGGCCCTCTGGTGGCTGGAAACTGCCCATTTGCCAACTTGCGGTGGGACCAGAGGGCCCGTTTTTCAATCTTCCGCAGACTCCAGAGCCTTTCTAGGAGCCTGGGGAGGGTGAAAACTGTCTTCCCTACTCCCCCGGAGGCCGGAAATGGCCTGTTTGCTGACTTCCAGTGGGACCATAATGCCTGAAAATCATCTGGGCGATGTGCACATGCACGCTGGAGCTGAGTTAGGGCAATGCTCGCATGCCCACCGATATGGCTCCGTGTGTGACACAGGTTGGCCATCACAGTTCTAGTAGAATGAAAATCCTAGGATATTTCCAGGGATAAAATGAAGGACTCCCTCTTTGCAAGCTACTTAAGAGTTCCCAAAGGAAAGGCAAGATACAAATGCAATAAATGAACTGTAAAATTGAATGAATGCATTCCAGATCAGTCTAACTTGGTTACCGCTGGCAACTTCTATTCCCTGATGGACCTTCCTGGCATGCCATATGTCTTCTGCCTGGACCTACTTCTGCTTCCTGACTCTCGTTTCTGAACTTGGATGGGCATTTCAGCTGGTTTAACTTTTCCTCAGCTGTCCATCCTAGCATCGTGCCCAGGAGTGGTATTCACTTACCTTTGTTATCGGCTTGCAAAAACCACATCCACACATGTGCAGTGTGTAAAAAACAGGATGTGATTACGTCCTGGCGGGCGGGCGGAGCCTCCCGCCACCGCTGCTACAGGTTCGCCCCCACTGATCATGCTGCTATAATTTGGTGGCAAAATGATAAAATGTCCAGAATGTGAATTAGGTTTATTAGGACATTGTTTTAAGAATAATTTAAAACAAAACAAAAAAATATATAATTTTTAGTTCTTTTCGGTATTGGCTCTGTATCAGTGGTGGGTTGCTCCTGGTTTGCACTGGCTCGTAAGAACTGATAGTAAAAATTTGCAGTAGTTCCAAGAACTGGTAATAACATTGGCTGGCCACGCCCCCAAACCGGTCCCCAGCCTGGTCGCCACTTGCTTACCCCACCCCAGGGGTTTTTTTTACTCTTAAAAGCATTTTTTCTACAATCTCTTCGGCCGAAAAAATGCTTTTAAAAGTAAAAAAAAAAAGCCTCTGATGATTCCCGCAGCTCAGCTGGGAACGTCAGAGGCTTTTCAAAGCATTTTCTCTACAACCTCTTCAGCCAAAGAGGTGGTTATTTTAAAAAAAGGCTTTGAAAAGCCTCTGACGATCCCAGCTGAGTTGCCTGATCGGCAGAGGCTTTTCAAAGCATTTTTTTCTGCAACCTCTTAAAGGTTGTAGAAAAAAATGCTTTTAAAAGTAAAAAAAAAAATTGGCCACGCCCACCCAGTGACATTATCCCCCCCCACCAAGCCACACCCACAAAATAAGCCATGCCCACAGAACCAGTAGTAAAAAAAATTTTAGAACCCACTCCTGCTCTGTATCCCTCAGCGGCTTCTGGTGGCCATCTTGAAAACCAAGTCGGAGGAGTTGCTACCCTGATCTCTTCATCTGGATTAGGGTTTGGTCTAGTGTTTTTCAACCTTGACAACCCTTAGAAGATTTGAACACTGGACTCTATCTAACAAAATAAAGTTCAGTGTAGAGAAAAGTAAACACTTACACTTAGGCAAGAAAAACCAAAAGTAGACGTACAGGCTTAATAAGAGTAAATCTTAGAGTGATCTTGGAGTCTTAGTGGACAACCAATTCAATATGAGCCAACGGTGTGCAGCAGCAGCCAGATAGGCCAATGCAATCCTAAATTGCATTAACAGAAGGATACAATCATGATCAGGTGAGGTACTAATACCACTCTGTAAAGCCTTAGTAAGACCACACATAGAGTACTGCATCCAGTTTTGGTCACCAGGCTATAAAAAGATGTTGAGACTCTAGAAAGAGTGCAGAGAAGAGCAACCAAGACGATGAGGCTAAAACAGTGGTGAAATCCATTTTTTTTTACTACGGGTTCTGTGGGCGTGGTGTGGTGGGCATAGCAGGGGAACAATACTGCAAAAACTCCATTCCCTCCCCACACCTGGGGGGAGGATTTTTTTAAAAAAATTGATTTATATGCCGCCCTTCTCCAAAGACTCATACTTTTGTATATTTTATACAAAGTCAGCTTATTGCCCCCACAAACTGGGTCCTCAATTGACCTACCTTAGAAAGGATGGAAGGCTGAGTCAACCTTGAGCCTGGTGAGATTCGAACTAGCAGTAATTGCAGACAGCTGGTGTTTAATTACAATACTTTAGTCTGCTGAGCTATCTAGGCTCTTTTACAAAATCTCCATTCCCACTCCACTCCAGGGGAAGGATATTGCAAAATCTCCACTCCCACCTCACACTGGGGCCAGCCAGAGGTGGCATTTCTCTGAACTACTCAGAATTTCTGCTACCTGTTCTCCAGAACCTGTCAGAACCTGCTGGATTTCACCCCTGGGCTAAAACATATGATGAATGATTGCGGGGATGGCTAATTAGTGAAGAGAAGGACCAGGGGAGACATGATAGCAGTCTTCCAATATTTGAAGGGCTGCCACAGAGAAGAGAGGGCCAGACATGGAATAATGGATGGAAACTGAACAAGGAAATAAGGAGTAATTTTCTGACAGTGAGAGCAATCAACCCATGGAACAGAAGTTGCCTTCAGAAGTTGTGGGAGCTTCATCCCTGGAAGCTTTCAAGAAGAGACCAGACTGCCATCTGTCAGAAATGGTGTACGGTCTCCTGCTTGGTCCCTACAAGATCCCTTCCGACTCGTCTGTTAACGTGTGGCCTTCAATTCCCAGAAATCCTCAGCCAACATGGGGAATTGAAGTCCACGCATCTTTAGAGTTGCTAAGGTTGAGAAATATTGCCTTGGACTGTGTAAAGGAAGAAAGCTTGGGCTGAAGTAAGAGGAGATGTGTAACAATGGCCTGTGATGGCTGAATGGAAACATTCAGACAGGGACTGGATGACCACCTGTTGAGGATTCTTGCACTGAGTAGAGTAGATGAGATGCCTGCAGAGGTTCCTTCCGCCTCCTCAATTCTGTGACTTTTGTCCTGCCGTGTGCGATGGATTCCAGAAAGGAGAGGGAGTGAGGTGGGCAGGTGGCCCTTGTCCCAAAATGTGCTCACCTGGGACATCCTTTGCTTCAGGTGACCTGTCCCCAAGGATCTTAGCATCATGCTTGATTTCCTCTTTGCCTTTTTCTTAATTTCTGTAACACTTAGACTTCATGTTTGTTTTACCTACTTCTTTAATATGTGTGTTTTACCAACTTCTTTAATATGTGTTGAAGATCTAGCATATACTATGTTTTGTTTTCTTTCTTTCTTTCTTTCTCTCTCTCTCTCTCTCTCTCTCTCTCTCTCTCTTTCTCTTTCTCTTTCTCTTTCTCTTTCTCTTTCTCTCCTTCCTTCCTTTCTTCTTTCCTTAGCCTGGCTAGGTAGCTCAGTGACTAAGATGCTGAACTTGTCGATCAGAAAGGTTGGCGGTTCGAATCCCTAGTATAGGTCTCCTGTGTGAGCAGGGGGTTGGACTAGATGACTTCCAAGGTCCCAACTCTGTTACTGTTTTCCTTCCTTCCTTCCTTCCTTCCTTCCTTCCTCTTTCTCTCCTTTCTCTCTTTCATTCTTTCTCTCCCTCCTTCCTTTCCTTCCTTCTTTCTCTCTCTCTCTCTTTTTCTCTCTCTTTCATTCTCTTTCTTTTCCTTCCTTCCTTCCTTCCTTCCTTCCTTCCTTCCTTCCTTCCTTCCTTCCTTCCTTCCTTCCTTCCTTCCTTCCTGGTGTGAAGGAGATTGCAGTTTAGCAGTCTGGCAGCAGCTGTCCTAGACATGTGAGTTTTCTCTTCACTCTTTTTCTCTAATCAGATCATTCGTCCCCATTTTCTTCCACTATTTCTCTCTAAATTTAGAATGTATCCAAACCCCCCCTCCAGTTTAGTATCCTACTATGAAAAAAAAATTAGTTGCTAATGATTTTATATATATTAAAACTGAATTAAAAAAAAAATAAAAGAAGGTGTGGAAATTTAGATCCTGAGCAAAATAACTAAGAAATTGGACTATAGCATCTAGGAAGGGAAGGGAAGGGAAGGGAAGGGAAGGGAAGGAAGGAAGGAACTTTCAAATGTAAATGAAAATACAACCATTGCTGCCAATTGCTGTCCTAGAATAATTCCCTTGGTCAGTCCGTAGAGAGGAAAAATCTATATTTCTGAACATCCCAAGAGATTCCACAAATGGGGGTGTAATCAGATAGCAACCATGTGAATTTTGTCCCACTTGCAATGCTGACAAGGCAGCCTAAGCTAGTGAGCATGAAAAACTCTTACAAATCTTTTCTTGCATTTAAAAAATTTGGGGCATCCTATCTAAATCAGAAATACACTCATCTTTGCAATAGTGACGAATATCTGTAGCTCGGGTGTAGGATGAGGGTGAAGGTTCATTCTCCGAGCTTGTGGGTTGGGTTTCCGAACATTTCGTTACCAGGCTGGGTAACATCTTCAGCGGAGAGTTTAGGGGATGTCGGCGTTCTTCTGTTTATAAGGGCTTCAATTGTAGGTGTGCCAGGTGAGGGTCTTATGGTGGGATGTAACCTCCCCAATCAGGTGAGGGTCATTGGGAGGCGAACTGCTAGTGGAGGGGAGTTGTGTGGATTGATGGAGGGTCAGTGCTGCCTCTGGTTGGCTGTACGGTTGACTCTGAGGAGTTCGTAGGTTGGTTGTAGGTCAATGTAGGTCAGTCCCATCAACAGACACATTGACCTACAATGTGGTTGGCTGTACGGTTGACTCTGAGGGGTTCGTAGGCTGGTTATAGGTCAATGTAGGTCAATCCCATCAACAGACACATTGACCTACAATGTGGTTGGCTGTACGGTTGACTCGGAGGGGTTCATAGGCTGGTTGTAGGTCAATGTAGGTCAATCCCATCAACAGACACATTGACCTACAATGTGGTTGGCTGTACGGTTGACTCTGAGGGGTTCGTAGGCTGGTTATAGGTCAATGTAGGTCAATCCCATCAACAGACACATTGACCTACAATGTGGTTGGCTGTACGGTTGACTCGGAGGGGTTCATAGGCTGGTTGTAGGTCAATGTAGGTCAGTTCCATCAACAGACACATTGACCTATGAGCCCTTCAGAATCCAAATCAACTGCACAGCCAATCAGAGGCAGCACCGACCTTCAACCAACCCACACAAGCTCCCCCAACCAGCACTTCATCCCCCAATGACCCTCACTTGACCTAACCTCCCCATCACAGACTCCCACTGATGACTCACACCTGACCCATCACAAGATCCTCACTTGGCCCACCCACACCTGAAGCCCTCATAAACTGAAGAACATCCCCTAAACTCCGCTGAACATGTTACTCAGCCTGGTAGCGAAATGTTCGGAAACCCCACCCACAAGCTCGGAGAACGAACCTCCACCCTCATACACTAGTCCCGTGATGGCGAACCTATGGCACCTGTGCCACAGGTGGCATGCAGAGCCCTCTCTACCAGCATGCCAGCAGTCAACCCAGACCAGCTCCACCGCGCATGCACGCATGCCTCCCGCCAGCCAGCTGGTCTTTGGGTCTCTGCCACGCATGCGTAGGGGGTGGGGTGCATGCAGGAGCGCACGTGAACATGCGTGGGGGCGGGATGCAGAGTGCATGTACGGGGGTGCAGGTCTGCCTCTCTGCTGTCCGACTCTGGGGGCTCCGGAGTCCGCGCATCACTCCCAGATGGCCCTGGCTCCATCTCTGCCTCCGACGCACAGCCCTCATCCGGGCCTTCCCCTGACTCCAGGACTGGCCCATGTTCCTCCCCAGCCTCCTCACTGTCTGACTCCGCTGCCAGGTCCTCAGGCTGCTGGCGGACCACAACATCCGGGCCCCTGGGCCTTGAGTTTGACACCCCTGCTCTAAAATGCTGCAAGTCATAGCTGAGAAGGTCTTTGGGAAAGCACGTGAGATCAGTGTCCCTGAACCAGTCTTCGCCCCACCCCCCACCCCCAATCCAGGAGCTTGAGTGCCTGGGAGGAATTTTCTCTTTAATCGGGAGCCAAGCACGAATAGCCACACAGCCCTCAACTAACCTTGGCAATCAGCTCCCAAGCAAGCCCTGCTTTTTTGACTCTTCCCATCTTGAGCTCCCCGTAAAGATATTTTGGCCACCAGAACGTTAAGAGAGGTGGGTAGAAAACGTCCCCTTTGCGCATGGGAAAAGACGAAGCAGCAGCTGCCGGGGTCACCGATTGACCTGAGGCTCTCTTACTGCTGCGGCATGAAATACCATAGGTGAGTGTTTAGCATATCTCCACCGATGAGTTCTGTTGCCATAAATACTCCCTTTAGATATCCCTGGTTTGCTAAAACCCGAAGAATGTGAAGTTTACCTTCGGACAATAGACGAAAATGATGAACAGTAGCTTGATGAAGATCTCCGAAGGGTCCCCACAGAAACTATAAAGAGGGATCACGGTACCATCACTGCATCAGCAGATTTGTGAGCTTTTCCTGGCTATTTGCAGAGCCTGAGTGCCTGACCCTCAGAGTTGATTGGTATTCAGGTTTGATTGGCAATCAAATGAACGTGGGCCTTTATATCTGGAAAGGCGAGGTAGATCAAAGTTTTAAGCTACTTGGGATATTTTCTCCCCTTTTGTGAGAAGATGCCTCTCTCTGGTGGACAACGGATCCGCTTCAACCCCACCCTGTCCTGAAATAATAGAATAACAGAGTTAGAAGGGACCTTGGAGGCACAGTGGGCCCGGTAGGCCCGTTTTTCGCTCTCCCCAGGCTCCAGAGCCTTTCTAGGAGCACGGAGAAGGCAAAAACGGCCTTCCACACCCCCCCAGAGGCCCTCTGGATGCCGGAAAGAGTGTGTTTGAACTTTCTGGTTTGTTTTTTCTTTTGAAGCTGTTTCGCTTCTCATCCAAGAAGCTTCTTCAACTCTGACCTTCTTCTGAAAGCTGATGAAGCTTCTTGGATGAGAAGCAAAACGTCTTCAAAGAAAAAGCCCAGTTGCCTCTTGGGGAAAAAAAAGCACCTTTGGGACTTTATGGAAGAACAGAATGCTTTCACTTGGACATGCAGTTGTACAGGAGAAGGAGGGGGCAGAACGGGGGGTGGAGTCAAAAGAGGAATCGGCCTAGAGTCAACTCCGTAGTCACAAACGGGCTAAATCCGAAGGTTCAACCCCCTCTTATATTCCGTTGACCCTTAGCTAACACGGAATAGATTCCTGTGCATAGGCATGAGTAATAAATCAGTTTAATTGGAACTTCACACACGGTCTTAGTCTTCTCATACCTGACAACTAGCCTTAGTTTGCTTAAGACAGAATAATGATATCCTAGAGCAGAGCCGGCTGGTTCATTTATCATCTCCATTTCATAATGGGAATGGTCTGCTCAGTTATGCTGGAGTGAGCGCCCGCAGTCAGAGGGACTTCCGGAAGCTGGCAAACGGGCCATTTCCGGCCTCCGGGTGGGTGGGGAAGGCCGTTTTCGCCCTCCCCAGACTCCTAGAAAGGCTCTGGAGGCTGGGGAGAGAATAAACGGGCCTTCTCTCCCCTCCCCAAGGCCCTCCGGAGGCAGGAAACAGCCTGTTTCACTACTTCCGGTGGGCTCCGAAGGCCCGAAAATCAGCTGGCTGGCACACATGCTTACGCAGGAAAACAGAAGATCAGCTGTTCTAATTTTTGGCACAGCCACGTGCAAAAAAGCCAGCTGATTGTTGCCCGTGCATGCATGCCAGAAACCCGGAAGAGGAACAGGCGACGCCGCACATCCCAGGTGACATACCACTTCGGGCACGCATGCCATTGGTTCGCCATTGCGGTCCTAGAACATGTTTATCCATTTTAAAAGTCACCTTTTTGGGGGAGGGGTAAGCTTGCTTATTTCCGTCTTTTGGTATCTGTAAAAAGTTTGCAAGGGGGTATAAATTAGGGCATTATTGCACAAGGAAATATGTGATGTGGATCACAGCTGGCTGAGTTAGAGACTTGAAAAAGGAACCGGTAAAAAAATAAATAAATAAAATTAAGCTATTGGCCTCTCTTAAGGACAGCTCCCTTTTGACAGCGGTTTGATCATTCGTACGATGCTGGCTCGGATGTGTTAAGCGTTTATTCCTACGGTTCGATGTGTTCGGTGCAGCCAGCCTTGCTAATGTGTTCTGTGACCACGTGATTTGCTGGACTCACATTAGCCAATGTGGCATAAATTGCCCAGGGCAGGGAGGAAAGAAAAAAGCGTTGGTTTTGTTAATACGGTACGAAATCCCTTAAATAGCTTCAAATAATCACTTTACCTTACATCCTAGACCAGGGGTGTCAGACTTGATTCCATCAAGGTTATGTTTGATCTGGGGGGGGCCGGGGTGAGCGTGGCCAGCTCGAAATCACTCGTATCGGGGGCGCCTGTGGTGTCCCAAGCGCTCTGCCAGTGAAAATGGCAACTCCGTTTTCGGCTGTGACGGCTTCCTGTGACCCTTTGCCAGTGAAAACGGAGCTTTTCCATTTTTGCTGGCAGAGACACCGCAGGCTGGTCCTTTGTTGTTTCCAGCATGGCCACACAGGCCGGATGTAAGCATCTAGCAGGCCAGATCCAGCCCCTCGGCCTTCAGTTTGACATCCCTTGTTCTGACCCAGGCCTAGTAAAACACACAAGTAGTCCCAAAAAGCTCTTTCATTGCAACAGCTGTGAATTCTGTTCATTCACAGATGAGTCCCCAATAGTTGTAAAGAGTCCTTTGGGGTAAGGCTGGTAATCACCCACCTTTATCTCCCTTGACGCGCTACCAAAGACCTCATTGGCAAAGCCACACGGAGCCCAGAATCAAACAGAGCTTCAGACTTTAAACTGAACAGAATTAACAACGTTGCTTCCTGCAAAGGCCCATGGGCCTTTGCTCCTCTTTTAAGCCTTATAGGAGGGGCCAATCATCGCCAAGCCGTACTCCTGAGTCGTCCCTTTTGTTTTAGCTGTTCTTGCCTTCTGGCAGCCCTGCGCATGCGCGCACTGGGAACAGGCTCCCTCTGTTTCTCTGCCTCGCTGAGGTCCGATGGCAGCCCTGCGCATGCGCGCACTGGGAACAGGCTCCCTCTGTTCCTCTGCCTCGCTGAGGTCCGATTCTGGAGTCTCCGGAGGTAGCACATACCTTCCAGATGGCCCTTTCTCTGCACCTGACACAGAGCCCTCGTCTGAGCCTTCCCCAGTCTCCAGGATTGGCCCATGTTCCTCCCCAACCTCCTCACTGTCCGACTCTGCTGTCAGCTCTGCAGGCCACCGGTGGACCACAACATCCCTGTCCTAGATGTTAGGACACGGCAAAACTCTTTTATTTCCCAAATGCCGCGATCGTCGAGCGATTATTTCCCGCGGACTCAACGGGACCTTCGTTTACTTGAAACGCAGAGACCCTCACTTCTCTTCCATACTTCTCTCTTCCCTTTCCCCTTCCCTGTGTTTCCTATATTTGCTTTTGTGTTTTGTATTTTATACTCTAAACTAATAAAAGATGCAGAGACCTTAGCAAGAGAGTGCAGAGGGAAGAACAGCAAACATAATAAAAGTTTCTGGAGGCTAAATCATATGACGAACAATTGAGAGAGCTAGGTATGTCTCTGGCTTATCAAAGAGAAGGATTAGCGGGAGCTGACTTCCAATACTTGAGGGGCTGCCACAGAGAAGAAGGGGAGGGGGGGTTCCACTGATTCTCCAAAAGCACCAGAAAGCAGGACAAGGAGCAATGGATGGAAGCTCACCAAAGAAAGATCCAACCTAAAAGTCAGGAGAAATTTCCTGATAGTGAGAACAATTCACCGGTGGAATAGCTCGCCTTCCAGAGGTGTGGGTGCTCCATCACTCGGGTTCCAAATGAGCTTTTTTAAAAAAATAAAATAAAATAAAAAGGATGGTGGCATTCGCTTAACAACCACAATGCTTGCTTAATGACGGCCACAAAATAGGTTGTAAGATTTGGGGTGGTCGCCTGGGGACCTGCTTAATGACTGTCATGACTTATGACTGAAATTGCAGATTTAACTATGGTGGTAAGGCAAGGTCTGTCTGTTATCTATCTTTCCATTCCTTTTTTCCTTCCTTCCTTCCTTCCTTCCTTCGTATCATCCATCTATCTATATCTATCTTTCTATCGACCTACCTACCTACCTATCATTTACCTACCTACCTACCTTCCTACCTATTATCCATCCATCCATCTCTCTGTCTATCTATCTTTCCTTCTTTCCTTTCCTTCTTTCCTTCCTTCCTTTGTATCATCTATCTATCTAACCATCCATCTATCTTACCTACCTACCTACCATCTACCTACCTTCCTACCTATCATTTACCTACCTACCTACCTTCCTACCTATTATCCATCATCCATCCATCTCTCTCTCTTTCTTTCTATCTTTCCTTTCCTTCTTTCCTTTCCTTTCTTCCTCCTTCCTTTCTTCCTTCCTTCATATCATCCATCTCTCTCTATCTATCTACCTACCTACTTACCAACCATCAACCTACCTACCTATCATTTAGCTACCTACCCACCTTCCTACCTATCACCTTCCTACCTATCTACCTTCCTATCTATTATCCATCCATCCCTCCCTCACTCCATCCATCCATCTCTCTATCTTTCCTTTTTTCTTTCCTTCTTCTTTCCTTCCTTCCTTCGTATCATCTACCTACCTACCTACCTACTTTACTACCTATCATCTATCTATCTGTCTGTCTACCTACCTGCCTATCTACCATGTTTTCCTTTTAGGTAATTAGGGGGTGGTAAGAGGTATCTATCTTATGAAGTAGTGCACAAGTTCTAAAAGGAAACCTCTGAGATTCCTTCTTGACATTCCCCAATTCAACTGTTCCCCAAATAAACAAGGAAAGGAAGTATGTTCTGATCTGTTAAACAAATCCTCATATCATGCCAGTAAATTAGATTGATTTCCCTTCGCTTTCCAACCGCCTCCTCTTTCTCCTGAACAAAATTTCATTTTTGCAGTTGATAAAGGGGGAAAAAAAAAAAAGAAAAGAAAAATTGCTCTCCAGGCAGATTCAACGGTCGCCTTGCTTATTGCATAAAAAAAAAAGCCACGATCTCTTTGAAAAAAGGGGGAAGAAGGATAAGACGGAACCAAAGGACTTGTGTCTGGTGGAGCAGAGAAAATTGATTGCCAGTTCCCTGGCTTGGTTGCCTTTCGCTCAGCTACAGAACCGCTTCACCAGCCGAGGACAGCTTGATGGGTCAGCAAAAAAAAAGAAGAAGAAGAAGATAACCTTGACAAAGCCAGAAGGAATGTTTAACGAAGGGGATATTTCAAAGGCTCAGCTCAGCAGCCATTATAGAAATAGAAAATCCTAGAGCTGCAGAGGCCCCAAAGAAGCCAGCACATCTGACCCACCACCTCCTCGGCGTGCAAATCTCAAGAAAGATGGGCTTTTAGGCCTCCACTTCTCTGTGGTGCCGCACAGTCAAACAAATTAAGGCTGTTAGCAAAGGGTCTCATTTCATTTCAACCTTCCTTTGGAAAGGGCCTTTCCGTAAACATAATCCACAATTCCACGTCTCGCGCTACGAGACCACAGGGGAAAGGTCTTGACCTTCCACCGGACTTCATTTCAAGTATTTAAAGAGTATCCTCTTAATATCCTCAGTCCGCTGCCCTCAAGGCTAAACACGGATTCTCTGCCCGGTTGCTGTGTGGGCGTGGCGTAGTCAGCCTCCTGCACCATGGTGTGGGGGGTGTTTTTGCTCTTCCTGGGCTCTGGAGGCTTTCCTCAAGCCTCCAGGAGGACGAAAATGCCCTCCCCAGGTTTCGGAGGCCCTCTGGAGGCCTTCTCCTGAACGTCCGGTAGGCCCGTTTTTTCCCCTCCCTGAGCCTCTGCGTGCACCCTGCACTTACCTGCATCTGAAACGGGCCACGTGTGGACTCCTGGGAGGGGTGGGAAGGGGTGGGCGGGATCAGCCGGGAGTGGGATTTGAGGGTTCTCCGAACTGCAGAGGATCTTAACTAGAGGTTCTCTCGAACCCCTGTAGCCCATCCCATCCCTGAACACATTCTAGTTTTGTCAATCTTCCCTTTGAAGCTGCTGGGCAGCCCCTGTTCACCACAACTTCCGAACCAGAAAGCGAAAGATGGCAACCGGATGTAAATTGTCCACTAGCAGTGGCCTTTTGAGGAGGGAGGGAAGATCTCTCCATCCCACCCACCCCTTAAGATAAAATGGGACCGCTCCAGGGGTGAAATCCAGCAGGTTCTGGAGAACCGGTAGCGGAAATTTTGAGTAGTTCGGAGACCCAGCAATTACCACCTCAGGCTGGCCCCACAGTGGGGTTGGAATGGGGATTTTGCAGTATCCTTCCCCAAGCCACACCGTGCCCACCAAGCCACGCCCACAGAACCGGTAGTAAAAAAAAAATTGGATTTCACTACTGGACTGCTCCCCAGCTTTCTAAGAAGAATTTATCACCACCGATTACTCAACTACCCGTCAGCTCTTGGGAAGTCTTGGCCTACCAACAACAAAGATGGCTGACCTATCATCCATCCAAGACCAACAGTATAGAGGTCGTCATCACTTCCGTAGGCGCGACAAAAGAAACTGGCTCTTTTTCTGACCCACCTCCAGCTCCTTTTTTTTCTTTCTCATTATCTTCTCTTGCCCCAGGATCCTGCTTTTATCTTCGCTCTAAATTTATTTAGCACAGTTAGGTTAGAGAATTCATAATGTCATGGCAATAAAAGTCAGCTGTCTCCGGCTACAATGCCGGTCCAAAAATATTTTGCTCATCTGCCAAGAGTTTCAAATCAGCTTGGCAAGTTTCTAATTTTAAACGCCGGTAGCAGGAAAAGAGACTCCCTCGTTTTTTTTCCCTATGCATGCAAAAGCACCGAGAATGCTTTCGGTTTAGAACAGTGCGATCCAGAGACGTTTAGCCGAAGGAGGGTTATTCAGCAGAGCAGAAACTCAGTGATGTTTTCGTGGTGTTTGCTGCAACAGTCTTAATACATCCCAGTTTGGGAAACGCACATGAAAACATATTGGAAATGCAATTTTCCACACTTGCCGCCTTCCAGCTGTTTGAAAACATCTGGAAATTCTAGGCATTGCCAACCCGCTATGTTTGAAACTGGAAGCCAACCGCTTGGAAGAGTCTATTTTAAAGTTTGCAGACTGACAGAGGAGGAGGAGGAGGAGGGTAATGGCATTTTGAGGGTCTGTGGTGCTCTCTGAGCTTGGTTATTTTCTCACAGACATTTCATGACCCAAGTAGGTAACATTATCAGTGCTAGTAAAGAATGGGTGGTGGTGGAGAATGGAGGAGAATCTTAGTACTTTGCAACAGCACTTAGATTTATATAGCACTCCTTAGTGTTTTACAGCAGTGTTTCTCAATCTGGGCAATTTACAGTGGGTGAACTTCAACTCCCAGAATTCCCCAGCCAATTGGCTGGGGAATTCTGGGAGTTGAAGTCCACCCATCTTAAAACCCTGCTAAGGTTGAGAAATGATCCATTAGAGCCCTCTCTAAGCCAGGGGTCCCCAACCTTTTGGACCTCAGGGACCACTAAATTCATAATTTTAAATCCCGCGGGCCACTAATAGGATCAACTGGCTGGGCAGGCATGGCTAGGTGGTCATGTGACTGGGTGGGTGTGGCCAACTTGATGTCACTCACATTGAGGGGTGCCTCGCCAGCCTCTACTCGCCCCTTCCCTCCCAGCCCTTCCTCGCCTGCCTGCCTGGGCTCCTTAGGTCCCCAACAGGAAGCAATTGCTGGAGCTAAGCAGCCACCACGAGAAAGAGTTGGCAAAATAACTCAGTTCAAATTGGATCTAACCAAGAAGGAGGCTCAGCAGAAGCACCTCACTGAGGACTACGAGCATAGGCTTTCCAAGCAGAGGGAAGACCTGCGGGAGTGCAAGGCCAGGTCCCGGCGCCTGGAGGCTCAGCGGGCTGAGATGGTCAGCCAGCTCCACGCCATGATGCAGTCCCACTGAATGAAGCCCTCCGGCTCTTCACCACCAGCGGTGCTTCCCTCCAGCCTTCGCCCAAAGCCCCACACCAGGAGGCTGGAGCAGACCCCAAGTCAGAATTTCTGCCCCCCTCCAACCCACACAAGAAGACCCCGAAGGGGGAGACTCTCTGCAGCAATACAAGCGTTCATTTCAGGGGCCGTAGTTTGAGGACGCCTGATTTAGTGCAATATAAAAAATGCAAATAATTTTTCTGTGGACCACCAAAATTTTCTCATGGACCACTGCAGTCAGTTGGTGACTGCTGCTCTAAGAGATTTACAGAGTCAGTCTATTGCCTCCCCCAACAATCTGACTTCTCGTTTTACTGGCCTCAGAAGGATGGAAGGTCCTAGAACAGTGATGGCAAACCTTTTTGGCACCCAGTGCCCAAACCGGAATGCCCGTGCGTGTGCCAAAAACCGAAAGATCAGCTGGCTGGCGATTGCATGCCTGCTTTTGGGGCATTTTAGGCTGGTTTTTGGACCATTTTCAGGCCGTTTAACGGGTATTTTTTCAAGTCATTTTTTTGGCCGTTTTCGGCCTGAAAAATGGCCTGTTTTTTGGCTGATTTTGGATCATTTTCAGGCAGTTTTCTGGTGCTCCAGCGCCCGCAAAGATCAGCGGAAACCAAAACAGCAGCTGGCAACAGTGTGCATGCGCACAGAGTGAGCCTTGTGTGCCATAAGTTCGCCATCCCGGTCCTAGAATCATTTCTAATCTTGCAGGCGAAAGCGCCTAAAATCTGTGCATTTTTGTCATGGGTTAACTTGGAGAGTTGCTCATCATGCTTCTTCTTGTCACACCGTTTGACCAACTCATCCAGCGGTGGGCAGGTGTGACCGAACTCTGAAAAATTAGTAACGGGGCCTCTGTTGCAAATTTACAAGTGGCCAACAGCAAGGTTCTCGCATGACAAGTTTTTAAAATATATATGGTGAGGAATATCGTATTTTTAGATACTCCGCCATCTGTTTAGGACCGGGTATTAGAATAAAAGTGAATTAATTAAGAAGCAGATAAAGTCTATTTCAAGGAGGAGGAACTGGGGAGGAGGGAACTCTTGCCTGGGGAAGTCTGATACTGTCCCACCCTCCCCGCCACTCCCCAGACCCAGCATTGTGATTTTTTCCCAGCCCCCCAAACCAACTGAACTTCTTCCAAGGCCTGAGTATGTTGAAGGGAAAGACATAGTTGTTAAGGCAACCAGATCTGGGTTGCCAAAACCCTCCAAAGGAACAGAGGGTTGGAGTTCTCTCTACCTCTGGAGTCATCTAATCATCAGCTGGATCTTGGCACCCAGGTCTGGTCACTTGATCTTTCTAGCGGAATACAGAATAACAAGAGTTGGAAGGGACTTCGGAGGCTGTTCTAGGCTCAAGCGGGAGATAACTCTATCATTTCAGACAAATGGATGTCCGGTCTCTACTTAAAAACCATCAGGGTTGGAGCACCCACAAGTCGTTCAACTGATTAATTGCTCTCACTGTCAGGAAATCTCTTCTTAGTTCTAGGTTGCTTCTCTCCTTGATTAGTTTCCACTCATTTTTTTTAAAAAAATTAGATTTATATGCCGCCCTTCTCCAGAGACTCAGGGCGGCTTACAATGCATTAAGCAATAGCCTTCATACTTTTTGTATATTAATACAAAGTCAGCTTATTGCCTCCACAAACTGGCTCCTCAATTTACCTACCTTAGAAAGGATGGAAGGCTGAGTCAATCTTGAGCCTCGAACTTGCAATAATCACAGACAGCTGAATGTTAATAACAGGCTACTTAGCCTGTTGAGCTATCTGAGGCTCTTCATTGCTTCTTGTCCTGCCCTCAGGTGTTTCGGAGAATACCTGGACGTCCTCTTCTTTGTGGCAGCCCCTGAGATATCAGAACACTGCTATCATATCTCCCCTAGTCCTTCTTTTCATTAAACTAGACATACCCAGTTCTTCATAGAATTTAATCTCCAGCCCCCTAATCATCATCAATTTAGAATTTAGAATAGCAGAGTTGGAAAGGACCTTGGAGGTCTTTTAGTCCAACCCCCAGCTTAGGCAGGAAACCCTCCACCACTTCAGACAAATGGTTATCCAACATCTCCTTAAAAACTTCCAGTGTTGGAGGATTCACAACTTCTGGAGGCAAATTGTTCCACCGGTTAATTGTTCTCACTGTCAGGAAATTTCTCCTTAGTTTTAAGTTGCTTCTCTCCTTAACTAGTTTCCACCCATCGCTTCTTGTCCTGCCCTCAGGTGCATCATCGTTGTTGCTCTTCTCTGTTCTCTTTCTGGAGTATTTTTTTAAAAAAACCTCATAATGCTTAAAACTGGATGCAGTATTCCAAGGATGGTCTTACCAAGGCATTATGAAGCGGTATTAACACTTCCTATGATCTTGATTCTATCCCTCTGTTAATGCAGCCTAGGATTACATTGGGGCCTCTCTCCCTCCCTCTCTCCCTCTCTCCCTCTCTCCCTCTCTCCCTCTCTCTCTCCCTCTCCCCCTCCCTCCCTCCCTCCCTCCCTCCTTTTTGGTGGCTTCAGCACACGGCTGGCTGGCTTCATTGCTTCAGCCTGGTCTACCCAATGTGAAGAGGAAACATTGGGCTAGGAGTTTGAAGAGTGGCGTCAAGCTGGCCACGCCCACCCAGTCGGCCACACCCAGTAAGTGGCGTCAAGCTGGCCACACCCACCCAGTTGGCCACGCCCACTAAGTGGCGTCAAGCTGGCTACACTCACCCAATCAGTCATGCTTGCCCGGCCCCCCGAGGTCAACCACAGCCCTGATCAGATAAGTGGCATTCACTATACCTTCCCGATCGGCTCACAAATGTGAGCGCGAGCGCATCCAGATATGTGCACGGCTTTTGGTGCATGTTCTTTGCTCGTGCATGCAGCTTACATTCATGCGCACGGGTAAAAAATGTGCCTAAATAGGATGGCAGAGAGCCGGGGGCGGTGGGCCCCACCCGTGATTTCTGTTACCAGTTCATCCAGTTAGGGCAGGGGTGTTAAACTCAATTTCATTGAGGGCCACATTGGGGCCACAATGTCAATGTGGCCCTCAATGAAGTTGAGTTTAACACCCCTGCCCTATACTGTTCCAGACAAATGGCTGTCCGGTCTCTGCTTAAAAACCTCCAACACCCACAACTTCTGGAGGCAATTGGTTCCCCTGATGAATGGTTCTCACTGTTAGGAAATTGTCCGCAGGCACACCACGGTAAAGGGACATAAGTGGCATCTCCCTCCTCTCACCAGCCAAGTGCCAGTCTCCTGCCAGTCTGCGTGGCAAAGGGCAAAGTCACAAGTCTTTTCCTCTTCCTCATCCCTTTTTTGTCTCTTTCTCTCTCTCTTTTTTTTTTTTGTCCAGCTGTGCGGTTGTGGGCTCCTGGGCGTGGGAATATGGCTCTCGGTATCCCAAGGAAACTTCGCCACGTTTTCACCCACGTTCCCGTCGCTTTCGGCGGCCAACCTGGTCATCGCCATCGGGACCATTGTCATGGTGACAGCTTTCCTAGGCTGTTTGGGTGCCATCAAAGAAAACAAGTGCCTACTTTTAAGTGTAAGTTGGATGCTGTACGGCTCTTCTGTTTCATGCCAGGGACTTAAAGAAATTGCCTTTTTCTCCCCCTTTATTTTGTTACATCGAACTGTATACACCAGGGGTGAAATCTACTTACCTCCCCAACTGGTTCGGAAACGTGTGGACCCTCTGCCCATGCGCAACCGCTTCTGTGCATGCGCAGAGGGTAAAAAACAGGTTACTTCCTGGTTAAAACCAGGAAGTGACGACTGGGTGGGTGGGCGGAGCTTTGCGCCGCCATCGCTACTGGTTCTCCGAACCACCAGCTGCCATTGCTACCGGCTCGGTTGAATCGGTCCGAACCGGAAACATTTGAACCTTGGTATATACACTAAAAGGGGAATATTCGTGCATACAGTTTGATATAACAAAATAAGAGTAATAATAAGAGAAAACATGGAATAATTGATTAATGAAAGATTGCAACTTTATATAAATATGTATCACTATTAGAAATATTATCAGTTGGATTGAAAGTAATAATTATGACTAATGCTATTAGTTTTATTTGTATTAGAATATAATAAAATAACAGTAATAATAAGAAACTGCCTTTTTTCTCCTCTCCCGAAACCTCCATCACAATACCAATAATCCTCGACTTGCAACAGTTCCTTTAGTGACCGCCCGAAGATACGGCGCTGAAAAAATGGACTTATGACCGTTTTTCACACTTACGACTGTTGCAGCATCCCCCCCATAGTCAAAATTGAGATGTTTGGCAACTGACTCATATTTATGACGGTCGCAGTGTCCCGGGGTCGCCTATTCCCCTTTTGTGACCTTCCAACAAGCAAAATCAGGGAAGCCTGCTTAACAACCATGCTACTAACTGAACAACTGCAGTGGTCCACTTAATGACGATGGCATGAAAGGTCATACAGTGGAGCAACATTTTTCTCACTTAGAAACATTCATTTGGGGCCCAAGGGAGGTCATAAGTCGAGGACTACCTGTAAAAGTTTGACAGCCAAGCCCCGTAATCCGTGATAGTGAACTCAGCATTCTTTAGTAACTTCGGTCACTAAACGAATGGTTGTAAGTTGAGAACGACCAATAGTGATGATCAAAGAACTTCCGTTATTAAACTCTGACCTCTCTACAGTAGTGGCCAAAATTGTGGAAACCTTTTGGGAAAAGTGTATTTTCTAAAACTAGCTAATAACACCACTTTTTTTTTCCTTTTTGGGAGTAGTAACATAAAATTATATATCAATATAAAGATAATTTAATCAAGAAAGTTATGCAATAACTTTTATGAGGGATTTACTATTAGAATAGCAGTTATAGTATAAAGAAGAAAAGTGAAACACGTAGAAAAAACAAGATATGCAAAAATGATCCCCATGTCAGTTCATACTTCGTTGGGGAACCTTTAGCATGAATTACGGCCTTACAACGTCTTCCCATGGAGGGAACCAAGTCTTTTAGTTGTGCAGCTGTTATTGTGTGAAACCAAGATTGAATGATGGCTTCTATTAACTGGGTTTTAATGCTGGGTCGCTTCTGACTAGCAAGTTTCTTTACTCGGCTCCCTAGATTTTCAATTGAGTGAAGGTCTGGGCTATTCCCAGGCCATTCCAGCAGTGGAATAGGCTTATCTTGAAACTCTTTAAAAAATAAGTGGTATTATTAGCCATCAAACCTCAAAAATACACTTTTCCCAAAAGGTATCCACAATTTTGGCCACTGCTGTAGCAGAAATTAGCATGCAAGAATCTTGAAAGAGAAAAACAAGTTATTGGTGAAAATCATCTTGGCTACAGTTGCTTTATCGTAATATGTTTTATTAGTTTTATCACCTAACCAGATTCAAACACATCGAACATAATAAATTCACCTTCAGCTACTTTTAAGGTAAAGCAAGGGGGAGAGGTTTATGAAATTCCAGGAAAACGGATCCCAAAATGTGAGAGAAGACCGACATGCCCCTAATTTCAGTCGGAAGGGGACATTCTTAACAAGCTTTACAGTACAGCTGATCCTTGACTTATTCTGATAACTGATCCTTGACAAATTTCTGTTGCTAAGTGCGACTGTTCACTGAGTTTTGCTCCACTTTACGACTTTCCTAGCCACAGTTGTTAAGTGAACCACTGCAGTTGTTAAGTTAGTCACATGATCATTAAATGAATTTGTTTTCCCCGTTGACTTTGCTTCTCAGAAGGTCGCAAAAGGGAATCAGGTGACCCCGGGTCACTGTGACTGTCATAAATATGAGTCAGTTGACAAGGGTCTGAATTTTGATTACGTCACCATGTGGTCGTAAGAGTGAAAAACAGTCATAAGTCTCTCTTTTTGGTGCTGTTGTAACGTCGAACGGTCACTAAGTAAATAGTTATAAGTCAAGGACTACCTGTATCGATTCTGGCAAGGTAGAGCCTGATGTAAACTGGTGGATTTTCATGATAGCAAGTGTTGTGGCCCGACAATGGCCAGCAGAGCTGGCAGCAGATTAGGACAGTGAGGAGGTTGGGGAGGAACGTGGGCCAGTCCTGGAGTCTGGGGAAGGCTCGGATGAGGGCTCTACATTGGAGGCAGAGAGGGGGCCAAGGCCATCTGGTAGTTATTTGCTGCCTCCGGAGTCTGACATCAGCAAAGCAGAAGAACAGTGTGAGCCTGTTCCCAGTGTGCGAATGCGCAGAGTTGCCAGGAGACAGGAACAATTAAGGAAACAGGGTCAACCTGGGAGTAAGGCTTGGAGATGATTGGCCCCTCCCATAAGACATAAAAGAGAAGTGAACGGGACGTGAGCTTTTGCAGGAAGCAATTAGTTCATCTGGCCGATTGAAGATTTGAAAGTTCTGTTTGTGACTCTGTGCCAAGTTTGGCCTTGCCCTGCGTCTGGAAATTAGCTCTCTGGCAGCGTTCCACGTGAGACAGGTGGGTGTTGATCACCTTCCTCTGAAAGACTGTTTATCAAGCCTTGCGGACTGTAAATGAAAGTAATTTTACAGCCGTATGAATTAAAGAGGTTTGCCGGGACTACGTTTGTGCCGTTTACTTTCTAAGGAGTCCTAGGTCACACCAGCCAGGGCACCAACTGCAATAGAGGCTGGCCAACTCACTGCTACCTTCTTGACCATCGGTGGCTTCCGAGTTGCCTTCAAAGGCTGCACCTGTTGAACACATTTCAGCAATCCAAACCGATCAAGGTGTCTATGGAGATTCTCAGTCATCCAGGTGAGGGTTGTCCCAAAAGTGCTTTTTCAAGAGGCAACTGGACTTTCTGGTTTTCCTTGGAAGACGTTTCACTTTGAAGACAGTAAAGTCCACATTTTGGACAGAGAGGATGGCTGCTTTGAAAGAAGGGTCAAGGAGGCCATCTGTCTCAAAATTGAACAGCCCTCTCTCAAGAGAGGGGAATGGATAGGACATCTATTGTGACCTAGACCCAAATAGTTATTACCAGACACAATCAGTCCTAAACAAACATATTTTATTAGAACAGCTGAGAATTACTGCATTCCCATCTTAGCCCAGATTAATTCCAAAACATAAACAGTCCTTCGGCCTTATCACCAACCTTTGTCTTCTTTGGCACCCTGCCAAAGGCTTTTCTTGGCAAAACTCCATGAAGTTCAGAAGCAAGAGACACCGACAAGAAACAAATGTAGCAACGTTGCTTTCCTACAAAGAGCCCAAGAGCCTTTGCTGCTCTTTTAAGCCTTCTGGGTGGGACCAATCATCTCCTGGCCTTACTCCTGAGTCGTCCTTTTTGCTTCAGCTGCTCTTGCCTTCTGGCAGCTCTTCGCATGCATTCACTAGGAACAGGCTCCTCCCGTTCCTCTGCCTCTCTGCCGTCCGCCTCTGGAGGCTCCGGAGTCCGCGCGTCGCTCCCCAGATGGCCCTGGTTCCATCTCTACCTCCGACGCAGAGCCCTTGTCCGGCTTTCCCCTGACTCCAGGACTGGTCCATGTCCCTCCCCAGCCTCCTCACTGTCCGACTCCGCTGCCAGCTGCGCAGGCCTCTGGCGGACCACAATATCTATCTCCAGTCTACAACACACTCCTTTCAGTAGTTCCAAGAAGGGTCCACACCCATTTGCACCACTCAGGTGACCCTGAGGACACAGATAAACCTCCAGGAGCCCTCAACGACCCTCTAAAAAGGATCCAAACAACCAGTTGTCTGCAAGGTGTATAAATCCTTCCATCCCCTACCATCCGGTGAGAGCTGAAGAAGCTTCTTGGATGAGAAGCGAAACATATTCAAAGGAAAAAAAAAACCCCCAGAAACTCCAAATTGCCTCTTGAAAAAGCACTTTTAAGATCAACCGATCAAGAAGAGTTGATTTTCCGTCACCGAGGCTTTCGGTCCTAGGTGGACTCAGAACTGGTCGGTCAGTTGAAGCTGGACAGAGCTTTCCTTCCCCCCAACTCATAACCTCCAGCTGTGATTTAAGCAGGAGCCATTAGCCCCAAAAGACACACGCTGATCACAGTCCAGCTGCCGTGGGGGGAATTGTGACCCCGATTCAGGGATCGCTGGACCGATCTTCCAGGCCACGTGATGATGGGTCACAGCTGTCTGGGGGGTTGTGGGGGGGCGTTTAATCAGGGCTTATTTCCCTTGTTGTTTTGATTATCCCTAAGTAGGTTAATGTAACGACACAGCTCGTGTTTTCCTATCCAGAGATATCATTGACGGTGAGGTTTTCTAAACCCTTTCCGTGCTCTGATTCTGACCCTGCGCTCTGTTCCTGTTTTGTCCTTTCTTTCACAGTTTTTTGTCGTTTTGCTGATCATTCTCCTGGCTGAACTGATATTACTGATTTTGTTCTTTGTTTATATGGACAAGGTAAGTATTTATTTATTTATTTATTATATTTCTATACCGCCTTTCTCCCGCAGGATTCAAGGCGGTGTACAGTCAAGAAAAAATAAAAGTTACATAAACATCATAAAATTGATAATTAAAATTATAGCATAGTTTAGCCCAAATAAATAAAACCCAAAATTATATAATATTTTAATCATTCCCAGTTAACGTGCTTAGCCCTGCCTGATTGAACATCAGGGTCTTGATTTAGCCACACACACAGACAGACAGACAGACAAACACGCCATGAGGCTGGTTAGCTCATCCGCGGAAGCAAAGCTTCTTTTCTTTAGTGTAATTCCTTGGGGAGGGGGATATATATACATGCATGCATATTCCCTCAAAGGATAATGAGCATCGAGGCCCATCAAGAATGTGACCGAAGCATTCTTTTACAGAAAGGGTACATTCAGTTGAATCAACTGAAGATCTAGGTCAACCGAGAAAGAAATTAACAGTTTATTTATGGGGCTATGTATGACCCGTCAGAGAAAACAGCTGTTGCTCATTGCCGAAACCATAATTCTTGGGATAAAATTTATGTCAAGATAGAAGGAAAAGGCTGCAGAATACATTAATTTGCTCACCGGTTCCTAACTGAGAACCGATTAGCGCTTAATCAACTCGCTCCAAAAAAAGAAAGAAAAAAAAAACCTGTTTATGGCATAGAAAGGTGGAGAGAGAGAGAGAGAAAGAAGGAGAGAAAAAAAGTTTGAATATACATCTTTGTACAGGATTATGCTTTTATACCATTGTCTTAGACCAGTGGTGGCAAACCTTTTACTCACCGAGTGCTGAAGAGGTATTCGCTTTGTGCACTAATGTGCAGTTTATCCCCCATGCGCTGCGTGTAAACCACACCACCTGCGCATGCACGTGGCTTTTGCACGGCTCCCATGCGCCGTGCGCACAATCGCACCATCTGCCCATGTACGTGGTTTTCTCACATGCGACGCATGCAAAACGTGTGTACGCATGCGCAGGAGAGCTCCACAGACCAGCAATTCCCTGAATTGCACACATGCGCACCGGAGGCCCCAATACCAGTTGCGGGGCGCATGCATACACAGCTGCAGGTGAGTTGGGGGACAGCTTGCGTGCCCGGAAAGATGGCTCTGTGGGCCACCTCGGGCACCCGTGCCAGAGGTTCGCCATCTCGGTCTTAGACATTAATACTAGTCATAGTAGTGTTAATATCTGTAATTATGAATGCTAATGCTAATATAATGATTAAATATCAGTACTATTAGTGTTATCTGGGCTCTTTTCAATCGGGTTTGAGGTGGGGGCATGACATTGGCTTGACATGAATTGCATTTATTGGTGGAGCTAGATACGTGACTCTCCTGGCTGTCCTTGATCTCTCACCATCACTGGGGGAATCTTTCTGGATCAACTAAGGGAACCCAGTTCTATCCTAATCTGGGAAGGCGTGCGTAATCCGGGGGGGGGGGCATGCAGTGTTGCAGTGGCTCTTCTCTCTTCTCCAAGCGCGAAGAGGAGAGGTCGAATGAAACCCCCCCTGATTTGTGGGGTCCTTGAAGGTTCAGTCGTCTCTCTCTCCACCCCCTACATGAGGCCTCTCGAGAGGTCATCCATCAGAATGAGATCGGGTATCATCCGTAGGCTGCTGGTACTCAGACACATCAATCAAACTCTGGCTGGCTTGAGTGATGCAGCCAAGGACTTCCCTCCGTTCTTGGAAGAGGGGAAGGGGGAAGGTTTGGGAAAGGAGGAGCAGGGCTGCGTGGCTGCCTGACCACTGAATTCAGGGACGTTCCCTTCGTAGTTCTGAGCGAGTTCTGCTTCCCCAAATTAAACGGGTGCACAATTTGGTGTGTGTGTGTCTTCCTGCACCCTTAGCTCCTTCCAAAGAGCTGGTGACAAATGCAGCCAAGAAAGCTTTCTGCGCAGATCCATCTTGTGTTGAAACGCACGCCTTCCCAGATTAGGATAATAATAGCAATAGCATTTAGACCTATATACCGCTTCACAGTGCTTTACAGCCCTACCTAAGCGGTTTATAGTATCAGCCTATTGTTCCCAACCATCTGGGTCCTCGTTTTATCCACCTTGGAAGGACGGAAGGCTGAGTCAACCCTGAGCTGGTCAGGATCGAACTCCTGGCAGTGGGCAGAGTCAGCTTGCAATGCCGCATTCTAACCACTGCGCCACCACCGATTGATAGATAGCAATAGCATTTAGACTTATATACCGCTTCACAGTGCTTTTACAGCCCTCTCTAAGCGGTTTACAGAGTCAGCCTATTGTCGCCCAACCATCTGGGTCCTCATTTGACCGACTTCGGAAGGATGGAAGGCTGAGTCAACCTTGAGCTGGTCAGAATCAAACTGCTGGCAGTCCACAGAGTTTGCCTGCAATACCGCATTCTAACCACTGCACCACCCCGGCTTAGATAAGCAATAGCACTTAGAATTTATATACCGCTTCCACGGTGCTTTTACAGCCCTCTCTAAGCGGTTTACAGAGTCAGCCTATTGCCCCCCCACCACCATCTGGGTCCTCATTTTACCAACCTCAGAAAGACGGAAGATTGAGTCAACCTTGAGTCGGTGAGACTCGAACTGCCAAAACTGCTGGCAGTCGGCAGTCCATAGAATTAGCCTGCAATGCTGCATTCTAATCTCTGCGCCACCACGGCCCTCCTTGTGGTCACTCCTGCCTTTGTTTCTTCCTCTGTGGGCTACTGCCGTGCAACCCTCCGTGCGGCTGCAATGCAGCACACGTCAAATGGGGCAGCTTCACTCACGCTGTTGCAGCTTCCATTGTGACTTTTTTGACCATAGGTTAGGTTCCTATGTTAGGAACCTGTTAGGTTCGGCCTGTAGCTTACTCCTAACTTGTTGGTCAGGCAATATATCTGTTTCTTTAAGAAACAACTGAGCCACGTAATCAGGGTTTGCTGAACCCTGTAATTAGGCTACAGTGTATAAATAAGCAGCGCAGAGAAGCGTTCTTTCTTCTTGTTCCTGATTGTTCCTGTTGCTTCCTGCGTCTTCCTGCTGATTGGTGTTTGACTGGATCGTTATATGGTACTGTATACCAAGAGTTACTAAAGTCTGTTTCCTTTGGTAAGGGAAGATACCTACTGGACTGATATTACTGTTTATGACCTTGGATTGTTTTACCTACACCGAGACTGCTTATTATCCTGTATATAAAGTATTTTTCTCACACGAGCTGCACGTTTATCTCCTTCCCTGTGTGTTTCTGCTCTGCTCGTTGCACAAGCAACAAATACTTTTTACACACACCCTAACACCCCTTGCAGATACTCCTCCTGCATTGAGGAATTTTTCCCCAAAGCCACTTTGGAAGCCCGGAGTCTCCACCCGTTAAAGGATGACTCTGCAAAAGAAGTTGTGTTCCGTTTAGTCTTGCACATTTACACCGCACATTTAATCTTGCGCGTTTAGTCTTGTGCGTTTACACCAAACGACGTGGGAAAATGATACCTGCAGAGAGCTAACAACGAGAACTCTTAAAAAGCAATTATTTTTTTCCCCCTGAAATAGGTGAGTGAAAGTGCGAAGCAGGACCTGAAGGAGGGCCTCAAGCTGTATAACACAGAAAATAATGTGGGGCTGAAGAATGCATGGAATATCATTCAAGCAGAGGTAAAATAGATAAGCACTTACTTGGTCTTTGCAAACCAAATTCTAAGTCAAAAACTAGACAGCCGCTGCAGAGGAGCCAATAAGTCTTCACTGTTCTGCTGCCGCCATCTAGTGGCATTTGGTAGCATTAGCAATCTGCAATTTCTTTCCTTTTGAACTGATTACACTCTCATCTTATGTACAGTCCAGGGGTGAAATCGAGCAGGTTCTGGAGAACCGGTAGTGGAAATTCCTGAACAGTTTTAAGAACCGGTAGCGGAAATTTTGAGTAGTTTGGAGAACCGGCAAATATCACCTCTGTCTGGCAACCAGAGTGGGATGGGAATGGAGATTTTGCAATATCCTTCCCCCAGCAGTGGGGAGGGAATGGGGATTTTGCAATATCCTTCCCCCAAGAGTGGGGAGGGAATGGGGATTTTGCAGTATCCTTCCCGCAGGACTGGGGAGGGAATGGGGATTTTGCAGTATCCTTCCCGCAGGAGTGGGGAGGGAATGGAGATTTTGCAATATCCTTCCCCTGGAATGGGGAGGGGATGGGGATTTTGCAGTATCCTTCCCGCAGGAGTGGGGAGGGAATGAAGATTTTGCAATATCCTTCCCCCAAGAGTGGGGAGGGAATGGGGATTTTGCAGTATCCTTCCCGCAGGAGTGGGGAGGGAATGGAGATTTTGCAGTATCCCTCCCGCAGGAGTGGGGAGGGAATGGAGATTTTGCAATATCCTTCCCCCAGGAATGGGGAGGGAATGGGGATTTTGCAATATCCTTCCCCGTAGTGGGGAGGGAATGGAGATTTTGCAGTATCCTTCCCCTGCCATGCCCACCAAGCCACGCTCATAGAACCGGTAGTAAAAAAATATTTGGATTTCACCACTGGTACAGCCTGCATTCTTTGTAACCTTCTGTAACGTTGTCATTGCTGAAAAATATACTTTTCGTGACTCTCCGTTGCAGTAAACCGTTATTTTCATAACCACTCTTTATTGAGCTGGGGGTTGCCACCATATTAAAATTCCCTTTTAACAACCCTGTATTAAAACATAAACGAAATAAAATCCATTGCAAATGGTTACATAAATCCAGCCAAATGTTAAAAGCTAATAAGGCTTGTCTACCTATATAGTGCTAAAATGCTCATTCTCGCGATCTGCGCGAAATGGTTAATTGCAGGGCAAACAACGTTTGAAACAAGCTGGAATGTATCCAAAATCCAAACCCCACGATTTTTGGGGAAATAAAATTTGGGAAAGCTGTAGCTACTTCACTGCTACTGGCAACTATTGCTGTGGTCACATCAGCGGTGAAATGCTCCCGGTTCGGACCGGCTCAGATGATCCGGTAGCGATTGTGGCCCGTAGTTCAGAGAACCGGTAGCGATGGTGGTGTGAGGCTCCACCCACTCGCCTGGCTGTTGTTACTTCCGGGTTTTTTTTTTAATTGAAAAAGTTTTACAAATACAATTTTTTTCCCATTTCCCCCCCTTCCTCTCCCTAACCCTCCCCTCCCCCCTGACTTCCCAAGGTGAAATCCAAATCAAATCATATCACACCATACAGTTCCCCCCAACTAATCTACCCCCTGTCTATACTATAAATTTTCTACATAACATTCAACTAAAAGCTATCTGATACTTCCTTGTTTGATATTTATTCTGCACATATTCTATCCATTTCTTCCATTCCCACACAAAGGTTTCTTGAGTCCGGTCCTTTAAATATGCTGATATCTTTGCCATTTCTGAAAAACTGGCAACCTTCAAGGTCCATTCTTCAATAGTAGGCAAAAGGTCTTTTTTCCAATATTGACCAATCAGTAACCTAGCTGCTGTAATCATATATAATATCAATTTCATTTCAGTCCCTGAAAATTCCTTAACTATACGCAGTAAAAATAATTGAGGAGAAAATTGGAGTTTTTTCTTCAAAAGGTTTTGCATAACCCACCAAATTTTAATCCAAAAGGCCTTCACTTTCTTCCAAGTCCACCATATATGATAATATGTAGCATCTAAGCATGTACTCTAATGTTCAGCCAAAATGTTGGAGATCTCCAACATTTTGGCTGAACATTAGGGTACATGCACGACAGCTTCTTAGGATCTGAGCAGCACATATACTAAAATTGGAACGTTACTTCCGGTTTTAACCAGGAAGTAATGTTTTTTTTTACCCTCTGCACATGCACAGAAGGTTTTGCGCATGAGCAGAGGGTCTGCGTGTGCATGTGATACGCATGCATGCAGGTGAGTGAAGCAAGCACACACATACTCTTCCGAACCAGTAAGAAAGGTAAGTAGATTTCACCCCTGGGTCACATGGTATTCTGTGACAGTTTCCCAGCCACTCTCATAATCCCTCCCTTCTCCATCCAGCAGCAGTCTTTTACCTGCTTGCTGGGAAGGGAAAGGAAGGGAAGGGAAGGGAAGGGAGGGGAAGGGAGGGAGGGAGGGAGGGAGGAAGGAAGGAAGGAAGGAAGGAAGGAAGGAAGGAAGGAAGGAAGGAAGGAAGGGCCATCACAAGTTTGAAGGCCACTGAACAAAGCAGTCATTAATCAAGGACTATCTGTAGTGAGGTGCTTGATCTCTTGCCTTTATTTTACATGTATAACACGTCCATTTCAGGGGTGAAATCCAGCCGGTTCTGACAGGTTCTGGAGAACCGGGAGGGGAAATTTTGAGCAGTTTAGAGAACCTGTAGTAGAAATTTTGAGTAGTTCAGAGAACCGGCAAATACCACCTCTGGCTGGCCCCAGAGTGGGGTGGGAATGGAGATTTTGCAATATCCTTCCCCTGGAGTGAGGTGGGAATGGAGATTTTGCAATATCCTTCCCTTGCCACGCCCACCAAGCCACACCACGCCCACCAAGCCACGCCCACAGAACCGGTCGTAAAAAAAAAATTGGATTTCACCACTGGTCCACTTCTGAAATATATTCTCGTTTCTCTAATAACGTTGTGAACTTTAAGTAACTTTCTTAGGAACGGAAATGCTTTTTTTTTTTTTTTTAAAAAGAACGTTCTGACTCATTCTCCCCCTTTTTTCCTCCCCGTAGATGCACTGCTGCGGGGTAACTGATTACAGAGATTGGTACCCTGTATTGGGTGATAACGTTGTCCCCGACCGATGCTGCATGGAAAATTCCCAAGATTGCGGTCGGAATTCTAACAACACGAGTTTGGTGTGGAAAACGGTAAACCGTCACCTGAATGCTTACTCGCCCCTAGAACCTTCTAAACGTGGTGACTTCTTTGACTAGGAATATCGGCAGTCCTCGACGTACGATCACAGCCGAGCCCCAAATTTCTATTGCTAAGTAAAATTAAGTGAGCTTTGCCCTGTTTTACAACCTTTCTTCCCACAGTTATTAAGCAAGTCACTGCAGCTGTTAAGTTAGCAACACATTTTGGGTTTTTTTAAAATTTGATTTATATGCCGCCCTTCTCTGGAGACTCAGGGCGGCTTACAATGCGTTAAGCAATAGCCTTCATGCTTTTGTATATTGATACAAAGTCAGCTTATTGCCCTCATGAACTGGGTCCTCATTTGACCTACCTTAGAAAGGATGGAAGGCTGAGTCAACCTTGAGCCTGGTGAGATTCAAACTTACAGTAATTGCAGACAGCTGGTGTTTAATTACAATACTTTAGTCTGCTGAGCTATCCAGGCTATCCAGGTTGTGAAGTGAATCCGGCTTTCCCATTGACTTCGTTTGTCAGCTTGTCGCAAAAGGGGAACACGTGCCCCCCCCGGACACTGTAACCGTCCGTCATTAATACATGCCAGTTGGGAAGCATCTGAATTTTGATCACGTGACCATGGGGATGCTGTGACGGCCGTAAGTGTGAAAAACGGTGGTTTGTCGCTTTTTTCAGTGCTGTTATAACTTCGAACGGTCGCTAAACAGATGGCTGTAAGCCGAGGACTACCTATAATAGTATCCATCGTGAATCCTTAAGTCCTGTAGAATTCAGTGGGAATTACCTCTAGGGCAGGGGTGTCAAACAAGGGCCGTGGGCCGGATCTGGCCTGTGGGGTACTTAGATCTGGTCCACAGGGCTGACCTGTAAGTATCAAAAGTCTGGCCCACAGTGCCTCTGCCGGCCAAAATGGGCTGGGGGGAGGGCCTCGTGAGTCCCTCCCCACGGCCTGTTTTTGGCCGTCAGAGTGCTACAGGAGGCTGTGGAGGCCAAAAAGGGGCTGCAGGGGACCTCCTGAGCACCCCCCAGCAGCCCGATTTTGGCTGGCCGAGTGCTGCAGGAGGCCATGGAGGCTGAAAACGGGCTGCAGGGGGCCTTGTGAATCCTCCCCAGCGACCCGATTTCGGCCGACAGAGTGCTGCAGGAGGCCATGGAGGCTGAAAACGGGCTGCAGGGGGCCTCGTGAGTCCCCACGCGGCCCGTTTTCAGCCAGCAGAATGCTGCAGGAGGCTGTGGAAGCCAAAAACGGGCCTCAGGTGACCTTGTGAGTCCCCCCAGTGGCCCGATTTCAGCCAGAAGAGTGCTGCAAGAGGCCATGAAGTCCAAAAACGG